>SJYX01013078.1:208097-220358 GCA_006410675.1 Oreotragus oreotragus | reverse complement strand
TGCAGTCACTGTCCACAGTGATTTTGGAGCCCAAGAAAATAAAAGTCTTTCACTGTTTCCATTGTTTCTTCATCTATTTGCCATGAAGTGATAGATCTAGATGCCATGATCTTAGTTTTTTGAATGTTGAGTTTTAAGTAAGCTTTTTCACTGTCTTCGTTCATCCTCATCATGAGGCTCTTTAGTTTCTCTTCACTTCACTGATATCATCTGCATATCTGAAGTTGTTGATATTTTTCCCAGCAATTTATATTCCAAGTTGTAACTCATTCAACTCACATTTCAAGTGATGTACTCTGCTTATAAGTTAAATAAGCAGGGTGACAATATACAGCCTTGACATACTCCTTTCCCAATTTTGAACCAGTCTGTTGTTCCAGATTTAGCTGTTGCTTCTTGACCTGCATACTGGTTTCTCAGGAGACAGGTAACGTGGTCTGGTATCCCATCTCTTTAAGAATTTTCCACAGTTTATTGTGATTCATACAGTAAAGGGTTTAGTGTAGTCAATGAAGCAGAAGTAGATGTTTTTCTGGGATTCCCTTGCTTTTTATGTGATGCAATGGATGTTGACAATTTGATGTCTGGTTCCTCTCTCCACCTTTTCTACAATGGTTTGTACACGTCATCTGGACGTTCTCTGTTCACATACTTTTGAATCCCAGCTCAAAGGATTTTGAGCATTACCTTGCTAGTGTGTGAAATGAGAGCAATTGTACAGTAGTGTGAACATTCTTTGACTTTCCCTTTCTTTGGGATTGGATTGAAAGCTGACCTTTTCCGGTTCTATGGCCATGGCTGAATTTTTCAAATTTGCTGGTATATTGAATGTATCACTTTAACAGCATCGTCTTTTAGAATTTGAAATAGCTCAGCTGGAATTCTATCACCTCCACTAGCTTTGTTTATAGTGATGCTTCCTAAGGTCCCCTTAACTTCACACTCCAGAATGTCTGGCTCTAGGTGAATGACCACACCATCATGGTTATACGGATCATTAAGACCTTTTTTGTATAATTATTATGTGTATTCTTACCACCTCTTTTTAATCTCTTCTGCTTGTCTTAGGTCCTTGCCTTTTCTGCCCTTTATTGTGCCCATTTTTACATGAAATGTTCCTTTGGTATCTCCAATTCTCTTGAGGAGATCTCTAGTGTTTCTGATTCTATTGTTTTGCTCTATTTCCTTGCATTGTTCATTTAAGAAGGCTTTCTTATCTCTCCTTGATATTCTCTGGAACTCTGCATTCAGTTGGGTATATCTTTCCCTTTCTCCTTTGCCTTTCACTTTTTCTCTTTCCTCAGCTATTTGTAAGACCTCCTCAGACAACCAACCACTTTGCCTTCTTGCATTTCTTTTCCTTTGGGGTGGTTTTTGTCATTGCTTCCTGTACAATGTTATGAACCTCTATCCATAGTTCTTCAGGCACTCTGTCTACCAGATCCAATCCCTTGAATCCGTTCATCACCTCCTCTGTATAATGGTAAGGGATTTTATTTAGATCATACCTGAATAACCTAGTGGTTTTCCCTATTTTCTTCAATTTAAGCCTGAATTTTGCAATAAGGATCTCTTGCTCTGAGGCACAGTCAGCTCCAGGTCCTGTTTTCATTTTGTTGTTGTTGTTGTTGTTGTTGTTTTGACTGAATAGAGCTTCTCCAACTTCAGCTGCAGAGAAAATAATCAATCTGATTTCACTATTGACCATCTGATGTTCTTATGTAGAGTCGTCTCTTGTGTTGTTGGAAGAACATGTTTGCTATGACAAGTATGTTCTTTTGGCAAAGCTCTATTAGTCTTTGTCCTGCTTCATTTTGTATTCCAAGGCCAAACTTGCCTGTTACTCCAGGATATCTCTTGACTTCCTTCTTTTACATCCCAATTCCCTATGATGAATAGGACATCTTTTTTTGGTGTCAGTTCATGAAGTTCTTGTAGGTCTTTATAGAACCATTCAACTTCAGCTTCTTCAGCATTTGATTAGGTGTAAAATAAAATAAACTACAAGGGTATATTGTATTACACAGAGAATGTGGCCAAGATTTTGTAATAACTAGAAATGGATTGCTGCTGCTATTGCTACTGCTACTGCTAAGTCGCTTCAGTCGTGTCCAACTCTGTGCGACCCAAAAGACAGCAGCCTACCAGGCTCCCCAGTCCCTGGGATTCTCCAGGCAAGAATACTGGAGTGGGTTGCCATTTCCTTCTCCAACGCATGAAAGTGAAAAGTGAAAGTGAAGTTGCTCAGTTGTGTCCAGCTCCTAGCGACCCCATGGACTGCAGCCCACCAGGCTCCTCCGTCCATGGGATTTTCCAGGCGAGAGTACTGGAGTGGGTGCCATCGCCTTCTCCGAATCAGGTCTCGGTGCCTCATAAATGAAAGCTGCGTTATAATGATTTGCTGTTGCTTCCTGTTCTGTATTACGTGGCTCGGCTTCTTTTATGACTTTGCGTTCTCTGTACTTTGCAGGTCAGCAGGTCCTGGGCCTGGTAGAGAACCAGAGTGATTGGTACCTTGGAAACCTGTGGAAAAATCACCGTCCTTGGCCTGCCCTTGGAAGAGGCTACAACACAGGTAAACTCAGGAGGGTGACATGCTGGGCACTGGGGGGTGGGGTGCGATGAGATGTGAGGACTTTCTCAGGAAGGGGAGGTAAGTGAAAGCACGGGATAAGCCGCCTGGCTGCCTGAGCTCGGCAGTGGACTGTTCTCGAGGTGGCCCTCTGGTTCTCGTTTGGGCTGCAGCACAGGCAGTGTCACTCCTGGGCCGTGGCACTCGATGACATTCCCTCCTGGCCTTCAGTCCCTGATCCAGCTGGCATCTTTACGAGTGGCACCTGTAGGATTCATTTCTTTGTGTGGGGATGAAAGTAGCAGTTTTTTTTTTTTTTTTTTTTTTTTTTTACAACATGTCATAGTTGCAGCATGTAGGATCTAGTTCCCTGTGTGTGCGTGGGTACTAAGTCACTTCAGTCATGTCTGACTCTTTGCAACCCCATGGACTGTAGCCTGCCAGGCTTCTCTGTCCATGGAATTTTCCAGGCAAGAATACTGGAGTAGGGTGCCATTTCCTCCTCCAGGGGATCTTCCCAACCCAGGGACCGAACCCACATCTCTTACATCTCCTGAATTGGCAGGAGAGTTCTTTACCACTAGCACCACCTGGGAAGCCCTTAATCCCCTGACTAGGAATCAAACCCAAGCACCCTCCACTGGGAGTGTGGAGTCTTAGTCACTGTACCCCTGGGGAAGTCCCCTGGTGTCTTACTGACTCTTAAAATTTCTGATTAAAAGTGGCATAATTTTTTTGTAATTTTTTTAACTTGAAGTATAGTTGATTTCTAATGTGTTAGTTTCAGATACATGGCAGTGATTCAGCTATACATACATAGATCTTTTTTTTTCATATTCTTTTCCCTTATTGGTTTTTTACAAAATATTGAATATAGTTTCCTGTGCTATACAGTAGGTCCTTGTTGGCTACTATTTTTTTATATAGTAGTATGTATATGCTAATCTCAAACTCCTAATTCATCCCTCCCCCTTTCCAGCTTGGTAACCATCAGTTTGCTTTCTATATCTGTGTGTCTATTTCCGCTTTGTGTATAAGTTCATTTGTACCTTTTTCTTTTACATGTAAGTGATGTCACAGGATGCTTGTCTCTCTCCGAATGGCTTCCTTCACCTAGTATGATCATCTCCAGTTGCATTCATGTCGCTGCAAGTGGCATTATTTCATCCTTTTGTGGCTGAGTAATAAATGGCAGTCCACTCCAGGGCTATTGCCTGGAAACTCCCATGGACAGAAGAGCCTAGTAGGCTACAGTCCATAGGGTCACAAAGAGTCGGACATGACTGAGCGACTTCACTTCAATATTCCATCATGTAGATACACATCTTCTTTATCCTTTCATCTAACAAGGAACTTTCAAGTTGCTTTCATGTTTTGGCTATTGTAAGTGATGCTGCAGTGAGCACTGAGGTGCATGTGTCTTTTCCAAGAAGTGACATTTCCAACAACATTAAATTGGCTAAAGGATGCCATGTGGTTGTGCCCACCTTCAATGGGCGTGGCCAAGTGTAACACAGCCGTGTGTCTGGAAGGAGAAAAGGCAGATATATTTGGTAATTGGTACTTAAAAGGAGCACAGCCCCTAAGCACCCTGTGTCAGAAATCAAATCCATTTTCTGTCTGGCTGCTAACCCCACACATGGGTCTCCTCTCTTCTTTGTCTCGATCAGCAGTGTCGTTCACTCATTCATTCTTTGTTCACCTCCTGTCTGTCTAACATTTACTTTGTGCTGGGCCCTGTGCTAGTGTACCAGATATAGCCCATGACCTTGTGGAGCTTATAAAGAAGGAAACTAGAGTAACCTCCCCTCTTTAGGCTCTGGTCCTGCCGCTGTCTACCTTCAGAATGCCTCTGGAGATCCTCTTTGCTTTGATAACCTGTTCTCAAGGGTGCAGGCCTGTGTTGTGGGTCAGGATGAGAACCTGGAGCTCTAGGAGAGCAGTAGGATTGGTCAGACCAAGAACCTTGACTCAGAACCTTGACCAGCTCTACTGAGTTAGGGCAGGGGTCTGGGGATGGTGCCCCCTGAAGGTGATATAGGTGGTAGCTAATCCTGGAGACTCAGGTGAGTCTATAGTGGGAGGAGTCAGTCAGCTCTGAGTGCTGAGGATCAGATGCAAATATGAGACCCTAGTGGCCACAGGACAAAGGATGAGAGTTGAGCATCCAAATGTGCACATTCAGAGATCGGGTCCGAGTGGGGTCAAAGCTGGAATAAGACAAGGAAAGAAAGGTCCAGGCTGAATGTCCTGGGCAGCCAGAGGTCAGGGATGCCTGTACAGAAGGCCGTCCTGAGTGGGCAAGGCAATGTCTCTGCATCCCAGCTAAGTACTGGCCAAGTGCTGTACCCAGTGCGTTCTAGGTGTTACCCTCATCTGATCTTCACACTAACCACATGGGGCAGGAACTGTTCTCATCTCTATTTTAACCACATGGGGCAGGAAACTCAAGCTTAGAGGGTTGGAGTCTGATAAGTCTGCTGTTAACCACTAACCTTCCTAGCTTGAATTTTAGTGGCTTCAGAATCAAGAATCCTTTTTTAAAAAATAACCCTGTCTCAGTAAATCACTTTCATTTGGGACTGTCCGCTGGTCACCTGGCTCTGTGTCAAAGATCTGGGGACAGGCGAGATTTGACTACTTAAATCTATGAGCTTATTAGATCATTTTAGCTGCTAGAAAGTTCTGAATGAAGTGACTTCGGTCTTTGTAAAGCACCTTTTTATGTGAAATTCCTGGACCATGCAGGTTATACAAAGTGAGGAAAGAGAACTGCAAAATTGTTTAAATCATTTCTCTACCTTAACTACAAAGTTAACAATGCATGGAGAGAAATTTGATCCAATCAAGAAGAGAAAGCTTGAAAATAATTTCTTCTTTCTGTGACTTTGGAATCATTGCAATATTTTAGGCAAATAATAATGTAAGAACTCTTGATGGCTTTTGTTATCTTATTCAACAAATCGCAAAATACAACAGAATAATACTGTTTTTAAAAATGTGAGATCTAGACTCTGCACCTTGAAAGGTCTGGAGGAGCCCAGGGTTCTACCTTATACAAAGTCTCCAAGATGTTTCTGAAGCAGAAGGTGAAAGGATCTGCGCTGATTAAACATGATACCTTGTTTCCCACCCTCCCCCCTCCCTGCCACTGCAAGGGACGGTTTTCTCAGTGCCTTTGAGGCTGGACCCTTTAGAGATCCACAGTGGGCCAGTGAGAGGGCTTCCCCTGCTTCTTTTGGTCAGAGAATGATCACCTCATGTTGATCTCCTGTGCCTGGATTTCAACACCTTCACTCCAGGCTTTCTTAAAGCTGGAGACACCCATGCTTCTCTGATGGGTGAAGGGGCATTGCAGGTAAACCCTGGTGTGTGTTTAGCCCCTGCCTTCCACAGCATGGAATAATAGAAAATGTCACATGGAGATAAACTACAGTGCCTCCAGGGCACAGGATCAGGGTCGTGATTATCCATATCAAACAAAAACCACCGGTCATCAATCTGGGTTTGCAGGGGGAAAGAAAAATGTAGCACACTGGGGAATTTGTTATGACCAAAATGGCATGTCCCCTCCTACTCCTCCCGGTCTATCTCTGACTGTGAGGTCAGGAGACAGACATGTACCTATACCCTCTCCAGCTCCTACTTGGTATGCCAAGACAGGGAGTTCCTTCCCTTCTTGCTGCTTTTGAAAGGGCAGAGCAGATGGGGGAAAGCCCCGTTAGAAGTGACGTGTCCGTTTAAATCAGCCAGTGACATCAAATGATCATTAGAAGAGGATTTATGGGACATCAAAGTGCATCGACTTTCATGACGGGGATTTGTTATTTTAAGACCGAGGATTGCGCCCACATCAGTGGATGAGTCATCCAGACCAGTCATTCAGATTCTTTTGGAAATCGTGAGGACTCCACTGGAGGGAACCTGTCTCCCTGAATCCGAATGCATCTCAGGCATCCAGACAGGGTGTCTTCAGCAAAGCCCCGTGCTGAGCTTGGTGCTGGGAAACTGAGGCAGGTTCGGGTTAGGCTGGAATTCAGCTGCTTAGTCTCTGGGAGCTTAGCCAAGTTGCCTCCTTAAACCTTAGTTCTCTCCCTGGTAAAACAGGATAAATAACAACAGCACCTAGAGTGTGAATATTAATGAGGTAACGTGTTTAATCAGCTGTTAGTCTGTGGCCTGTTGTATTTTTCTACCACTTGTTCCATTAGAGAATGAGATCCACCTGCTTTTTTTTAATAACGTGATCTTTTTAAAAAAGATTTTGTTTGCTTATCTTTGGCTGCACTGGGTCTTTGTTGCTGCACGTGGGCTTTCTCTAACTTCGGTAAACGGGCTACTTCCTAGTCACTGTGTGCAGGCTCCTCTTGTTGCAGCGGACAGGCTCTGCGTGTGCAGGCTCAGCAGCTGTGGCACGAGGGCTTAGCTGCCTCGAGGCGTGTGGGAACCTCCCGGACCAGAGTCAAACCCATGTCCCCTGCACTAACAGGTGAATTCTTAACCACTTTACCACCAGGGAAGCCCCCACTTGCTTTAAAAATGGTGACTAACTGATTGCCTAGGGTTTGCTAAGGTCTCCTAAGCCCTTGGGTCAGAAAAAAAAAAAGTCCTTTTTTTGGCTTTTCCCCAAGTCACATGGACTTCCCTGGTGACTCAGATGGTAAAGCGTCTGCCTGCAATGCGGCAGACCCGGGTTCGATTCCTGGGTCAGGAAGGTCCCCTGGAGAAGGCAATGGCACCCCACTCCAGCACTCTTGCCTGGAAAATCCCATGGACAGAGGAACCTGATAGGCTACAGTCTATGGGATTGCGAAGAGTCGGACACACACACAAAAAAGAAAAGTACGACATAGTCACCTTGCAGCTTTTAATCTCTTCACTGCCTAGAAAAGGTTAACTGTTTCATACTATTTCAGAAAAAAATGACAGTTTTTATGTGTCCGCTGTGTTCTGCTTGGAAAATCCCCAGAAAATGCATGAAATGTTAGAGTTGGAAGATGGGCCTTCAAGACTGGACCTTGTTGCTTTGTGCCTTTGGAAAGCTGCCCGGGTTCAGTCCCTGGGTTGGGAAGATCCCTTGGAGAAGGGAATGGCTACCCACTGCAGTATTCTGGCCTGGAGTGTTCCATGGGGTCGCAAAGAGTTGGACAGGACTAAGTGACTCCCACTTTCACTTTCAGGCTCTCCAGTTCCTTGTCGGTGATCTGAGAATGATAGTCCTGCCCCGAGCCGTCAGAGAGGCTCTGAGGTGGTGGTATAGCTCCAGGCAGGGCTGGTAAATCCAGGTGATTTTGGAACTTGATTGTTTTTCTTTCTCTTCTTGACCGTAGCCTAGCCGAGTACCTGTTTCCAAGGAATTCGTGTTTCAGCCTTGTTGATCAGATTCAGCTGTGTTCACCAGGCATCCTACAGAGCACCGTTACCATGTGCTGTCTTTGTTAGTTCCTAGAATTATTTTCTATGGTAGACATTCACCTTCGGAGAGCCAGCCAGATCCCCTTCCTCTTTGTTTCCCTTTCTCAGTCAGCTGCACAGAACCCACAGGCCCCTAAAATAGGAGGGAAGATTTGCCTACCTCTCCCATTTAGCCCCGTCCCTTCTTACTGAAACGATTTATGATTTAAGCCATTACTGACCAGGGGGTTTTTGTAGAAACTAATGACTACGGCTGGCGGTTTTTCTTTTGACTGCCCCAAAACTAATTAATTCTGGTATTTCACTACCAATGGTTTATAATTGTCAATAGTTACACTTGACAACCTATAAAGTCTTCTAGCTTTCGTGAAATGTCTTCAACCCACTCTTCTATAGGAGCTAAGGAGCGCTCTCCAGCACCCTGAGTTTCATGTTCGCTTAATGTATCAGAATCAATCACTAAAGTTGTTGGTCTTACTGTTGATCTAGTATTCACATCTTCTGAATCAGAACTATATTCTGAAGAGCTATCATCTTCTGAGACACTAGTATGTGTGTTGCTCAGATAATAAGAGAAAATATCTGCATAAAATTCACCTAAAACTTCCTCTTCACTCAAAATTTCACGATGGGCCATTTTTGAAAATTTTGCATTTATAATATATGCAAGATTGGAACAAAAACATAATGGAGCAAAATGTGAATGATAACAATCCTAAGCTGTATAATGAACTCTTGATCAACTAAGTTCTAACAACTTCCCATGGTGATGTTTATTGCACCACTCTCTAAAAATGTATTTATATGTCTCCAGTCAATAACATTCAGGTAACAAAGATGTATTAATATGTCTCTGGTGATGACAATATTTCATGACCAGATGTCTGTAGTCAACAATGTGTTAATTCTGTATTAAAGGAGCCCCTAAAGCATAGCAGCTGTGGGTGACCAGACAGACGCCACCACAGGGTCCTCGCGGCAGCCGCCCACGTGGAATAAANTTTAATTATTTTATCTTTGAATTTACTAATATTTTCTTCTGCCTTTTCAGACATGTTTTTAAATGCCCCTGGTGATTTTTTAATTTCAGTGCTTATACTTTTCAGCTCCAGGATTTCATTTGGTTCCTTTCTGTGTTTTCTTTTTATTGATATTTCCATTGTAAATCATTCCTTTGACTCTCTCCACATCTTCTGTTAGTTAAGCATCTTTAAGACAGATTTTTTTAAAGTTTTCCTAGTAAATTCAGCACCTGTTCTCACTCAAAGATGTCTTTATTGACTTTCTTTCTTTTGTATTTTTAAATGGACCATGATCTCCTGTTTATTTGTATGACCTGTGATTTTATTTTTTGTTGAAAATTACATATTGAAATATTATAATATGTAACTCTTGCAATCAGATTCTCCTTTTTCTCCAGGACTTGCTTGGTGCTGTTTTATTTTGTTTTAACTAGCATAGTGTGTCTCTGTGTTAAGGATAAACTTAAAGTCTCTAGGTCATTTCTGAGTATGTGACTTTCCCTGGGCATCCACAGTGACTTTTTAAAGTCCACCATATATGCAGTAGCTTTTGAATATCCTCATTTTTATCCTATCCTGGCTCCCCAAGCAAAAGCAGTGAATGGAAAAAAAAAAAAAAGAGAGAGAGAGAGAGAAGGCTCTACCCCTTTAAATCCCTAGTCAGAGGGGTTTGCTACAGTAATGATGCAGGATGCAGCAAGTGGCAGCCAGTATCTATATCTGCGTCTCCACATTCAGAAGTGACAATCAGTGATTAGTACACAAATGCTCAATATTTGACAGACAAGATCTTCATTGCCCACTGTGGCTCCAGCGGTTCATATGCAAGCAGCTCTAAGAATGATGGCACAATTGCCTGCTTTGAGGTTGTGGGTTAAAGAATGGGTAATGATTACCACACCAAAGGTGAAGTGAACTGAAATTACCTTTGATTTACCATCCATGCCTTCCAATGGAAGCTAGAAGCCTTTGGGCAGATGCTAGTATTGAAAGCATAAGTGTTAATCACTCAGTCATTTCTGACTCTGTGACCAGGTAGACTGTAGACCACCAGGCTCCTCTGTCCATGGAATTATCTAGGCAAGAATACTGGAGTGGATAGCCATTCCCTTTTCCAGGGGATCTTCCTGACCCAGGGATCAATCAGGGTCTCTGGCATTGCAGGAGACCTTTATCATCTGAGCCACCAGGGAAGACCATTGAGGGAGGGCATAAGTTAGTATAAAATGTGATTTTACTTGGCATTTTCCTAATGACTGTTTACCTTTTTTGTATCTGCTTACATTCACTTACCATCTTTGTTAAAATGTCTGTTCAAATCTTCAGCCAATATTTTAAGTTGGGCTGTTCATTTTCTCATTGTTGAGTTGTAGATCTGTATAAAAATTGGTTATCAGATATAAGATTCCTAAATTTTTCTGCATTCTATGCCTTCAATTTTTTGTTCCCTTAATGGTACCTTTAGATAAGCAAAAGGTTTTCATTTTGATGAAATCCTTTTTATCAATTTGTTCTTTACAGACAGTACTTTTAAAGTCATATCTAAGTAACTGTTTTCTAACACAAGGTGACAAAGATTTTTCTCCCTATATTTTCTTCCAAAAGTTTATAGAATTTTACAGTCTCGGTTTTACATTTTACATTAGGGTTATGATTGAGTTGATTTTTGTATATGGCACACAGTATGAGTTAAAGCTTTTTGCATACGGATATTGAATAATCTTTATAGTATTTGTCAGAAAGGAAAAAAAACGTGCTTTCTCTACTGAATTGCCTTTGCACTTTGCTGAAAGTCAGTTGTCTATATAAATACGAGTCTATTTCTGGACTCTGTTNAAGCTTTTTGCATACAGATATTGAATAATCTTTATAGTATTTGTCAGAAAGGAAAAAAAACGTGCTTTCTCTACTGAATTGCCTTTGCACTTTGCTGAAACTCAGTTGTCTATATAAATACGAGTCTATTTCTGGACTCTGTTTTGATCATGTGACTTACGTGTCTGTCTTTATGACAATATTACAGTCTTGATTACTATACCTTTATAACAAATCTGAAATCCAAATGTATTCTTCATGTTCAATGTCAGATTTTTCAAGGCCTGTTGTATTTCCAAGTAAATATTAGAACTAGTTAATCATTCTTACAAAAACACACACTGATTTTTTTATTGAGTCTGCATCTGAATTTATAGAACAATATGAAGAGAACTGATGTTTTCTTAATACTGAGTCCTCTGACCCAAGAGGATAATGTGTTTCCCAAATTTTATGAGTCTTTTAAAAATTTTGTTTGACAATGTTTTGCAGTTTCAACACATTAGTTTTCATACATTTTTAATCAAATTTACCCCCAAGTATTTCATAGTTTAAGATGCTATAAGTTTATTTTTTAAATTCAGTTTTGCATTTTTTATTGCCTATTTACAAAAATACAATTTCTTAGTTCTGTTACTTTTTGGGTGTTTTTCTTATCTATCATTGGATTTTTTACATAATCATGTTGTCTACAAACAAAGACAGTCTTAATTTTGTCTTAGATGCCTCGTTTCTTTTCCTTGCCTTGTTGCACTGTCTAGAATCTCCAGCAACTTATTGAAAAGAAATTATGAAAATGGACATTCTTGACTTCTTCTTGGTCTAAAGAGAAACATCATTTTCACCATTAAGTATGACATTGTCAGTAGATTTTTTCTTCATGTCTCTTATCAAATTGAAAGAATACCCTCTATTCCTTGAGTGCTGACAGTTTATTTACTAGGAATGCTAATTTCATTTGATGAATTGTTCAAATGATAATTTTTTTTCTTTTTCTGTTTGTTGATATGGTTCAGTTCAGTTTAGTTCAGTTGCTCAGTCATGTACAGCTCTTTGCGACCCCATGAATTGCAGCACGCCAGGCTTCCCTGTCCATCACCAACTCCCAGAGTCCATCCAAACACATGTCCATCAAGTTGGTGATACCACCCAGCCATCTCATCCTCTGTCGTCCCCTTCTCCTCCTGCCCTTAATCCCTCCCAGCATCAGGGTCTTTTCCAATGAGTCAACTCTTCGCATGAGGTGGCCAAAGTATTGGAGTTTCAGCTTCAGCATCAGTCCTTTCAATGAACATTCAGGATGAATTTTCTTTAGGATGGACTGGTTGGATCTCTTTGCAGCCCAAGGGACTCTCAAGAGTCTTCTCCAACACCACAGTTCAAAAGCATCAATTCTTCACACTCAGCTTTCTTTATAATCCAATTCTCACATCCATA
>SJYX01013078.1:158037-168904 GCA_006410675.1 Oreotragus oreotragus | reverse complement strand
AGCTATTCTGGTGAGATGAGAAGGAAACAGGTTCAGCACATGCCTGGTGAGTAGCTTCATCAAATGGATTACAGTGTTGGAAGCAGGAGCGCAGGGGTAGGTGGACCATAGTTATGAGTCACTATTATTTAGGATGCTTTTGCTAGCAAGAAACCCTACTGAAAATGAATTAAATGTTGAAAGTAATTATTGTTTAAGAAGAGTCCTGGGTTAACTCAGCAATTCAAAATCAAAAATTCAGGCTTTTTCAATTTTCTTATTCCTCGTCATCTGGGTTGGTTATATTTCCCCTCATGACTACTAAGGGCAGCTGCCAGTGATCCAGGCATCACACTGCCACATCACATGTCCTGAGAATGAAACTGCTGCCAAGTCACTTCAGTCGTGTCCGACTCTGTGTGACCCCATAGACGGCAGCCCACCAGGCTCCCCCGTCCCTGGGATTCTCCAGGCAAGAATACTGGAGTGGGCCGCCATTTCCTTCTCTAATGCATGAAAGAGAAAAGTGAAAGTGAAGTCGCTCAGTCTGTCCAACTGTTAGCGACCCCATGGACTGCAGCCCACCAGGCTACTCCGTCCATTGGATTTTCCAGGCAAGAGCACTGGGGTGGGGTGCTATTGCCTTCCCCCGAGAATGAAACAGTGGAGGCTAAAGGTAGAGATTTAATGTCAGTCACCCCCAAAATGTGTCATCTTAATTTTCACTGGCATATACTACACAGGATTATTCATAGACTCATTTGCCCCTGCCTCTTCCCACTGATCACAACTATAAGCCATGGAAATGATGCATGACAAACAAAGCATAACTCTGAAGGTGGAAGAGGAAGACAAGCTAGTTTGAGACCTTGGGGATGAAATAATAGCATCAGGGTGTTTTACAACCTCCCACCCAAAGGATGAAGGCAACCCAGATCTATAGCCTAGCAACAGAGGCCAGCCCAGATAGTCTCATTCCTCACCAGGGTCGAATAGGAGTCATGCCAACAACATAAGGTAAGTCAACTCTCTAGTAAGGGGGATCATGTAGGACATCCATCAGAAGTAAAGGGCCACCAGCTGTACTCTTTTTTCCCGTTAGGCCTGGGATCCCCCTTTCTACTCAAAGATACTGAGGTGGATAATTGGGCAGAGCCATCAAAAGAGCTACAACAGGTGCCCTGATCTAGGAAATCTCTTTGTCCCCTGGGACCCAAGACTCCTCCCACCACCCAGGGGCAAGGATCATGAAGGCCACTGGTAGAAGGATCCTACAATCCCACTCACTGACTGGGAGTCTAACCTGTAAAGATCACTCCATCCTTCAAGAAAAACCAACATGAAGCCATAGAAGATGCTGCAACAGCACATGAACCCATCAGTTCAGTTCAGACACTCAGTCATGTCTGACTCTTTGCAACCTCATGGACTGCAGCACGCCAGACCTCCCTGTCCATCACCAGCTCCCAGAGCTTGTTCAAATTCATGTCCAATGAGTTGGTGATGCTATACAATCATTTCATCTTCTGTCATCCCCCTTACTCCCTGCCTTCAATCTTTCCCAGCATCAGGGTCTTTTCCAGTAAGTCAGGTCTTCGCATCATGTGGCCAAAGTATTGGAGTTTCATCTTCAGCATCAATCCCTCCAATGAATATTCAGGACTGATTTCCTTTAGGATTGACTAGCTGGATCTCCTTGCTGTCCAAGGGACTCTCAAGAGTCTTCTCCATCACTACAGTCCAAAAGCATCAATTCTTCAGTGCTCAGCTTCCTTTATGGTCCATATCTCACATCCATACATGATTACTGGAAAAACCAAAGCTTTGACCAAATGGACATTTGTTGGCAAAGTAATGTTCCTGCTTTTTAATAGGCTATCTAGGTTGGTCATAACTTTTCTTCCAAGGAGCAAACATCTTTTAATTCATGGCTGCAGTCACCATCTGCAGTGATTTTGAAGCTCAAGGAAATAAAGTCTGTCACTCTTTCCACTGTTTCCCCATCTACTTGCCATGAAGTGATGGGACTGGATGACATGACCTATTTTTTTTTTTTAATACTGAGTTTTAAGTCAGCTTTTTCACTCTCCTCTTTCACTTTCATCAAGAAGCTCTGTAGTTCCTCTTTGCTTTCTGTCATCAGGGTGGTGTCATCTGGATATCTAATATTTCTCCTGGCAATCTTGATTCCAGCCTGTGATTCATCCAGCCTGACATTTTGCATGATGCACTCTTCCTATAGTTAAATAAGCAGGGTGACAGTATGCAGCCATGATGTACTCCTTTCCTTTCCAAATTTTGAAGTAGTCCATTTTTCCATGTCTAGTTCTAACTGTTGAACCCATCAGGCAAAAGTAATTCTACAACAGCTTAGAAAATTGAACTGAAATTAAAATTACAACCTACATGCTAAGTATGAACAGTTGACTACTTGATAATAGCATAAAATTTAAATAATACCTGATGCACTCCTGAAAATAGACAAAAGGTCCAAGATACAATAAAAATCACCTGTATACCAAACCCCAGGCTTTCACAGTAGCTCAGCAATAAGGAATCCACCTGCAATGCAGGAGATGCATTGCAAGTTTTGTCTCTTGATTGGGAAGATCAGGAGGAGGTCATGGCAACCCACTCCAGTGTTCTTGCTGGAAAATATACCAAGGAGCCTGGCTGGCTACAGTCCATGGGATCACAAAGAGTTGGGACAAAACTGAACTGAAGCAATTGAGCACACATGCATGCACCAAAACCCAGGGCAATCATAACTTGATTGAGAAAAATAACTTATATTGATACTAAAAATATGTCAAATGTGGAAATTACCTGCCAAGGATTTTAAAGCAATCATAATAAAAGTGTCTCAGCCTTCAGTTATAAATTCTCTTGGAAAAATAAAAAATAGGAAAAATAGGTGTTATTAAAAGGGACCAAATGGAGATTATTGTACCGAAAAACTCAATAGCATAAATTAATGGGTTCAATAATAGAATAGAGATGATGGAGGTAAAGTCAGCAAACTTAGAGACAGATCAATGGAATTCACCCAGTCTGAAGAACTGTGAAAGTCTAGACTTAAAAAAAAAGAGGGGGCCTCAGGGACCTTTGGAAAAACAACAAAATGCCCAATACTTTATTGTCAGAGTCCCAGAAGGAAAAAGGAGAAAGGCCTGAAAAAATATTTGAAGAAATAATGTAATGGGTAACAACATGCCAAATGTGGAGAAACACACAAACCTAGAGATTCAACAAACTGATTAAACCCCAAATAGGATATAAGCAAAGAAATCCTTGCCAAGACACATCATAATTTAACCTAAAGACAAAGGAAATATCTTGAAAGAAGTCACAGAGAAATGGTGCATTACATATGAGAACACACCAATTTGAATGACAACAGATTACTCATCTGAAATTATGGAGGCTGTGAAGAGATCACACACTGTTTTTCAAATGCTACCAGGAAAGAACTTTCAACAACAAGTTCTATAGCTGTTGAAATTATCCTTCAGGGTTGAAAGAGAAATAAAAATATTTTCAGATGAAAGAAAACAAATAATTTGCCACTAGTGGATGTACCTTTTAAAAATAGCTAAAAGAAGTTTTTTCAAACAGAAAGAAAATTATGAAAGAAGGGATTTTGGAACATCAGAAAGGAAGAAGGGTCAATGGAAAGAGCAGAAATAATATATTACTTTTTTGCTTTTAAGTTTTATAACTCATATTTGATAACTGAAACAAAAATTATAACATCATCTGACAGCACAGACATGATATTTAAGTGAGGAAGGAAAACAGATCTAAAGGAAAGTGAGGTTTCCAGACTTCCCTTGATGTAGTAAAGTGTTGATACCATAGTCTACTGTATGTCACATGTGTAAATTCTGTGTGTGTGTGTGTGTNAATGAAAACTGACTTTTCCAGTCCTGTGGCCACTGCTGAGTTTTCCAAATTCGCTGGCATATTGAGTGCAACACTTTCACAACATCATCTTTTAGGATTTGAAATAGCTCAGCGAGAATTCCATCACCTCCATTAGCTTTGTTCATAATGATTCTTCCTAAGGCCCACTTGACTTCACATTCCAGAATATCTGCTCTAAATGAGTGATCATACATCGTGATTATCTGGGTCATGAAGATATTTTTTGTATAGTTTTTCTGTATATTCTTGCCACCTCTTCTTAATATTTCTGCTTCTGTTAGGTCCATACCATTTCTGTCCTTTCTTGTGCCTATCTATGCATAAAATATCCCCTTGGTATCTCTAATTTTCTTGAAGAGAACTCTATTTTTCCCATTCTATTATTTTCCTCTGTTTCTTTGCATAGATCACTGAAGAAGGCTTTCTTATCTCTCCTCGCTATCCTTTGGAACTCTGCATTCAAATGGGTATATTTTTCCTTTTCTTCTTTGCCTTTAGCTTCTCTTCTTTTCTCAGCTATATATAAGGCCTCATTAGACAACCATTTTGCCTTTTTGCATTTCTTTTTCTTGGTGATAATCTTGATCACTGCCTCCTATACAATGTCATGAACCTCCATCCATAGTTCTTCAGGCACTCTGTCTATCAGATCTAATACCTTTAATCTATCTGTCACTTCCACTGTATAATCATAAGGGATTTTATTTAGGTCATACCTGAAAGTGGTTTTCCCTACTTTCTTCAANGTGGGGGGGGGGGAAACAGGAGTGTTACTAAGACTGGACCTGCCCTCAGCAGGTGGGGGAACTGAAGCAGGGGTCCAATCCCCACATTGGGGCAATTGTCTGGGTCAGAGGAGAAATATTTAAGGTTGAGAGTGAAACAGCAGATCTGTGACAGCCTAAATGGAATGAGAATCAGTCCTTGCCACAGCCATACAAACTCTGAATAGGAACAAAGTTCCCCTGGAAGGCACAGTGGCTGGGAGCTGGACGATAGGGATTGTGGAGCAATTCCAGAGCAAGGGCTGCTCTTGAGTTCAGAGAGATGGACCGAGGGGATGTGAGGGAGGAGATTGTGGTGGGAAATGCCTGTGGAAGAAAGCCAGGCAGATGTGGAAGCAAGGTGATACTGCTAAGTCATGCATAGGGGGTGGAGCCATCATCATAGACTCTCTCTTCCCACATGCCAGCATCAGCAAATGAACAATATAGGGGCTGGCCCATCAAGTGCCTGATGCACCGAACTACCAGAGTAGGATCCCAACCAGGGGACCCCGCTATGTTCCTGACGTGTGGAACAACAGAGAAGGACACTAGGCAAGGGAGCCCTCTAAGTGCCTGAATTGGCAGAGCAACAGAGAAAAAGTAGCCAAAGAGTGGCCCCTTTGGCCACCAGAGGCTGAGAAAAATATTGATAGGGCCATAAAACTTTTGGCTGAGGCAGTCTGTATCCCTGAACACTTGGCTCTATGAAGGTTTCTGTGACCCAAGTGGCTGCACCACCTTCACTCTCAACCCACACTGGGCCATAGCTGGCAGAGCCAAAAAAAAAAAAGTCTTGCATCTATGCACTCAGGATCACTTCAGTCGTGCCCAACTCTTTGTGACCCTGTGGGCTGTGGACTACCAGGCTTCTCTGTCAGGTGGGTTCTCCAGGCAAGAATACTGGAGTGTATTGGCTGACACGGCTTGCCATAAGCTTCCAGAATACTATATTTCCTCCTGCCCTAGCTACCAACTCCGTTGAGTACCTGGTGCTGCCAGAACCCCTGTGACCCCCTCCACACATGGCCCTCACTGGTGCAGATCCGACTCCTCCTGGGCCCATTCAGGAACAAACCCCAATGGACAACCCACATGCAAAGGTGGAAATAAAACCACAATTGAAACCCATAGTCAATAAAGCAGAATTATTGTTTTCTGGTATTCTCTTGCTTTTCTGATGATTCAAAGGATGTTGACAATTTGATCTCTGGCTCCTCTGCCTTTTCTAAATCAGCTTGAATATCTGGAAGTTCATGGTTCATGTACTGTTGAAGCCTGGCTTGTAGAATTTGAGCATCACTTTGCTAGCATGTGAGATGAGTGCAATTGTGTGGTAGTTTGAGCATTCTTTGGTATTGCCTTTCTTTGGGTTTGGAATGAAAACTGACTTTTCCAGTCCTGTGGCCACTGCTGAGTTTTCCAAATTCGCTGGCATATTGAGTGCAACACTTTCACAACATCATCTTTTAGGATTTGAAATAGCTCAGCGAGAATTCCATCACCTCCATTAGCTTTGTTCATAATGATTCTTCCTAAGGCCCACTTGACTTCACATTCCAGAATATCTGCTCTAAATGAGTGATCATACATCGTGATTATCTGGGTCATGAAGATATTTTTTGTATAGTTTTTCTGTATATTCTTGCCACCTCTTCTTAATATTTCTGCTTCTGTTAGGTCCATACCATTTCTGTCCTTTCTTGTGCCTATCTATGCATAAAATATCCCCTTGGTATCTCTAATTTTCTTGAAGAGAACTCTATTTTTCCCATTCTATTATTTTCCTCTGTTTCTTTGCATAGATCACTGAAGAAGGCTTTCTTATCTCTCCTCGCTATCCTTTGGAACTCTGCATTCAAATGGGTATATTTTTCCTTTTCTTCTTTGCCTTTAGCTTCTCTTCTTTTCTCAGCTATATATAAGGCCTCATTAGACAACCATTTTGCCTTTTTGCATTTCTTTTTCTTGGTGATAATCTTGATCACTGCCTCCTATACAATGTCATGAACCTCCATCCATAGTTCTTCAGGCACTCTGTCTATCAGATCTAATACCTTTAATCTATCTGTCACTTCCACTGTATAATCATAAGGGATTTTATTTAGGTCATACCTGAAAGTGGTTTTCCCTACTTTCTTCAATTTAAGTCTGTATTTTGCTATAAAGAGTTCATGGTGAACTGAAAAAGACCAAACTTAAGAGGGCTGAAACCAAAAGGAAGAAAGAATTCAACCTTGAAACCTAGGAAAAGGAGACATCAAACACAGTAAGTTTAAAATAAAATAATGAAAGGCATAGAAATATTGCATAAATGAAGGAACAAACTAGAAACATAGAAATCCAAATAAATGATGAGGAACTAGACAAACTAACTGAAAAAGAATGCAGAATAATGATAGTAAAGAGGATTTAAAACCTTGAAAACAGAATGGAGACAATGCAAGAATCAATTAACGATGAGCTGGATGAATTAAAGAATGAACATACAAAAACTAGAATTACCAAATTTAAAAACAAGCTCTAGAAGAAATCAATAGCAGAATATTTGAAGCAGAAGAATGGATCAGTAAGCTAGAAGATAAAGTGGTGGAAATTACTGCTAAAGAGCAGAAGAAAGTGAAAAGACTAAAAAGAGTTAAAGATAGTTTCAGAGACTTCTGGGACAATATTAAACATTCCAGCTTTTGAATTATAGGTGTCCCAGAAAAGGAAGAGGAAAAGGAAGGGTGTGAGNGTCTGGCTCTAGATTGATGATCACACCATCGTGAATAACTGGGTCATGAAGATGTTTTTTGTATAGGTCTTCTGTGTATTCTTGCCATCACTTCTTAATATCTTCTGCTTCTGTTATGTCCATATCATTTCTGTCCTTTATTGTGCCCATCTTTGCATGAAATGTTCCCTTGGTATCTCTAATTTTCTTGAAGAGATCTCTAGTCTTTCCCATTCTATTCTTTTCCTCTATTTCTTTGCACTGATCACTGAGGAAGACTTGCTTCTTCTTGCTATCCTTGCTATCTCTCCTTGCTATTTTTCGGGACTCTGCATTCAAATGGGTTTATCTTTCCTTTTCTCCTTTGCTTTTTTCTTCTCTTCTTTTCACAGCTATTTGTAAGGCCTCCTCAGACAGCCATTTTGCCTTTTTGCAATTCTTTTTCTTGGGGATGGTCTTGATCCTTGTCTCCTGTACAATGTCATGAACCTCAGTCCATGGTTCATCAGGCACTCTATCAGAGTTAATCCCTTGAATCTATTTCTCACTTCCACTGTATAATCATAAGGGATTGATTTAGGTCATACCTGAATGATCTAGTGGTTTTCCCTATTTTCTTCAATTTTCTTCCCTACTTTCTGAATTTGGCAATAAGGAGTTCTTGATCTGAGCCACAGTCAGCTCCAATCTTGTTTTTGCTGACTGTATAGGGTTTCTCCATCTTTGGCTGCAAAAAAAATAATCAATCTGATTTTGGTATTGACCATCTGGTGATGTCCATGTGTAGAGTCTTCCCTTGTGTTGTAAAAGGGTGTTTACTATGACCAGTGCATTCTCTTGGCAAAACTCTTTGCCCTGCTTCATTCTGTACTCCAAGGCCAAATTTGCCTATTACCTCAGGTGCTTCTTGACTTCTTACTTTTGCATTCCAGTCCCCTATAATGAAAAGGAAATCGTTTTTGGGTTTTTGGGTGTTAGTTCTAGAAGATCTTGTAGGTCTTCATAGAACCATTCAACTTCAGCTTCTTCAGCATTACTGGTCGGGGCATAGACTTGGATTACCACGATATTGAATGGTTTGCCTTGGAAACAAACAGAGATCATTCTGTCGTTTTTGAGACTGCATCCAATCAGTCCTGAATATTCATTGGAAGGACTNTGTAGGTCTTCATAGAACCATTCAACTTCAGCTTCTTCAGCATTACTGGTCGGGGCATAGACTTGGATTACCACGATATTGAATGGTTTGCCTTGGAAACAAACAGAGATCATTCTGTCGTTTTTGAGACTGCATCCAATCAGTCCTGAATATTCATTGGAAGGACTGATGCTGAAGCTGAAGCACCAATACTGATGCGAAGAACTGATTCATTGGAATAGACCCTGATGCTAGGAAAGATTGAAGGCAGGAAGAGAAGGGGGCAACAGAGGATGAGATGGTTGGATTGCATCACTGGCTCAATGGACATGAGTTTAAGCAAGCTCCAGGAGATAGTGAAGAACAGGGAAGACTGTCATGGTGCACTCCATGGGATCGCAAAAGAGTCAGACACGTCTGAGCAACTGAAAAACAACAAATATATGAACCACATCTTCTGGTATATTTATTCTTAAAAGTTTTATTCTGGCAATCATCCTGTGATATTGCTCTGCAACAGAAATATGTAAATAAGTTTCAACTGAAAAATTTCTAAGCCCGTAAAACTGTTACAATTCTTTAATAAATGACATATGGATTAAATTGTTAACTCTTTGATTAAACCAACACAAAGTATTATACACTTCAATTAATATTTTATAAAAACTAGGACTTCCTTGGTGGCTAAGTGGTAAAGAATCTGCCTGCCAATGTAGGAGATACGAGTTTGCTCCCTAACGTGCCTCGCAGCAACTAAGCCTATGTGCCACAACGGTTGAGCCTGTGCTCTAGAGCCTGGGAGCTGCAACTGCTGAGCCCAAGAGCCATAAAACCTATGCTCTGCAACACGAAAAGCCATAGCCATGAGAAGCCCCTGCACTACAACCAGAGAAAAAGCCCACACAGCCACCAAGACCCAGCACAACCAATAAACAAGTAATTTTAAAATTTTATAAAAAGTAGAACTTTATATTAACACTTACTTAAGGTTATTTTTGCTACCCCATGCCTGA
This sequence comes from Oreotragus oreotragus, assembly GCA_006410675.1. NCBI lineage: Eukaryota > Metazoa > Chordata > Mammalia > Artiodactyla > Bovidae > Oreotragus > Oreotragus oreotragus. The sequence continues at coordinate 159,370 of SJYX01013078.1, read as the reverse complement.
GGTCAGGGGCGGCGGCCAAGAGGAACAACCCCACTTCCAAGGAGCGGTGGCTGCGCAGGCACAGGAGGGCTGAGAGGAGCTACTCCACGTTCAAGATCAAGAGGGGCAGCTGTGAGGACATACCCCGTATCTTGGATGGCTGTGCTTTGCTGGAGCAGCCGTGAAGAGACAGCCCACTTCCAAGGTAACAGAAACTCAGGTAAGACTGTAGGTGTTGCGAGAGGCATCAGAGGGCAGACACACAAACCATAAACACAGAAAATTAGCCAATCTAATTACACAGATCACAGCCTTGTCTAACTTAATGAAACTAAGCCATGCTGTGTGGGACCACCCAAAATGGCCGGGTCATGGTGGAGAGGTCTGACAGAATGTGGTCCACTGGAGAAGGGAATGGCAAACCACTTCAGTATTCTTGCCTTGAGAATCCTATGAACAGTATGAAAAGGCAAAATGATAGGATACCGAAAGAGGAACTCCCCAGGTTGGTAGGTGCCAATATGCTACTGGAGATCAGTGGAGAAATAACTCCAGAAAGAATGAGGGATGAAGCCAAAGCAAAAACAATACTCAGCTGTGGATGTGACTGGTGATAGAAGCAAGGTCCGATGCTGTAAAGAGCAATATTGCACAGGAACCTGGGATGTCAGGTCCATGAATCTAGGCAAATTGCAAGTAGTCAAACAGGAGATGGTAAGAGTGAACGTTGATGTTCTAGGAATCAGGGAACTAAAATGGACTGCAATGGGTGAATTTAACTCAGATGACCATTATATCTACTACTGTGGGCAGGAATCCCTTAGAAGAAATGGAGTAGCCATCATGGTCAACAAAAGAGTCCAAAATGCAGTACTTGGATGCAATCTCAAAAGTGACAGAATGATCTCTGTTCGTTTCCAAGGCAAACCATTTGATATCATGGTAATCCAAGTCTATGCCCCAACCAGTAATGCTGAAGAAGCTGAAGTTGAATGGTTCTATAAAGACCTCCAAGACCTTTTAGAACTAACACCCAAAAAAGATGTCTTTTTTCATTAGAGGGGACTGGAATGCAAAAGTAAGAAGTCAAGAAACACCTGGGGTAACAGGCAAATTTGGCCTTGGAATGCGGAATGAAGCAGGGCAAAGGCTAATACAGTTTTGCCAAGAGAATGCACTGGTCATAGCAAACACCCTCTTCCAACAACACAAGAGAAGACTTTACACATGAACATCATCAGATGGTCAATGTCGAAATCAAATTGATTATATTCTTTGCAGCCAAAGATGGAGAAGCTTTATACAGTCAGCAAAGACAAGACCGGGAGCAGACTGTGGCTCAGATCATGAACTC
>SJYX01013078.1:143006-154551 GCA_006410675.1 Oreotragus oreotragus | reverse complement strand
CCCATGGACTTCAGCCTACCAGGCTCCTCCATCCATGGGATTTTCCAGGCAAGAGTACTGGAGTGGGGTGCCATTGCCTTCTCTCCTAGCAAATGTTATTATGTAAAATGTATAATTAAGAAAATAGTCACAGGAGTTAATATTCCTGTCCCTTATTTTCCTTACTTACAAAATTAAAAAGTAAGAGTAATGATTATTTCTTCAAAAGGAGGAGTGCTGGCACATGGTAAGAGCTCTATTTTAAATCATTATTATTATTTTTATTATCATTGTTATTATTTTTCATATACATTGTGTTTCCTGAATAAGCATTTAAAAGACTAAAAAACCAGGTGATAAGAAATGAAGGTAAACCCTTTCTTCCACTCCTCAAATCTCCCTGATGAAACAAGATTGTTCTGTTCAGTTTTCACTTCTGTAACATCACCAGTAGCTAAGCCTCCAAAGTATAGTACAAAAGCCCATCACATGTGAAGGATCCTAAGATAGGTTGCCCTTGAGAGAGGCCGGAAGACCATATCTCAAAAGAACTAAGACCTTATGTAGCAATGTAAATGATTGCTTTGGTTGTCAAAATCATTGGCATGAAACCTCGCAGATGTTACCTTTTAGTAACAGAATTACTATTAATCTACTAAGAAACTTATTAGCATTACAGATAGTTGACAATAATTTCCTAAAAAAAATAGTGCATGCTTAAATTTAACTAAAGTTTTTATTCTGCAAAGGTAAGGTTTATTTTTGTCCATCCTCCAAACAACTGTGCAAAAAAAATTTATTTTTAACTGCCTTATTCAGCTGAGGAATCTGGTTATCTACAGCAGTGTAACAGATTACCTCAAATCTTTAGTGACTTGGCACATGATTTGAGGGTCAGGATTTCAGGCAGGAGCTAGCTGGTGATTGTTGTGCACCATGACCAGGCAGCCATGGAGGTCACAGGTGGTATTCAGCTGGTGGGTGTGCTGGTCTGCAGGGTCCAGGACAGCTTCATTCCCCATGTGTCTTGAACCTTGAGGAGAGGCTGTGGGCTAGATGCACTCAGATGAGACTAAGGCCAGACAGCTGACATTCAGCCTCTCTAGATGATGGTCTCAGGATATTTGGTCTCCTTAGGCAGTCACTCAGGCTCATAAACACTATTCAAAAGCCCCAGGAGGAAGCTGCAGAGCTTCAGAAGACACATCACTGACAATCACAAAACCTCACTTCTCCTGCAGTCTCTGCATCATGCAAATCATTTGAGCCCAGCTCAAATTCAAGCGAAGACACCGTCCCTCAATGGGAGAAGCAGCACAGATGTTGCAGTCATCTTTGATCTACCACAGAGGTCAATGGCTCATCTGCGTCAGTGCAGCCCCTGGGAGGCAAATCTCAGGTGAACCAGAGGCTACAGAGAAGTACTACTTCTCTGTACTTTAGATAGCCAGAAACTTAATTTCTAGAAGTGGACCCATTTTCTTCTCTAGAAAGAAAGATATTTAAGACCAAATACCTTTGGTTTTCTTTCATGGAAATGAGGAAAGAGGAGAAAGATTTCAAAGATGCCAGGAGTGATCCATTAATTCCCTGGTCTGAGATTCTCTACTGGGCGCACCTGGAGCTCTAGTAGCAGTTCCAGGCAGGTGTGGGTGATGGGCTGAAGAAGCTACTGGAAAGAAAAGATGCATGACTACAACTGATGTATCCTTAGGAGCATAATTAAAACTAACACATCCCTAGGGCCTGAAAAGAAACCAGTCTGAAATATTGAAATGAACTTAACTCTGTTCTGTTGTGGGCAATAAGCTTCTTTACTGCCCTAGTGTAAATGATGCCTGGAAAACTTTCTGAATGGACCTTACATGGGACACAGAAGTGTTTCCTTGTAAGAACAGCCTCCACAGACTGATGAAACATTCCCAACTCCCCACTTCCCTCCTGGTCATGTGAGTCCACAGCTTCAAATCTCTTCTGAATGCTTTGAAAGCTCTGACAAACTTTAAGTCTGGGGGGATGAGGGATGAAGGGAGGGATGGGAGAGGGAGAGGTCAATCCTTTCAAAACTCATTTCAGAGTGCTCTTGTGTCTTGACTATCCAGCAGGAAGAAGTTAGAGTGGCTCTACTCTGCCAGGTAGGGCTCCCAGGAAGGAGGATTCATATACCCTCTTCATATACCTACCCCTCTTAGTTTTATAACCTTTTACTTTCTATCTCTATTGATACCTGGTTCCAAACATAAACTCCAGAAAATTCCTACTTTGGGTGGAACCCCAATTCTGTATGGCAATGACCTTTGAGCATGTCAGTTATCCTTTCCTAGTGGTCCAGAGCTGTCCTCTGCATGTCTTTCTGCATTTTTATTGAAAGGGTGGAGCAAATTCTTCTAGACTAACTGGTGATGACCTTAAACATCTCAGAAATTCAGAAATCATATGACATCCAGGATCTTGGATGCTTAGAATGATAGAGAGTCAAGGAAACTGAAAGATTATGTGGTACTGGAATGACCCCTTTTTGCTCAAAGGAGTCTTGGGATTACCTGGTGCTGATTTGGGAAGCCCCTACAGGGTCAAGGGGAGACCAAGTATTGGGTCTGGGCCACCCAGCATAGCAGCTCCATTTCCAGAAACCTGACTTAGAGGGGTCTCTGCAATACTGTTTTTGAAGACCAAACTCTTTGCCCAGAAAAAAAAGCAAACTGCTAATTTAGTCCAACCCAGTGATTGCTATTCTTTCCACTAATGTTGAAGCAGTCAAGCAGCCACATCCTCAGAGTGGTCATAGAAATGGTAAGTGGAGGGAAGTGAATAGGGCCAGGCTCAGAGAATGTGAGGGCTCATAAAGTTCTATGCAATCACTCAACACTGGCCCAGAGGGTCCAGAGGCTAGGGCTCACAGCTCACAGCTCGATGGGTGAACCAGGGACAATAGACCCTGTTACAATTAAAGAGTTAAGGTGTGCTTCTTGGGGACTAAGGAAGTACTTCCAAGCAGAGACAGTCTTTTCCTGATCTCTTGAGGGCATAGGACAGATGTTTCTGTGACGGACGAGCTGGAAGTGGTTGCTTCAGGCAGAGGAATCAGCAAGGCCAAGGGCCTGGCATGGCAATCCCTAAAAAGGAACGATTACATAGCTGAGTTTATCTTCTGGAAGAGGTTTGGTCTGAGGTGCCAGAACATGGAGTATGCTATAATTATGACCAAGTTCTGCAGCTTTTCAGAGCCTCTGTCTCATCATCTACCAAATAAAGTTACTGGCAAAAGGGAAACATTGAGGAGTGCCTGAATTCAAGCATCAGCACACTGCTGGACCATGGACAGGCCTGAGAAGTCATGGGACTGTGGTTATGACTGCCCTGGGCATGAGGGTGGAGTCCAAGAACTCAATTATCATTCATCAGTTGTTGATTGGAGTTTGTTGGAATGTTAGACACTGTTTTGCATAAACAGGAGTAGTACAATTTGGTCATGTAGTATTTGTGCTTTGCTTGTTTTTAATTAGCATACACACAATTTAGCTCCTAAGAGTCTCAAAGAATAAAGTATTTCATGTAGATGCCACCCCAGGTTTATTTTCATGGAGCTTGAGCAATGACCCCACTCAGAGATGGGAGGTTTATGAGTCCAGCAGTCAAACATTGCACCAGGAAATCCATAATGACCCCTGCAGCATTGGTAACTACAAATATACTCATTAACTTAAAAAATACAAGTCAGCCATTCACAGATTTTCCATTGGATTTATCACTTGATTAGCATTTTATGAGGATTGTTTGTTAAGGGTGAGAACTCAGATGACTAGAGTGACCTTCTTTCCTTCTTCATTTCATTATGGAGTTAGAACAAAATGGGAAACATTTGATTAGCAAATAAGCATCTGACTTAAGATATTACAGTAATGGTCTCCAAGAAATACATTAAAAGTGCTTCAAGTATTTCTGAAGAGACAGCATTTTACAGCACAGGCAAGTCTTCCAAAGGTAAAAACAAAGATATTTACACAAAATGCAAAGTTATCAATGTCTTACATCAATGCCTTGAATTCTCTAAATTAAATAATTTTCACAGTTATTCATGAAACTAAGAAAATAGGTCAGGAAAACAGCTCTCTCCTCTTCCAGTTAGCTCAATATGTCCATTCATTCTATGAATATCACCAAGTTCCAACCATGTACCAGCACTGCAATAAGTACTAGGGAGCAGTCAATAAATAAAACAGCAAGACAATGTCTTAGCTTTCAGTGCAGTGAGCAAGTCAGACCGTCAACAAGCAATTATACAGACAAGCAGTGACCAGTGTAGGAAAAAAAAGCAGAGAGCCTGATCAGGTCTGAAGATCAGGAAAGAGGTCTCTGAGGAGTAACATTTGAGATAATAATATGAAAACTAGATTTACTTGGGAGAGAAGCAGAGGTTCTCAGGAGAAGGAAATGGCAAATATAAGGACCCTGAGTAGAAGAAGCTTAAATTCTATGTTCCAACAGAAGGCTCATACCAGAGAAGTTTCTGGTGGCAGAAAAAGAAAGGGCGCTTAGAAGTAGGAGAATTTGGGGGATGAAGCTATAGCCTTCTAGATATTTTGACTTGCCTACAGGCACATCCTTGAAGCAATTAAAAGTTATTAGTTCAGCTGGGGTTGTCTAGGAGGCAGGCACTAGATAAAGAAGAGCAAACAGTTTATTGGGTGTAATACCCATGGATGATAAAGAGGAGAGTGAACCAGACTAATCAGGGAAGACCTCACACCTGAATGCAGTTCAGTTGTCACTCAGTATAATTCCTTTGAGATTCATCCAATGTGTTGCATGTATTAAGAATTTATTCCTTTATATTTCTTGGTAGCATCCATGGTATATAAATACCACACTTTAACTATTCATTTACTTAAGGATATACAGATTGTTTCCAATTTTTAGCTATTATGAAAACAACTACTATGAAAATTCATGAATGGGTTTTTGTGTGAATATGAACTTTTATTTCTCTAGTATAAATGCCTAGAAGTGCTATTCCTGGGTCATGAGGAATAGAGGAATTCTTAACTGCATGTTAAGAATTACAAGAACTGCTAAATTATTTTCCAGGAAGATTTACCATTTTTCATTTTCACCAGCAATACATGAATGATCAAATTTCTTCACATCCTTACCAATGTCTGGGCTGTCACATTTTTTTTTAATTTTAGCCATTATGATGGGTATGTAGCAATAGTGTATCATCAATTTTAATTAGCATCTTCTTGAAGGCTAACGCTGTTGAGCATACTTTCGTATGCTTATTTTCTATCTGCATGCCTTCTTTGGTAAACTGTGTGTTCATGTCTTTTGTCCATTTTTGAATCATGTTATTTGTTTTTTAACCAATGAGCTTTAAAGGTTCTTTATCTTTTCTAAATAATTGTCCTTTGTCAAGCATGCAGTTTGAAGATATTTTCTCTCATGTTGTCCTTATCTTTCCATCTCTTTAACAGGATCTTTCTCAGAACAAAGCTTTATATTTCAATGAGACCCAGTTTTACCATTTTTTCTCTTAAGGACTATGCTCTTAATGTCAAATCTAAGAATTCTTTCCATGTCCTGGATTCCAAAACTTTTTTCTTATGTTCTCTTATAAAATTTTTATAGTTTTACATTAAAATATATGGTTTTTTTTTTTTTTTTCCATGTCATGCAGCTTGTAGGATCTTAGTTCCTCATCCAGGGATTGGAATTAGGCCATTGCAGTGAAGGCATAAAGTCTTAACCACTGGACTACCTGGGAATTCCCTATATGGTCCATTTTGAGTTACTTTTCTATAAGCTATAAGCAAGGTTGAGTTGTATTTATTTACTGCCCTTTGAATGCCTTGCTCTTCAGCATCATTTTGTGCAAAGGCTGTCTTTCCTCCTTTGAATTCCTTTCAGACCTTTGTTAAAAACTAGTCATGAATGATGTCACAAAAGTTTGTGGAGCAATGAACTCTCCACCAAGATTAAGCAGGCAAAGACTGCCAGTGTTGACTTGCTCAGAACAATGGAATCTATAACAAAATTTACAACATCTAGATGGATGCTTAATGAAAAAAAGAAGCCACTAAATTTTGGTAAGAGAGCATTCTGGACTTTAAACTTATACTTCCACTCTTCCCCACTCCTCTGTTGCAGGGCTTGGAAAAGAAGGAAAGAAGAGTAGAGGTCAGGAGGGTAAGGGGCGGGAAAAAGGTTGTTAGTTTCACTGAGGTGGCAAAATGTTTGAAGGAGAGACCCAGAGGTGAAAATAAGGGACTTTGAAATTAAAATTATAACTTCAGTGATTGGTAAAGACAAAGTCAGGGTATGAGCCTAGGAGTGTATTTGTACTTTTTCCCTAGTCTGTAATCATACTGGTTTCACTTCCTTCCCTATTTAATGGGGGCTCATGCATGGACAGTGCCCTCAGCCCCTTTGGAACCCTGTCTTAATGCACCTTCCCTACAAAATTATCTCCAGGGTTTATCTCATGTTCCATTCACCTCCACCCATGCTGCCAGGCTAACATGAAAACTTAAACTCATGACTCAAGTCTCAGTTTGGCTCACCAATTCTTCCACATGCTCCCGGGCCACCCTACTCTCTTTATCCATGGCAGTTCCTCTGACCTTTTCCATCACCTATCTTGATCTTACCAGATGGATGGTCCAACCTTCTCACTCATGTGTGAGAATTCCTGCAATACACATCCTGCTCAAAAGACAGATATATCTGATCTGGTCTTATTTTCTATCCAGTCTACTTCCCCAAAAATTATTCCTTAGAACATAGCATCTTTATAATTTAAGTCATATATTTTCACTATAAATATAGTGGTGTTGTGAAGCTGGGTTACTGGGGCAAGAAATCATAGGATTGAGAGACCCAGGAAGTCTTGGTGGCCAGGCAGTAACATGGTGAGTGAGTGGGTTCTGGGCATGGAGAAGATGGTGGTCACAGGTAAAAGTGGGAAGAAAATGAGGGTCATTAGAGAAAACTAGAATCATGACCATGAGCTTCACCTTGGGTGATGCAGAGCATGTGGTATTGACAGCCCAAGGTTAGGGCCCCCGTATGGATGTAAGAAGCCCCAGGAACTCTGACAGCTGGTGGACAGAGTGATAGGAAGGAGATTAAAGGTTGCTGCTGAACCACAAAAGACGCTGGGATTCTTGGCCTCTGGAGGAGAAGAATTCAATTTGGGGCCAGAGATGAGGCTTGATTGCTTGGAACTTTTGTGTAAAAAAGTTTCATTAAAGTATAAAGAGATAGAGAAAGCTTCTGACATAGACATCAGAAGGGGGCAGAAAGAGTGCCCCCTTGCTAGTGTTAGCAATGGAATTATATACCTTTTAATTAGTTATTCAGTTCAGTTCAGTTCAGTTCAGTCACTCAGTCGTGTTCGACTCTTTGCGACCCCATGAATCTCAGCATGCCAGGCCTCCCTGTCCATTACCAACTCCTGGAGTTCACTCAAACTCACATCCATTGAGTCAGTGATGCCATCCAGCCATCTCAGCCTCTGTCATCCCCTTCTCCTCCTGCCCCCAATCCCTTCCAGCATCAGAGTCTTTTCCAGTGAGTCAACTCTTCACATGAGGTGGCCAGTTACAACGAATCAAAAGAATGTCTGGAGGTTATAAAGACCTTACTAGACCCACTACCATAATTTAAATTTTAAGATTACAGGATTAGCCAGAAGGTTTTTTTTTTTTTTTTTTTTCAGAAACTGTCCTCAAGCAGGATACATTATTGTTATATAATCCTAAAGAATGTAGAGGGAAAAAAAGTTTGTCCTTTCCTCATCCTTGAGAATTCCAGACCCCTCTCTCCTTGGGGATTCCCAGACTTCTTATCAACCTAACTAGGAAGTGACTCTCTCATTCCCCCCTTTTCTTTTAGGAGAATTATGCTGCCAGGGTAAGGGGCATCTCATTTTCATTCCATAACTACTTCCTGCTGTTGAGGGGCATGGTCTCTAAATTGTTGAGGCAACATATTCTCCTAACCCTCATAATGAGGGTCTCTGATCCAGGGGCCCCAAGTAATAGTTGGAGGGGGCTGTGGCACTCGTAGGAGTCTGAACAACCATTTGTAATTTAAAAGCTTTCAGATGGTTAGAAACAAACCCTGTTTTACAGTTATAGATGTAAGATTACAGATGTATGATGTAATAAATAATTATTGCTGCTGCAGCTGCTGTTAAATCCATTAAACCAAGTTAAAACCTAATCAAAATTAAAAGTCATGTTATGTCCATAGTTAAAGTACAAAGTGTTGCACCAGTCCATTTTAGGGTTGTTAGATGTCATCAGTTTAAGAAAAGTCATCACATAGAATTGTTATTGAAGGTATTTGCAGACTTGGAGAAAGTCTTTTCCTTGAAGTGCAGATGTCCACCATGGGAAGCCTTCCACTAATGAAGAGGGGAGCACTGTGCAGACCCAGCAGTTAGACCAATTGTGAAATGCAGCATAGGAATGAGCCCAGAACAGGAAGGCATTGCTTTGAGGGTGAAATGGCAGACTCAGGACTCTTAGCATCAGCAGAAGTAGGCTCACATAGATTATCAGGTCCATCTAAAAAGTACAAAGTCAGAGCATAGAAAGTAAAGGCAGGGGGGCAGTCCTAATATGGCCGAGGAATAGGACAGGGAGACCACTTTCTCCCCCACAAATTCATCAAAAGAACATTTCAACACAGTAAATTCCACGAAACAACTTCTGAATGCTGACAGAGGACATCAGGCACCCAGAAAAGCAGCTCATTGTCTTTGAAAACAGGTAGGAAAAAATATAAAAGACAAAAAAAAAAAAGAGACAAAAGAGGGAGGGAGAGAGCTTAGTCCTGGGANAGAACATTTCAACACAGTAAATTCCACGAAACAACTTCTGAATGCTGACAGAGGACATCAGGCACCCAGAAAAGCAGCTCATTGTCTTTGAAAACAGGTAGGAAAAAATATAAAAGACAAAAAAAAAAAAGAGACAAAAGAGGGAGGGAGAGAGCTTAGTCCTGGGAAGGGAGTCTTAAAAAGAGAGAATTTTCCAAACACCAGGAAACACTCTCACTGCTGAGTCTGTGGTGAGCCTTGGAAGCACAGAGGGCAACATAACAGGGAGGAAAAATAAATAAATAATTAAGACCCACAGATTATGAGCCCAACGGTAACTCCCCCAGTGGAAAAGCAGCACAGATGCTTGCATCAACCACTATCAAGCGGGGGCTGGGCAGGGAGGCACAGGCTGCATTGCTTTACAAGGATCAGGCCCGAATGGCCCGAATGCCCCAAATTCCCCGAGTGTAACCAGAGCGAGCTAACTTGGGCTAGCAAACCAGGCTGTGGGATAGCTACCACGCGAAAAGCTCTAACATAAGACACCACCAGGACCGCGCACAGAACAAAGAATGAAACAGAATTAGCCGGCTGGAGACCATCCCCCTCTGGTGACAGGCAGCCAGAGCCAGAAAAGCTGGAAGGGGGCAATCACAGCCCCAGAGAGACATAACCTATGAAACTGCAAACGGGCTTCTTTACTAACTAAGACTTCTTGGGGTTCTGGACAGTCATCATCTGCCTGAGAAAGTACGCCAGCTATATACCCAGAAAACCGAGCAGCAGGAACGGGAGAGGCAATAAGTCACAGTGACTGCACTCGCCAAACACCTGAGCTACTCAGACCTGGGAAGGGCACAAAACTCAGGCCCAACCAGTATGCACCTCTGGGGACTACCTAAGTGCCTGAGCCAGAGCGGCTTAGACCTGGGAGGTGCATACAGCCCAGGGCCAGCCTCAGATGGTTCCCAGTGGAGCAACCTAGAGCCTGAGCTGTGTGTACCATGAGTGGGAGCAGGCCCAGCGTGGCTTGGACACTGCGAGCACTCACCAGTGTTATTTGTTTGCAGCATCCCTCCCTCCCCACAGCACAACTGAACAAGTGAGCCTAAAAAAGACTGTCCACCACTGCTCCCCTTGTGTCAGGGTGGAAATGGGACACTGTAGAGACCAGAAAATAGAAGCTAAAACAGAGGGAACCACCTTGGAAGTGACAGGTGCAATAGATTAAAATCCTGTCGTTAGTACCCACTACATAGGAAGGGGCCTATCGATTTTGAGAAATATAAGCCAGACCAAGGAACTAACTGAAAATGAACTGACATCACACTGCCCACAACAACGCCAGAGAAAGTCTAGATATATCTTTACCATTTTTACAATCATTCTTTTTTTTTTATGTTTGTTTTTTCTTTACTTTTTCTTCTTTTTTTTTAAACATTATTAAAATTTTAAGTCCTCTATTTCTCCTTTAGTTTTCATTTTTATAACCTACTATTACTTCCCCCCAAAAAAGACCCTATTTTTATAGCAAACTTCATATATATTTTTACATTTTATTTTTTTATTATTATTTTTTAATAATTCTTGTGACTTTTTTCTTCTTCTTTTTTCTTCTTCTTCTTTTTACTATTGTATTTTTGAAAATCCAATCTCTACTCTAGACTTTTAATCTTTGCTTTTTGGTATTTGTTATCAATCTTGTACCTTCAAAAACCCAATCTTCAGTACCCATTTTTACTTGAGAGCGAGATTACTGGCCTGACTGCTCTCTCCTCCTTTGGACTCTCGTTTTTCTGCAACCCTGTCTCCTCACTCCCCCTTCTCTTATCTACCCAATTCCGTGAATCTCTGTGTGTTCCAGATGGTGGAGAACTCTTAGGGAACTGAATACTGGCTGGATCTGTCTCTCTCCTTTTCATTCCCCTCTTTTATACTCCTGACCACCTTTGTCTCCTTCCTCCATCTCCTCCTCTCTGTATAATTCCATGAACATCTCTGAGTGGTCCAGACAGTGGAGAACTCATAAGGAAATGATTACTGGATAGCTTTCTCTCTCCTCTTTTGATTCCACCTCATCTCATTCAGGTCACCTCCAACTCCCCCCTCCCTCTTCTCTTCGTGTAACTCTGTGAACCTCTCTGGGTGTCCCTCAAAGTGGAGAAACTTTTCATCTTTAACCTAGATGTTTTATCAATTGTGTGATATAGAAGGAGAAGTCTTGAGACAACTGTAAAAATAAAACTGAAAATCAGAAGCAGGAGGCTTAAGTCCAAATCCTAAGAACATCTAAGAACTCCTGACTCCAGGGAACATTAATCAATAGGAGCTCATCAAATGCCTCCATAACTACACTAAAACCAAGCATCACCCAAGGGCCAACAAGTACCAGAGCAAGACATATCACACAAATTCTCCAGCAACACAGGAAAACAGCCCTGAGCTTCAATATACAGGCAACTCAAAGTTACTCCAAAACCATTGACATCTCATAACTCATTACTGGACACTTCATTGCACTCCAGACAGAAGAAATCCAGCTCCAGCCACCAGAACTCCGACACAGGCTTCCCTAACCAAGAAACCTTGACAAGCCACTGATACAATCCCACCCACAGTGTGGAAACTCCACAATAAAGAGAACTCCACAAAGTGCCAGAATACAGAAAGGACACCCCAGACGCAGCAATATAAACAGGATGAAGAGTCAGAGGAATACCCAGCAGGTAAAGAAACAGG
>SJYX01013078.1:97353-137905 GCA_006410675.1 Oreotragus oreotragus | reverse complement strand
GCACATATACATGGAATTTAGAAAGATGGTAACGATAACCCTGTATGTGAGACAGCAAAAGACATGCAGATGTACAGAACACTTTTTGACTCTGTGGGAGTTGGAGAGGGCAGGATGATTTGGGAGAATGGCATTGAAACATGTATAATATCATATAAGAAACGAATCATCAGTTTAGGTTAGATGCAGGATACAGGATTATTGGGGCTGGAGCACTGGGATAACCCAGAGGGATGGCATGGGGAGGGAGGTGGGAGCGGGGTTCAGGAGTGGGAACTTATGTACACCTGTGGTGGATTCATGTTGATGTATAGCAAAACCAATACAGTATTGTAAAGGGGAAAAAATAAATTAAATTAAACTTTTTAAAAAATAAATAAAAGAAATAAATAAAAAGAAGGAATCTCTCAAGCCAATAACTTGGACTTTCACCTCAAGATAAGAAAAAAGTTGATGATTACTAAACTCTACCAAACAGAAGGAAGACATACTAAAAATTAGAGCAGAAATAAATAACAAGAGAGATTAGAATGCAATACAGAAATTCCACAAAACTAAAAGTTGTTTAATGTCAACAAAATTGACAATATCTTAAATATGTTGACCTTGGAAAAAGAGTTTAATTGATTTTTAAGACAATTCAATAAAGAAAGAACAATTTCTTCCAGAAATAGTGCTGAGAAAACTGGGTATCTCCATGCAAAAGAATGAAATTAGAGCCTTACCTTACAGCATGTTCATAAATTAACTCATAAGAGAAAAAAGACCTAAATAGCTGAAATGATAAAAGTCTTGAAAGAGAACATACATACAAATCTTCATGACTTTGGGTTTAGCAATAGTTTTTTAAATATGACACTAAAATTACAGGTGACAAAATAAGAATTAGATAATTTTGGCTTCATTAAAATCAATTTTTTTTGCATATCAAACATCACTATCAAAAGAGTGGAAAGACAAACCACAAGAGTGGGGGAAGATATGTGCAAATCATTTATCAGAGTATGCAAAATCTCTTATAATTCAATATAGAAAGTTCAGCTAAAAGTCACACAAAGATCTTGAATAGAAATTTCCTCAAAGAAGACAGACAAATAGTCAATAAGCACACACAAATTTTCAATGTAGTTAGTCATTAAGGAAATAAAAATTAATACCACAATGCCTCCCACTTCACAACTTCAAAGATAGCTATAAATGAAATAAAATTACAAGTATTGTAAGGATTTAAAGAAATTAAAACCCTTATACGTTGCTGACCTGAATGTAAAATGGTGCTACTAACGTGGAAAAATTTGGCAGTTCCTCAAAATCTAAACATAGAATTATAATATGACCCAGTAATTTCATCCTTCAGTTCAGTTCGGTCACTCGGTCATGTCCGACTCTTTGCGACCCCATGGGTTGCGGCGCGCTGAGCCTCCCTGTCTATAACCAACTCCTGGAGTTCACTCAGACTCACGTCCAATGAGTCGGTGATGCCATCCAGCCATCTCATCCACTGTCGTCCCCTTCTCCTCCTGCCACCAATCCCTCCCAGCATCAGGGTCTTTTCCAATGAGTCAGCTCTTCGCATGGGGTGGCCAGGGTACTGGAGTTTCAGCTTTAGCATCATTCCTTCCAAAGTAATCCCAGGGTTGATCTCCTTCGGAATGGATTGGTTGGGTCTCCTTGCAGTCCAGGGGACTCTTGGGAGTCTTCTCCAACACCACAGTTCAGGAGCACCGATTCTTCGGCGCTCAGCTTTCTTCACAGTCCAACCCTCACATCCATGCATGACCACAGGAGAAACCATAGCCTTGACCAGAGGGACCTTGGTCGGCAAAGTAATGTCTCTGCTTTTGAATCATTCTTAGTTATACCCAAATGATCTGAAAACATCAATCAGATAGATACATATATACCAGCATATTCACAGAAGTCAAAAGGTAGAAACAACTGAAGTAACCATCAAGTGGATATATCATCATATATATCAAGTGGATAAACACTGTGTTATACATGTACAGTTGAACCCTGGTGGCTCAGACAGTAAAGCGGTTGCCTGCAATGTGGGAGACCTGGGTTTGATCCCCGGGTGGGGAAGATCCCCTGGAGAAGGAAATGGCAACCTACTCCAGTACTCTTGCCTGGAAAATTCCATGGACAGAGAAGCCTTGTAGGCTACAGTCCATGGGGTCTCCAAAGAGTCGGACACGACTGACTAACTTCACTTCACTTCACTTAAAAAGGAATGAAGTTCTATTGCATGCTACAACAGGAACAAACCTTGAAAACATTGTGCTAAGTAAAACAAGCCAGAGAGAGAAGGATAAATATTTTATGATTCCACTTGTATGAAGAATAGGCAAATTCATAGAGACATAAAGTAAATTAAAACTTATCAGGACCTATGGGGAGAGAGGAAAGCAGTTATTGTTTAATATTGACAGAGTTTCTGTTTAGGGTGATGAAAAAGTTTTGGAAATAGAAGGTGGTGATAGTTGCATAACATTGTGGATATACTTAATGTCCATGAAATGTGCTTTTTAAAATGGTTTAAATGGCAAATTCCCTGCTTATGTATTTTGCAATAAAAAGATTCAGGTAGTGTGGTTCTTCCCCCTTTATTCTTTTAGAAAAAATGATTTCTCTCATTTAATGTTAACTTTAGTATTAGATTGTCTATCTACAAAGAATCTTTCTGGGATTGTGATAGGATTTTCATTAAATCTATGGATTAATTTGAAGAGAATTTATATAATCACTATGAAGATGAATACAGTATGTCCATTTATTTAGGTTGTCTTTTATTTACTTTATTAGTATTTTGTAGTTTTTATGCTACAGAATCTGTGCCAGTGTTGCTAGATCTACACTTTAGTTATTTCTTTTTAAATTTTTAAAAGATGTCATGTTTTTAATTTTTGTTCCCAACTTCCTATTGTTAGTATATTAAGAGATGATTGATATTTGTGTAATTACTTTGTAGTTTGCAACTTGGGATGGTGGGGGTGTTTGTTTTTGTTGTTTTCTATTTTTTAGGGTTTTTTTCGGTTTAGCCATTGAAATTGTCTATGTAGATAATCATGTCATCTATAAATAAAGACAGTTTCTTTTCAAAAAGAAAAAGAAAGTAAAGGCACAAAATGATGTCACTTAGTTCTGGTCAGGGTGCCACTTCTTAAGTGTGATGCACCCACGAATCAATTGCTGGCACTTTGACAGCTGTAGGAGAAGAAAGAATAACCTGGTAAGTGCCTTCCCAGAGGGGTTCAAGAGATTGGCCCCCAGATCCCAATGTTTTTTATCAGGACCTCAGTTCCTGGCTCAAATGGAGGCTTGCTTAACACAGAGGCTTGGTCAGGAATCACTTCCCAGAGTTCCATTAATGCCTGTTGAAAAGCTGAGAGCTGAGTTACATAAGTAGTTAATTCCAAGGCTTTAGGAAAACTTTTCCATTGAGCAATTTCAGGAATTAGTAATCATCCGTCCATGGACTATAACCATCCTTTATCAGTAATCTTTATTCCTCTTTTCTCATATCTTTCTAATTTTTCCTCAGTATATTGTGGTTTTCCCTGTTCCATAAGACCTGTCCAGATCAAGGACGTTTGCAGTGAAGGGGTTTCGTAAAGTGCTGCCTTCTGGCTTAACAGTCAGCCAGCTGATTATCTTCAGCTACTTTACTCCCATCCCTGTTGTGCTCTTGGCAATGCATAACAGCTACTTCTTTAGGACAATATATAGCAGTTTTAAGTCTCTCAATCTCTCTGAAATGCTTAGTAGGTTCTCTTGTTGCCATTTCATTTCTTTATACCCAAAATAGGAGTCTTGCATGGACTGTTACAGAGAATTAATAGCCCCTGCTCCTTTAAATTCTCAATGATGGGTTTTAACCCACCCTTAACCTCAGGTTTCGGTGGATACTGCTTCTTAATGTGGAAATAAATGCGGGTCTTTGAGCTTGACAACTACAGAAATAGCATTTTGTGCTTGACCCACAGATTTTCCATCAGCCCACACTCTAGGATTTACATTTTGTTCAATTAAAGGGAGAGAAAGAGAGGGCTCCATATTCATGAAAACAGAGGCATGGACCTTGCTCAGTATATCCCTTCCCAAAAGGGGTGAAGGAGACTCTGGCATGATCAGAAACTTGTGTGAAAAATAACACAGAGTCTCAGTTACAGCTTAAAGAAGAGTCTCAGTTACAGCTTAAAGAAGAACTTATGGTTCATTCAGAAAGTCCCGCTATATAAGCAGATCAGGATGAAAGTGGGCCAGGGGCTTTAGTAAGCACAGAGTAAGTTGCTGCAGTATCTAAAAGGAAATCAACAGATTGCCTGTTCCCCCTCCCCCCCAATTATTAATACTGGGCTTCCTCAGGTGTAATTAGGACAGGAGCTTGTGTGGGGAGCCCTGGGCACCTTCAGTTCTGATTATCTTGAGAGTCTGATCCCTGAAACCTACACCTTTGGGGGCAGTCTCTTCTCCAGTGTGGTCCCTTGCAGACCTGACATGGAGCCGGGGCAGCTTAGATGCTTGAGATCAATCCCGCTTGAGGTGTCCCTCCTTTCCACAGTAGTAGCAAGCCCATCCCTTTTCACCTGGGTCCCTCTGGGCATTTTTCTCAGGCTGTTTAAGAACGGTTCTGACAGCCATTATGAGGGCTTCCGCCTGTTCCTTTGTCTTTTTCTGCTTTTCTTCCTTTTCCTCATATTCCCTACCATAATAGACTGAGCCAGTTGCAGCAGATTGCCTAAAGACTGATTTGGTCCATACACCTGTTTTAATAGCTTACGGCGGATATCTGGAGCCCACTGAGTGAGACATCTATCTTTTAAGATCACTCTCCCCTCTTCACTTTTGGGATCAATCTCGGTGAATCTGCAAAGGGCTTCTCTCAGTCTATCTAGGAATTTACCAGGAGTTTCCTTCTCCTCATCTTCTGTTTGCCAATTTGGCATAGTTTACGGGGCTTCCTGGTGGCTCAGAGGTTAAAGCGTCTGCCTGCAATGCGGGAGACCTGGGTTCGATCCCTGGGTCGGGAAGTTCCCCTGGAGAAGGAAATGGCAACCCACTTCAGTATTCTTGCCTGGAGAATCCCAAGGATGGAGGAGCCTGGTGGGCTTCAGTTCACGGGGTCGCAAAGAGTCAGACATGACTGAGCGATTTCACTCACTTCACTTAAAGTCTTAGCATGCACTTGCCTGAGTCCTTCAAAAACATATCAACAAAATGACTCTGATCCCATCTTCCTTTAGCTGTGGTATAGTCCCATTCTTGTTCTATCATTACGAAAACCGGAATCCCAGTGGAGAGGGCAGCTATCTCATCCTCCCTCTTCCCTACTGATTCATTACCAAGCCATGCATCTCCACAAACAACAGCTTTCCCCAAAACTCAACTTTTTGAGTCAGGAGTCAGCGTTTGTCCCAAGATATACATCACACCCTTCCGAGTAAGGTCATAAAGCAGTTAGTCCCATAAGGGCTTCTATGTACTTTTTGGACCCTCTAAATAGTCTCAAAGGCAATTGGTACTATTTGAATTTCTACCAAGACTGTGGCAACCCCTATTGGAAGGGTGCCTGATTCTCAGCCTGTTCAGTTGGGAGCCCCTGATATAGGGGCAAAGTAGGAGAAGAGGAAGGAGCTGAAGGTTTCACACCCAAATCTGTACCCTTAGGAAATAAGTCTGGCATATCTCGAAGAGAGAAAAAGGGCAACACATAGGCTACTTCTACCCATTTCCCTTGTTTTCTATGGAATCGGTCTAATTGTAAAAGAGTATTATAATTAAGAGACCCTCCAACCGGCCACCGTTCGCCATCCTCCAGTGGTTACCGTGGCCATGCAGTATCACATAGGAAGACCAGGTGTGTCTTCTTTAAGCTCTGGGGGTCAAATCTATCCCAGGTTTTCCAGGATACAGTTCAAAGGAGTGAGGCTGAAATTTTTAGCCCCCATCTGTAAGAGACAAAAAAAAAGCGACAAGTGCCATCTTTCTACTGGAGGAGTCCCTCCCTGCTCTAGAGGGGGGTGTAGACAGACTTTACATTGAAGCCTTCCTTCCCCAGGAGGACTTAGTCTGTCCCTCACCAATGCAGGCATCATACTCATCCCTCCCGGTTCTACCACCAAGACAGGATGGAGATGCACCAGGGGTAGACCTGATGGCATCCCAGACTGATGTCCAGTTCCCTGCTTTTAAAATCTTGCTTGCCTCTGATGCCACCTGGGGTGCAATCAAAGTAACCTTCCAGAATGCCTCCCAGGCTAAGACTGCTGGGAGAAACATTCATCACCTGAGTGCCTGTGCACAACCCTGAGTATATTCCTGATCACAATAAGACTGGTATGAACTTAAAACTAAGATGTTCCTTCCAAGTGTCACCACACCAGTATCAGTTCAGTTCAGTTCAGTTCAGTCGCTCAGTCGTGTCTGACTCTTTGTGACCCCATGAATCGCATCACGCCAGGCCTCTCTGTTCATCACCATCTCTCGGAGTTCATGCAGACTCACGTCCATCGAGTCCGTGATGCCATCCAGTCATCTCATCCTCGGTCGTCCCCTTCTCCTCCTGCCCTCAATCCCTCCCAGCAGCAGAGTCTTTTCCAATGAGTCAACTCTTCGCATGAGGTGGCCAAAGTACTGGAGTTTCAGCTTTAGCATCATTCCCTCCAAAGAAATCCCAGGGTTGATCTCCTTCAGAATGGACTGGTTGGATCTCCTTGCAGTCCAAGGGACTCTCAAGAGTCTTCTCCAACACCACAGTTCAAAAGCATCAATTCTTTGGTGCTCAGCTTTCTTCACAATTCAACTTTCACATCCATACATGACCACAGGAAAAACCATAGCCTTGACTAGACGAACCTTAGTCGGCAAGGTAATGCCTCTGCTTTTGAATATACTATCTAGGTTAGTCATAACTTTTCTTCCAAGGAGTAAGCGTCTTCTAATTTCATGGCTGCAGTCACCATCTGCAGTGATTTTGGAGCCCCAAAAAATAAAGTCTGACACTGTTTCCACTGTTTCCCCATCTATTTCCCATGAAGTAATGGGACCGGATGCCATGATCTTCGTTTTCTGAATGTTGAGCTTTAAGCCAACTTTTTCACTCTCCTCCTTCACTTTCATCAAGAGGCTTTTTAGCTCCTCCTCANTTTTCTTCCAAGGAGTAAGCGTCTTCTAATTTCATGGCTGCAGTCACCATCTGCAGTGATTTTGGAGCCCCCCAAAATAAAGTCTGACACTGTTTCCACTGTTTCCCCATCTATTTCCCATGAAGTAATGGGACCGGATGCCATGATCTTCGTTTTCTGAATGTTGAGTTTTAAGCCAACTTTTTCACTCTCCTCTTTCACTTTCATCAAGAGACTTTTTATATAAGCAATAGCAAAAGAGATGGTGACAGGCTGTCCAGTGAGGAAAAAGTTATTTTTGTCTTTGAGTTATTAGGGCCAGTCCTTCCAGTTGATTCCCACAGATTCCACAGAAAGAATATCCAAGGAGTTGGGACAAAAGCCACTGGAAAGCCTCCTCTGGTCCACTAAGAGTTAGCATTACCAAAGAAAGAAACTCACTGTACTTCCAATCTGAGTAACCTTTAACCTCAGAGATGCTCTTGGAGCTAGAGCTCTGTCTAGTTTCTGAACTTTCAACACCTAGCAAGGTTAGGCACTTCCTGACTACCAATCCAAGTTTGGAACCTAAGTCACAGTACACAGTGACAGCATAGATCAAAAGTCCCTTGAAATCCTATGGTCCAACAGATAAGTTAGTAGTTCCAATTCCCAAGAGGTCATGAAATGATCAATGAGACCTGAAAGTTTGACCAAGAAAGAAGAGTTCAGTCCACATGCTTTGTCCATTTCTGGTCAGTCCCCAAAGGAAACATTGTGTGCCTCTTGGAGTTGGCAGGTCAGTATAAACCCCCGACAGGCTTCTGCCATAAACCATATGAGGTTACCGAGAAACTGCAGAGCAAAGCTCCTCAGTTGCTTCATGCAGGGCTTGTCATTCATTCTCACAACCACACTGTAGAGTTAGTAAAGTACAGCAGAAAACGTGTTCGCTAGGACAACAAAGAACTAGAGCTCCAAGCATCCTTACCTTGTCCTGAAGAATCCTGGATAAGCTGCCAAGATGAAAGGTTGTTGCTGAACTACAAAAGACGCTGGGATTCTTGGCCTCTGGAGGAGAAGAATTCAATCTGGGGCCAGAGATGAGGTTTGATTGCTCAGAACTTTTGTGTAACAAATTTTCATTAAAGTATAAAGAGATAGAAAATGCTTCTGACATAGACATCAGAAGGGGGCAGAAAGAGTGCCCCCTTGTTAGTGTTAGCAGTGGAGTTAAATACCTTTTAATTAGTTATTACAATGAATCAAAAGAATGTCTGGAGGTTATAAAAACCTTACTAGTCCCATAATTTACATTTTAAGATTACAGGATTAGCTGGAAGGTTTTTTCCAGAAACTGTCCTCAAGCAGGATACATTATTGTTATATAATCCTAAAGAATGTAGAGGGGGAAAAAAGCTTGTCCTTTCCTCAACCTTGAGAATTCCAGACCCTTCTCTTCTTGGGGACCCCTGGACTTCTTATCAACCTGTCTAGGAATTGACTCTCTCAGAACCAAGTCATCAGAGATGGTTGGAAGCCAGGTGAGCTGACTGCAAGAAGACTGATGACAGGAGAGCATGGGTTTCCTCGTTGATGCCCAGGGAGGCATGGAGCCAGGGCAGGACACTTCAGTTGGGCCTCATGGAGTCTCCATCAAGTCCAGGACAATGTCATTGTGTCCTGGATCTTTTATACAAAACTTATTTTCTGTGACTTTATTTGGGTCCTTTTCTCTTTCTCCATTTCTTTCCTTGTGTCACAGACCACCTGTCCTTTGAGTCACAGATCCTGATGGTCTCCATCATTGACAAAACCCTTTACAAATCCTCATGTCTGGTGGCAATCTTTCTCAGGTTTCACCCACACACATCCCACATGCCCAAGGTGGAGCTCATGGTCACCAGCCAAGATTTCACTGATGACCCCCACTTTCTCCCACTTCTACCTGTGACCACCATTCCCTTCCTGCCCAGAATATGCTCACTCACCATCTTACTGTCTGGCATCCAGGATGTCTTGGCTTATCCTTCCATCCCAGTCCAGACTCACATCTTCCATGGGGCTTAACTGACTGGACTAGGGCCTCCTCCTCTCTCGACACTTCTAGCTACATGCTGGTGGGCATTGTATTGCATGTTTGCTTACAGTTGTCAACATCTCTCATCCCCAGAAGAGGGCCCTTTCAGGGTGTCACCAACATGTGCGGAACATTTCCAGAAATGGCTGGGGGAAGGAGAGAGGAAATAAAGGAGGGGAGAAAGGGAAAGAAAAAGGAGGAGGGACTGAGGGCTAAGAGGTAGGATGTAAGGAAGAGGAAAAGAGGGAGAAATGGAGGAGAAGCAGGAGTAGGGGAGAAGTGGGGAGACAGGGACCGATGGAGGGAGTGGAATGGGGAGGAGAAGGAAGTTTTCCTTTCTAATCGTGCTGGAACCTGGGTGGAAGGTGGACCGAGACCTGACTGTTCCTGGACCTCAGTCTCTTCTTCTCTGAGGCCTCAATCCATGCCCCAACCTGGAGTCACATCTCTCTGTAACCCTCTATTTGGCAGCATCAGGCCTTCCTTGCTGACTTCATACAAACCTGCACTCCCTCCAGAATAGGTTACCATTGTTGCTGCAACTCCTCTATGCTCGTGCCTATATTAGAGCATATATACTGCTAAGGGCCTAGGAAGAGTTCCACCCATCTTCATGCTCCAGAACTTCTTTTGGTGCTAACACCCCAGCCATGTGGCTGAGTGGCCCTGCATTGAAAGTCAGCAGGCAGTGGCAGTACCTAATCGTGCTGGAACCTGGGTGCAAGGTGGACCGAGACCTGACTGTTCCTGGACCTCAGTCTCTTCTTCTCTGAGGCCTTAGTCCATGCCCCAACCTGGAGTCACATCTCTCTGTAACCCTCTATTTGGCAGCATCAACCCTTCCTTGCTGACTTCATACAAACCTGCACTCCCTCCAGAATAGGTTACCATTGTTGCTGCAACTCCTCTATGCTCGTGCCTATATTAGAGCATATATACTGCTAAGGGCCTAGGAAGAGTTCCACCCATCTTCATGCTCCAGAACTTCTTTTGGTGCTAACACCCCAGCCATGTGGCTGAGTGGCCCTGCATTGAAAGTCAGCAGGCAGTGGCAGTGGCCTGCAGCCTCCCCTACAGCCAAGACACACTTGCCCCACCCCACCCTTGTGTGCTCAAACATAGGAGCACACCAGCCTCAGCTCCCAGCCCCAGCCCTACACAGCCCCTCAGGTTTGCCTTCTGAAGAATCCGCTGATCCCATAACACCAGCCAAGCACAAGGAGGCCACACTTCGGTCAATGAGAGTCACTTGTACTACAATCACGGGGGCACTGGGCTTCCTCTAGGCAAACAGGCTGCACATAAGCGACCCAGGCAGCTGGCATCAGTTTCAACTCATACACCACCATAGCACCCTTCCTTCTCCAGAGTGATGGGTAGAAGAGAAGTCATGGCTCTTAGAGTTTGAGGCTATGAGAATCAGCTAGAAGGGCCTCCAACACCTTCTGAGAGCAGCCCTGCCACATAGTTAGGGAGGAATGTTCCTGGGAGTAATATCACCAGTGTTCAGACCCCATATCCTGCCCTTTCCTGAGTTACCTAAGTGTGTGGCTTTACCTGTCTGTGCCTCAATCCTGCACCTATAAAGAGGATGACAGGATGACACTAGAACAAACTCACCAAGTAATGCTGGAGGATGTGAATCCCTCGGAAGACCCATTTCTGGTGTAAACCCAGCACATGTGGTCTGGACCCCTCTTTCAGTGCATCACCTCAAGGTAGACCAGGATCCCTTGCAGCTGAGAGCTCCAAGACTAGAACAGTACTCCAGGGGAAGTTGGCCAGTTCTCTCAAGCAAGCTATTGACAGTATTATTTTACTAGCCAGGGACTTGCCCTAGGTAAGTGGGTACCAGATGGTCATCTGGGAGCTTAAAACAGAGATTCTGATTCATCAGATCTGGAATGGGGCCTGGAAATCTGCATTTTAAAAGCCCACCAGATGATCTTGATGTTCAGCTAGGTTGAGGATTTAATGGCCAGATGACCTGTAAGAGGCTATGGTTCCATTCTTCAGGGCAGTCTCTCTCAGCACCAAGCACCGCTCTGACCCTGGAACACACACCTTATATCGGATCCCTACATTTCAGCAGTGTAATTGCCTCCTGGTTTGTATGAGAATGCACAGTTAAGAGCTGCTGGTCTAGCTTCAGCAACATGAGCCCCTCCACAGGCCAGGCTCGTTTCCTCAGCAGTACTGTGGAAACCAAATTGGCCTCTTAGAGATTTTATGGCCTGGAAGAGAAGTCTCCTCAAGAAAGAATCATTCACTCCCCAGTCACTGTTCAGTCAGGGAAGTGAAGGTGTCCCATTTCCACTAACAGCTCACACACTGGCCTTGCTGCCTCTGCCTGGCAAAAAGTTCTTGTTGATGAAGAGCCTCTAGCTAGCAGAAATCTGAGATAGTGACAAGAACTGATTCTGCACCAGGATTGGTTTCCTGGAAAAGTAATTGGCAGTAAAATTCAAGATAATCATTTCCTTTCTTTCCATCTGACATTTTTCAGAATCCCAGGATAAAGTACAGAAAGGAGCCCCTCAGCTGCTACTTTTATTTAAAACAAAATGGAAATTAAAAAGATTTCCATTGCAGATGCAAACTTCAGTGTGCTTGTGCTGGTCAGATGGCCATGCCTCAGAGGAAAAGAGGTACAGCAGGAAGAACCTTTACCTGGAATAGATGAGGTCTGGGTTCCCATCCTATCTTGGCATTGCTGATTGCCTTTGGACTGATCATGTCTTTGCTAAGGATCCTGGATCCTCATAAGTAAAACAACAGTGTCGGAGGAGATAGTCTCCAGTCTTCCCAGACTCTAAAACTTATGGCTTGCGAACCACAGAAAATCTTCTAAACAAAATAATGTGGTGTGTGAAATCACTTTGTTGTAACTCATCCCATGTTGTAGGTAGCCAAGAGCTATTCTGGTGAGATGAGAAGGAAACAGGTTCAGCACATGCCTGGTGAGTAGCTTCATCAAATGGATTACAGTGTTGGAAGCAGGAGCGCAGGGGTAGGTGGACCATAGTTATGAGTCACTATTATTTAGGATGCTTTTGCTAGCAAGAAACCCTACTGAAAATGAATTAAATGTTGAAAGTAATTATTGTTTAAGAAGAGTCCTGGGTTAACTCAGCAATTCAAAATCAAAAATTCAGGCTTTTTCAATTTTCTTATTCCTCGTCATCTGGGTTGGTTATATTTCCCCTCATGACTACTAAGGGCAGCTGCCAGTGATCCAGGCATCACACTGCCACATCACATGTCCTGAGAATGAAACTGCTGCCAAGTCACTTCAGTCGTGTCCGACTCTGTGTGACCCCATAGACGGCAGCCCACCAGGCTCCCCCGTCCCTGGGATTCTCCAGGCAAGAATACTGGAGTGGGCCGCCATTTCCTTCTCTAATGCATGAAAGAGAAAAGTGAAAGTGAAGTCGCTCAGTCTGTCCAACTGTTAGCGACCCCATGGACTGCAGCCCACCAGGCTACTCCGTCCATTGGATTTTCCAGGCAAGAGCACTGGGGTGGGGTGCTATTGCCTTCCCCCGAGAATGAAACAGTGGAGGCTAAAGGTAGAGATTTAATGTCAGTCACCCCCAAAATGTGTCATCTTAATTTTCACTGGCATATACTACACAGGATTATTCATAGACTCATTTGCCCCTGCCTCTTCCCACTGATCACAACTATAAGCCATGGAAATGATGCATGACAAACAAAGCATAACTCTGAAGGTGGAAGAGGAAGACAAGCTAGTTTGAGACCTTGGGGATGAAATAATAGCATCAGGGTGTTTTACAACCTCCCACCCAAAGGATGAAGGCAACCCAGATCTATAGCCTAGCAACAGAGGCCAGCCCAGATAGTCTCATTCCTCACCAGGGTCGAATAGGAGTCATGCCAACAACATAAGGTAAGTCAACTCTCTAGTAAGGGGGATCATGTAGGACATCCATCAGAAGTAAAGGGCCACCAGCTGTACTCTTTTTTCCCGTTAGGCCTGGGATCCCCCTTTCTACTCAAAGATACTGAGGTGGATAATTGGGCAGAGCCATCAAAAGAGCTACAACAGGTGCCCTGATCTAGGAAATCTCTTTGTCCCCTGGGACCCAAGACTCCTCCCACCACCCAGGGGCAAGGATCAAGAAGGCCACTGGTAGAAGGATCCTACAATCCCACTCACTGACTGGGAGTCTAACCTGTAAAGATCACTCCATCCTTCAAGAAAAACCAACATGAAGCCATAGAAGATGCTGCAACAGCACATGAACCCATCAGTTCAGTTCAGACACTCAGTCATGTCTGACTCTTTGCAACCTCATGGACTGCAGCACGCCAGACCTCCCTGTCCATCACCAGCTCCCAGAGCTTGTTCAAATTCATGTCCAATGAGTTGGTGATGCTATACAATCATTTCATCTTCTGTCATCCCCCTTACTCCCTGCCTTCAATCTTTCCCAGCATCAGGGTCTTTTCCAGTGAGTCAGGTCTTCGCATCATGTGGCCAAAGTATTGGAGTTTCATCTTCAGCATCAATCCCTCCAATGAATATTCAGGACTGATTTCCTTTAGGATTGACTAGCTGGATCTCCTTGCTGTCCAAGGGACTCTCAAGAGTCTTCTCCATCACTACAGTCCAAAAGCATCAATTCTTCAGTGCTCAGCTTCCTTTATGGTCCATATCTCACATCCATACATGATTACTGGAAAAACCAAAGCTTTGACCAAATGGACATTTGTTGGCAAAGTAATGTTCCTGCTTTTTAATAGGCTATCTAGGTTGGTCATAACTTTTCTTCCAAGGAGCAAACATCTTTTAATTCATGGCTGCAGTCACCATCTGCAGTGATTTTGAAGCTCAAGGAAATAAAGTCTGTCACTCTTTCCACTGTTTCCCCATCTACTTGCCATGAAGTGATGGGACTGGATGACATGACCTATTTTTTTTTTTTAATACTGAGTTTTCAGTCAGCTTTTTCACTCTCCTCTTTCACTTTCATCAAGAAGCTCTGTAGTTCCTCTTTGCTTTCTGTCATCAGGGTGGTGTCATCTGGATATCTAATATTTCTCCTGGCAATCTTGATTCCAGCCTGTGATTCATCCAGCCTGACATTTTGCATGATGCACTCTTCCTATAGTTAAATAAGCAGGGTGACAGTATGCAGCCATGATGTACTCCTTTCCTTTCCAAATTTTGAAGTAGTCCATTTTTCCATGTCTAGTTCTAACTGTTGAACCCATCAGGCAAAAGTAATTCTACAACAGCTTAGAAAATTGAACTGAAATTAAAATTACAACCTACATGCTAAGTATGAACAGTTGACTACTTGATAATAGCATAAAATTTAAATAATACCTGATGCACTCCTGAAAATAGACAAAAGGTCCAAGATACAATAAAAATCACCTGTATACCAAACCCCAGGCTTTCACAGTAGCTCAGCAATAAGGAATCCACCTGCAATGCAGGAGATGCATTGCAAGTTTTGTCTCTTGATTGGGAAGATCAGGAGGAGGTCATGGCAACCCACTCCAGTGTTCTTGCTGGAAAATATACCAAGGAGCCTGGCTGGCTACAGTCCATGGGATCACAAAGAGTTGGGACAAAACTGAACTGAAGCAATTGAGCACACATGCATGCACCAAAACCCAGGGCAATCATAACTTGATTGAGAAAAATAACTTATATTGATACTAAAAATATATCAAATGTGGAAATTACCTGCCAAGGATTTTAAAGCAATCATAATAAAAGTGTCTCAGCCTTCAGTTATAAATTCTCTTGGAAAAATAAAAAATAGGAAAAATAGGTGTTATTAAAAGGGACCAAATGGAGATTATTGTACCGAAAAACTCAATAGCATAAATTAATGGGTTCAATAATAGAATAGAGATGATGGAGGTAAAGTCAGCAAACTTAGAGACAGATCAATGGAATTCACCCAGTCTGAAGAACTGTGAAAGTCTAGACTTAAAAAAAAAGAGGGGGCCTCAGGGACCTTTGGAAAAACAACAAAATGCCCAATACTTTATTGTCAGAGTCCCAGAAGGAAAAAGGAGAAAGGCCTGAAAAAATATTTGAAGAAATAATGTAATGGGTAACAACATGCCAAATGTGGAGAAACACACAAACCTAGAGATTCAACAAACTGATTAAACCCCAAATAGGATATAAGCAAAGAAATCCTTGCCAAGACACATCATAATTTAACCTAAAGACAAAGGAAATATCTTGAAAGAAGTCACAGAGAAATGGTGCATTACATATGAGAACACACCAATTTGAATGACAACAGATTACTCATCTGAAATTATGGAGGCTGTGAAGAGATCACACACTGTTTTTCAAATGCTACCAGGAAAGAACTTTCAACAACAAGTTCTATAGCTGTTGAAATTATCCTTCAGGGTTGAAAGAGAAATAAAAATATTTTCAGATGAAAGAAAACAAATAATTTGCCACTAGTGGATGTACCTTTTAAAAATAGCTAAAAGAAGTTTTTTCAAACAGAAAGAAAATTATGAAAGAAGGGATTTTGGAACATCAGAAAGGAAGAAGGGTCAATGGAAAGAGCAGAAATAATATATTACTTTTTTGCTTTTAAGTTTTATAACTCATATTTGATAATTGAAACAAAAATTATAACATCATCTGACAGCACAGACATGATATTTAAGTGAGGAAGGAAAACAGATCTAAAGGAAAGTGAGGTTTCCAGACTTCCCTTGATGTAGTAAAGTGTTGATACCATAGTCTACTGTATGTCACATGTGTAAATTCTGTGTGTGTGTGTGTGTGTACATGTGTGTGCATTCTGTTGCTCAGTCACATTCGACTCTTCAAGATCTCATGGACTGAAGCCACCAAGCTCCTCTGTCCATGGAATTTTCCAGGCAAGAATACTGGAGTGAGTTGGCATTTCATACTCCAGGGCACCTTTCTGACCATGTGTGTGTGTGTGTGTACATGTGTGTGCATTCTGTTGCTCAGTCACATTCGACTCTTCAAGATCTCATGGACTGAAGCCACCAAGCTCCTCTGTCCATGGAATTTTCCAGGCAAGAATACTGGAGTGAGTTGGCATTTCATACTCCAGGGCACCTTTCTGACTGAGGGATTGAACCTGTATCTCTTGCATCACCTTCATTGGCAGGCAGATTCTTTACCACTGTATGACCTGGGAAGTTTGCATATTATAATACTCAACCATTAAGAAAATTGTGCAAAGATATATCTCAAGAACAACATAAATAAATCAAATGTACTTTCAAGTAGTCAGCAGGAAGACATATATACAATGGAATGTTATTCGGCCATTAAAAATAATACATTTGAATCAGTTCTAATTGAGGTGGATGAAACTGGAGCCTATTATAGAGTGAAGTAAGCCAGAAAGAAAAATACTAATGCACATATATGGAATTTAGAAAGATGGTAATGATAACCCTATATCCGAGACAGCAAAAGAGACACAGATGTATAGAACAGCCTTTGGACTCTGTGGGACAGGGCAGGGTGGGATGATTTGGGAGAATGGCACTGAAACATGTATATTATCATATGTGAAGCAAATCGCCAGTCCAGGTTCAATGCATGAGACAGGGTGCTCGGAGTTGGTGCACTGGGATGACCCAGAGGGGTGAGATGGGGNGCAAAAGAGACACAGATGTATAGAACAGCCTTTGGACTCTGTGGGACAGGGCAGGGTGGGATGATTTGGGAGAATGGCACTGAAACATGTATATTATCATATGTGAAGCAAATCGCCAGTCCAGGTTCAATGCATGAGACAGGGTGCTCGGAGTTGGTGCACTGGGATGACCCAGAGGGGTGAGATGGGGAGGGAGGTGGGTGGGAGGTTCAAGATGGGGAACACATGTACACCCATGGTAGATTCATGTCAATGTATGGCAAAACCACTACAATATTGTTAAGTAATTAGCCTCCAATTAAAATGAATAAAGTTATATTTAACAAAAAAAAGATAAATAAAAATAATCCAAGATTTTAGCATATTCAAAATCAATTTTTTTATATTCTAAAGGCATAAATCTCCTTGAATGTTTTGCATAATTCTGCCAGAATTTTTCATATAATGGGATCTGCCTACTGATACATCATGCTTATTACAAAACACATGAAACAAGAAATGAAGACCAAAGAACTTTTTTCTTATTGAAATTTTTCAAAGAATATATTAGAAAAAAATGTGTTAAGACAGTAGAAAATAAAAAGTGGTAAGGTTTTAAGCTTTATTCTACAAAAGAAGCAGAAAATAAATCCAGTATTATGAGAAATATGTGGTCCCCACATAATAAAAGCTGTATATTTTTTCACATAGTCCTAAAGCTTAAAATAATATCTCTAGACATCTTTTAAAAAAAGAAAGAAAAGAGAAAGAGTAGTGAGAACATAAGAAACAAATAAAAACACAAATAATAAAATTATAGGTGTAAGCATCTTAATAATTAGTTTAAATGTAAATGATCTACTTAGGTGTATTCATACCAATCAAAATACGAAGATCTGCAGAACGAATGATAAACATGACTCAACTATATGCCTCTTACAAAAGACTCACTTAAAATCGATGAAATCAGTTCAGTTCGGTCACTCAGTCTTGTCCGACTCTTTGCTACCCCATGAATCGCAGCACACCAGGCCTCCCTGTCCATCACCAACCTCCGGAGTTCACTTAGATTCACGTCCATCGAGTCCATGATGCCTTCCAGCCATCTCATCCTTTGTCGTCCCCTTCTTCTCCTGCCCCCAATCCCTCGCAGCATCAAAGCCTTTTCCGATGAGTCAACTCTTCGCATGAGGTGGCCAAAATACTGGAGTTTCAGCTTTAGCATCATTCCTTCCAAAGAAATCCCAGGGTTGATTCTCCTTCAGAATGGACTGGTTGGATCTCCTTGCAGTCCAAGGGACTCTCAAGAGTCTTCTCCAACACCACAATTCAAAAGCATCAATTCTTCGGTGCTCAGCCTTTTTCACAGTCCAACTCTCACATCCATACGTGACCACAGGTAAAACCATAGCCTTGACTAGACAGACCTTAGTCGGCAAAGTAATGTCTCTGCTTTTGAATATGCTATCTAGGTTGACATAGGTAGGTTAAAATTAACAGAACAGGAAACAACATATCATGTAAAAATTAACTAAAATAAAGCAGAGCAAGAGTGGCTATATTCATGAAAATGAAATTCACTAGGGACAAAATGAAACCTATATAATGGTAAAAGGGTCAGTCCACCAGAAACACACAACAATCCTAAATATGAGCAAATTATAAAGCATAAAATATATTACTGGATAGAAGTAAAAGGAGAAATAAGCAAATACATTGTTAGACTTTAGGGAATTCCCTAGTAGTCTGTTGGTTAGCACTCTGCAACTTCTCTGCCAAGAGCCCCGGTTCAGTCTCTGGTTTTGGAATAAAGATCCCACAAATCATGTGTCATGGACAGTTTTAGCTAGTCAAATCAAAACTTGACTCTAATTTTAAAAAATAGAGACTTTAATAATTTTCAATAACTGATAGAATTGCTAGAGAGCAATCGTTAAAGATATGGCAGACATGAATAACACAAAGAAAGGGATCCAACGGACATATAGAGTACTACATCCCCGAAAAGCAGAATATACATTTCTCCAAGTGCTTATAGAACTTTCACGAAGAAAAAAGACCATGAATTGAGCCATAAAACAAATAGCAACAAATTTAAAATAATATATAAAATGTTCTGACCTCAATGGGATTACACTTAAAAAATCAATAATAGCACTATCTACAATAGCCAAGACATGGAAACAATCTGTTGTCCATTAACAGATAAATGGATAAAGAAGATGTGGTACACACATACAATGGAATATTACTCGGTCGTAAGAAAGAATAAAACAATGCCATTTGTAGCAACATGGATGGACCTAGAGATCATCATACTAAGTGAAATAAACCAGAAAGAAAAAGACAAATGCCATATGATATCGCTTATATGCAGAATCTAAAGTGGTACAAATGAACTTATTTACAAAACAGAAACAGACTCACAGACATAAAAAAAAAAAAAAAACTTATGGTTACCAGAAGGGAAAAGGGGTAGGAGAGGGATAAATTAAGAGTTTTGGATTAACAGATGCAAGCTACTATATATAAAGTAAATAAATAAAGACACCTTATTGTATAGCAGAGGAAAATATGTTCAACATTATATAATAAACCATAATGGAAAATAATACACACACACATATCTATACACACACATATATATATAATCACTTTGCTGTACACCAGAAACCAGCATAACATTGTAAAACAACTATACTTCAGTTTAAAAAATTAAAGTAACAGAATAAAAAAAAAAAAAAAAGAAAAACTCTAAACATGTGGAAATTAAGCAACATACTTCTAAATGACACATGGGTCAGTTAGGAAGTCTCAAAGGAAATAGAAATATACATAGGCTGAATGAAAGCTAAAACAAAACAAACATAACATTGTAAAACAACTATACTTCAGTTTAAAAAATTAAAGTAACAGAATAATAATAGGAAAAACTCTAAACATGTAGAAATTAAGCAACATACTTCTAAATGACACATGGGTCAATTAGGAAGTCTCAAAGGAAATAAAAATATACATAGGCTGAATGAAAGCTAAAACAAAACATATAATACTGAGGTGCACCTAAAGCAATGATGACAAAAATTTATGATACTTACGTACATGTAATGCTTATGTTACAAAGGAGTAAAGGTCTCAGATGAATAATTCAAATTCCAACTAGTACAGGGAAAAAAATAAAAAATAAGCATAAAACAAATTTTTTAAAATGACAGCAGAAATCAGTGAAAATACAAATAGGAAAATATGTTAAGAGGTCCCAAATCATCCCTCGTCTTAATGATTTACTGGAATACTCAAAATAGTCTTGTATTCACAGCTAAGATTTCTCAGAGTGAAACATCAACTGAGGTGAAAAGTGCAGTGGTGAAGTTCAGGAAAGGGCAGGCACAAGCTTCCAAGTGTCCTCTCCCAATGGAATCATACAGATTGAATTTAGTTCCCCCAGCAGTGAGATGTGACAAAGTGTGTGATATTTTGCCAACCATAAGAGCTCATTAGAGACCTACTGCCCCTGGTTTTAAATGGGATCTTGACTACATAAGCACCCTCTACTGAGCACACTCCCAAATTTCAGACTTCCAAAAGGAAAGCACATGTTCAACAAAACCACATTGTTAGTAAAATTTGGGCATAGGAAGCAACTTTTATCATATTTGAAAATAATGGGAGTCCTTCTGGAATCTAAGGGCCAATTTTGTCACTTCTAAATAAACCTTTCAAAGAAAAGCAATCTCAAGCTTCCTATGTTAACTTATTTCACACACAAAAAAAGGCAAAAAACACAATACAGTATCAATGAAACAAAATGCTGTTTATTTTTTAAAAAATAATACATTTCATAAGCCTATAGATAGACTGAAAATAGGGACAATATCAAACAATAAGAAAGCTACCTTATAGGTAGAATAAAATGCATTACAAATCATACAGTCAATAATGGGTACTAAAAAAGGAAATACTCTTGAGTAATTTCATGCTCGCTATTTTACAGCATAGAAGAAATGATCCACTTCCTTGAAAACCACAAATTAAAATTCAACCAGGGTGAAATAGCTTTTCTAAATAATCATGTAAACATTGATTTTGCAATTGAGTTTTTAATTACAATCTCCAGAAAAGAGCAATCCCCAGATCCAGATGGTTGTATTGAATTCTGCCTAATAATTAAACAGTTAATATAATTTTAATAGTTTCTTCTAAAAATTAAAGAGGAGAAAGATTTCTTAACTCATTTTATGATAGCAATGCCCTGATACAGAAACAAGGCAAAGACAGTACCAAGAAAAAAGATACCATAGACCAATATCCCCCAAAAACTCAGACCCAACATTCTTAATGCAGTATTAGAAAACTGAATTCATCAATGCATTAGAATTATAAAGTATGACAATGTGCATTTATTTTATGAATACTTCATTTGTTCCATATTCAAACATTAATATATTCCACTTATCAACAAGCACAAGAAGAAAAATCATATATCAATTAAGGTATTTGACAAAATTCAACACCTATTTATTTAAAAAAAAAACTCTAAGTAAATTATTAATAGAGGGAAATTACCTCAAGGGATAAAGAACATTCACAACTGATTCTGTAGCTTACCTCATACCTAGTAGTGAAAAATAAAATCGTTTTCCCTTAAGATCTTTTACAAAGCAAGGATGTTCTCTCATCGGGCCTGAAATTCCTAGAGGAATTTCTAGTCATTGTCATGAAATGAGAAAAAGCAACAAAAAACACACAGATTGGGGAGAAATAAATAAAATTATCTCTATTTGCAGACGAGATGATTGTCTATCCCAAGAAATCCTACTCATGTACACCCGTGGCTGATTCATGTCAATTTATGGCAAAACCAATCCAGTATTGTAAAGCAAAATAAAGTAAAAATAAAATTTTTTAATAAATTAATTACAGGCATAATTCAAAAAAAATATTTCAGAAAAGTTGCAAGATACAAATCAACATTCAAGAATCAATCACATTTTTCCAGCAATAAGCAATGTTGAGCATCTTTTCATGTGTTTGTTGTCCATTTGTGTGTCTTCTTTGGATAAATGTCTATTTAGGTCTTCTGTCCATTCTTTGTGTTGTTTGCTTTTCTGATACTGAGCTGTTCACATATTTTTGGAGATTAATCCTTCATCGTTGCTTTCTTTTCAATTATTTTCTCCCATTTTGAGGGTTATCTTTTCATATTGTTTATACTTTCCTTTGCTATGCAAAAGTTATTAAGTTTAATTAGATCCTATTTGTTTATTTTTGTTTTTATTTCCATTACTCTCCAAAGTAGGTCAAAGAGGATCTTATGTGATTTATGTCAAAGAATATTCTGCCCATGATTTCCTCTAAGAGTTTATAGTTGCTCGTCTTACGTTTAGATCTTTAATCCATTTTGAGTTGATTTTTGTATATGGTGTTAGGAAGGGTTTTAATTTTATCCTTTTACATATGACTCTACAATCTTCTGAGTACCACTTATTGAAGAAGCTGTCTCTTCTCCACTGTATATTCTTGCCTCCTTTATTAAGGATAAGGTGTCCATAGATGCATGGGTTTATTTCTGGGCTTTCTATCTCATTCCACTGGTCTATATTTCTGTTTGGGGGCCAGTATCACACTGTCTCGATTACTATAATTTTGTATTATAGTATGAAGTCAGGAAAGTTGATTCCTCCAGCTCTGTTTTTCTTTCTCAGTATATCACCTCATACTGGTCAGAATGGCCATCATCAAAAAATCAGCAAACGATAAATGCTGGAGAGTATATTGAGAAAAAAAAAAGAATCCTCTTGCATTTTTGGTGGAAATGTAAATTGTACAGCCACTATGGAGAACAGTATGGATATTCTTTTTTTAATTAGAAATAAATCTACCATATAACCCAGTAATCCTATTACTGGACATACAACCAGAGAAAGGCATAATTCAAAAAGACACAAGTACCCCAGTATTCATATCAGCACTATTTACAATAGCCAGGATATGAAAACAACCTAGACGTCCATTGATGAACCATCCTAGATGTTCATGTCCATCTATCTAGTGATAGCTGAATGGACATAGTAATTGTGGTACATATATGCAATGGAATATTACTCAGCCATAAAAAGGAATGAATCTGAGTCAGTTGTAGTGAGGTACATGAACCTAGAGCCTGTTATATAGAGTGAAGTAATCAGAAAGGGAAAAACAAACATTTTATATTAACACGTATATATGGAATCTAGAAAAATGGTACTAATGTACCAATATGCAGGGCAGGAATAGAGACCCAGATGTACAGAATGGACTTGTGGGACACAGTGGGGGGATGAGATGATAGGATGAATTGAGAAAGTTGAATTGACACATATATATATATACTACCTGAGCAAAATAGATAGCTAGTGAGAAGTTGTTATATAATACAGGGAGCATGGCCTCATGCTCTCTGAGGACCTAGAGGGATGGGATGTGTGGTGGGTGTGAGAGGGAGGCTCAAGAGAAAGGGGATATGTATATATATATATACTTATGGCTGATTTGCATTGTTGTATGGCAGAAACCAATACAACTTTGTGAAGCAACTATCCTGCAATTAAAAATAATTAAAAAATAAAAGAGAAGTAAGTTCAAATGTTCTGAAAAAATCAATCACATTCTTTTATACTAACACAAGATTTCACAAATAAAATCTTAAGTAATATTATTTATAATAACTCCAAAGAAAATAAAGTACTTAAGTATATATTTAACAGAATATGCATAGTGTCTGAATGTTGAAAATTATGCAGTGCTTATGAAATGAATCAAAGAACTCTTAAATGAGGCAATATATAGCATTCATAGGTGGGAAGACTTAACACAGTGGAGGTATCAGTTCTCCACAAAATAATATATAAGTTATGTAATTCCTATTAAAAATTCCATCAAGGACTTTTGAACACATGGATTAGCTTATTCTAGAATTTGTATGGAAAGGTTTAGTACATAAAAGAGTGCCTCATCACACCGTTTTCTTGCTTTCAAATTTCCCATACCCATGTAATCAGGTTCCCATGATAAATCCCCTCCATTTGAAATACCTTACGTGCTCTGTTTCTTCTTTCCTTCCTGGATTTTGACTGATACAGCAGAGTAACAGCATATGCATATGATAGAACGTGGAGCCAGGATCATGAAGTCCAGCCCTCATCTTAAAATCAAAAAAAAAAAAAAAAAAAAAACAACCAAGGAGACCAAGCATGTAGCACAAAATAGGACAAGGCATTAGCAGCCTAGCTAAAAATAGAGCTCAAGTTTTCAGACCCTCAGCCAGGCTGTTTTCACTCCACCTATCNTAAAAAAAAAAAAAAAAAAAAAAAAAAAGGACAACCAAGGAGACCAAGCATGTAGCACAAAATAGGACAAGGCATTAGCAGCCTAGCTAAAAATAGAGCTCAAGTTTTCTGACCCTCAGCCAGGCTGTTTTCACTCCACCTATCATCTAGTCTAAATTTCTGTAGCTATCTTCAGGAACACAATATGATCATAGCCTGGATTTAGGACCAAAAGAACTCAGGGAATCCCAGAAAACCCTTCAGCACAGCAAAGTGGCCAGGGTTTTTCTGCATTCCTCTTCAGTAATGTGGGCTTCAACCTGGAAGGAATCCATGGTTCTCCAGTTAGACACTCACTCCTCAGCATTTCCCATGCAATTTTTGGTAAGGAACCAAAGTTAAGAGATTAGACATGAAAATATGAGCTGAAAATTCATAAATTCTAAACTCTGAATATTGACTTTTTATATGGTCTCCTGGAAGCTATTTATTCTGTTTTTCCAATAAGAGATACAAAGCATACCTTGGAAGATTTTAAGGACAGTGACTTGATTCTAATAAATGTGAGCTGATTGGTCATTTGTCAAAGTTCACAAGGTCAGTTGGAGTCAGAAGTAGGACCAGGACTCAGGTCACCTGATACTCAGACAGATAGTAAAGAAAATTGAGTAGAAATATTAGGCCCCATTGTGAAGGTTTGATGGCTGGTAGCAGAGAGCTGAAATGGTAGACTGTCTTCTGGTGGAGTGTGGGGTGCTGACACATGTACTGTGAGCCGAGAAATTGTGCCCAGCTACCCAGACCTGCTTCTGCTTGTGTCTGCTGAGGTAGAACATCCCCAGTAGGGACAAATGGGCCCGTCTTGAGCAGGTTACTGACAGCTGGAGGGCCCTATTTATCACTCCTGTCTGGCTGACCAACCAGCTAGGTGACTGAGAATGCTCAGTCTTCTCCTCAGAGCCTTTGCTGTCTCCATCAGTCCTGGGCTACCTTCCCCAGATGCTCACTCGTCTTTATTAGAAGTCATCTTCTACTTGAAGACTCCAGAGAAAGGACAAGAACCCTCTGTCCAGGATGTCCCAAACCAGCCAGTCTCACTCCTGTATCTCTAGCTGAAATCTGTGTCCCCTTCTTTGTGAATGATTACATGCAACAATCATGAAGTCATATACTTTTGCCCTTATAGTCTCGATCAGTATGTGCTTTATATGAGGAAATAAACATAGCACCAAGAGTTGAGTCCCATTGTTTGTTTGCTCATTAGATTTAGTATGTGCTATGGGAGGGCTGGGCTTCCCTGGTAGCTCAGCTGATACCGAATCTACCTGCAATGCAGGAGACCCTGGCTCAATTCCTAGGGCAGAAAGATCCCCTGGAGAAAGGATAGGCTACCCACTCCAGTATTCATGGGCTTCCCTAGTGGCTCAGATGGTAAATAATCTGTCTACCATTCAGGAGACCTGGGTTCCATCCGTGGGTTGGGAAGATCCCCTGGAGGAGGGCATTGGAACCCCCTCCATTATTCTTGCCTAGAGAATCCCCTTGGAAACAGAAGTGTCTGCCAGGTTACAGCTAAAAGAGTTGGACATGACTGAGCAATGCACAGCATAGCAAATGAGAAAGCTATGGTGCCTTTAGGGAACTCACTATAGCCAGAGGCCCCACAGCCTGTCATGACAGCAAGTATCATAAGACATCACTGCTATAGTTTGCAATGTGAGATGTGGAGAAGATTAACAGCAGCAGCATTGATAACATAAGGCTACACCTGCATGCCCTACATGTGCAGGATCCCTGCAGTGTAGTTGGCAGTGGCTTTCATTCCTTGTAGAACTCTACAGGTAGGTGTGCTTCTTGGCTCTTTTGTCAGAAGAGGACATGAAAGCCAAAAAAGGCTCTTTCCTTGGCCAGACTCAAGGGAAGATTAGAGAGTCCTGTTGGGAGCCCAGGGAGATGCATCTAGAGCCTGCCTCTCTGTCACACAACAAAAGCCTGGAGTGAGGACAGAAAGAAATGAACTCTACCTTAAATATCCAACAGCTCTGAAAGCTGAGGAAACTCTTACATTCTGTCATGTTTCATCACAATGATTGGAAAAGCAATTAAGTTATGGACTCAGTTCAGTCACTCAGTCATTTTCGACTCTTTGGGAACCCATGAACCACAGCACAACAGGCCTCCCTGTCTGTCGACAACTCCCAGAGCCCACCAAAACTGATGTGCATTGTGTCGGTGATGCCATCCAACCATCTCATCCTCTGTCATACACTTCTCCTCCTCCACTCAATTTTTTCCAGCATCAGGGTCTTTTCAAATGAGTCAGCTCTTCGCATCAGTTGGCCATCGGAGTTTCAGCTTCAACATCAGTCCTTCCAATGAACAATAAGGATTGATCTCCTTTACGATGAACTGGTTGGATCTCTTTGCAGTCCAAGGGACTCTCAAGAGACTTCTCCAACACCACAGTTCAAAAGCATCAATTTATGGGGATGATCTGGAGGGATGATGTGGGGTGGGAGGTGGGAGGGGGTTCATGTTTGGGAGTTCGTGTAAAAAAATAAATAAATGCAAAAAAAAATAAAATAAAATAAATTCAAACAGAAAAAAAAAAAATTCTTCAGTGCTCAGCATTCTTTATAGTCCAACTTTCACATCCATACATGACTACTGGAAAAACCATAGCCTTGACTAGATGAACCTTTGTTGACAAAGTAATGTCTCTGCTTTTTAATATGCTGTCTAGGTTGGTCATAAATTTCCTTCCAAGGAGTAAGCGTCTTTTAATTTTGTGGCTGCAAACACCATCTGCAGTGTCTTTGCAGCCCAAAAAATAGTCAGCCACTCTTTCCCCATCTATTTGCCATGAAGTGATGGGACTGGATGCCATGATCTTAGTTTTCTGAATGTTTAGCTTTAAGCCAACTTTTTCACTCTCCTCTTTCACTTTCATCAAGAGGCTGCTTAGTTCTTCTTCACTTTTTGCCATAAGGGTGGTGTCATCTGCATATCTGAGGTTATTGATATTTCTCCCAGCAATCTTTACTCCAGCTTGCGCTTCTTCCAGCCCAGCGTTTCTCATGATGTACTCTGAACAGAATTTAAATAAGCAGGGTAACAATATACAGCCTTGATGTACTCCTTTACCAATTTGGAACCAGTCTGTTGTTCCATGTCCACTTCTAACTGTTGCTTCCTGACCTGCATACAGGTTTCTCAAGAAGCAGGTCAGGTGGTCTGGTATTTCCATCTCTTTAAGAATTCTCCACAGTTTATTGTGATCCACACCATCAAAGGCTTTGGTATAGTGAATAAAGCAGAAATAGATGTTTCTCTGGAACTCTCTTGCTTTTTCGATGATCAGCGGATGTTGGCAATTTGATCTCTGGTTCCTCTGCTTTTTGTAAAACCAGCTTGAAAATCTGGAATTTCATGTTTCACGTATCTTTGAAGGACACACCATCAAAGGCTTTGGTATAGTGAATAAAGCAGAAATAGATGTTTCTCTGGAACTCTCTTGCTTTTTCGATGATCAGCGGATGTTGGCAATTTGATCTCTGGTTCCTCTGCTTTTTGTAAAACCAGCTTGAAAATCTGGAATTTCATGTTTCACGTATCTTTGAAGGCTGGCTTGGAGAATTTTGAGCATTACTTTACTAGCATGTGACATGAGTGCAATTGTGTGGTAGTTTGAGCATTGTTTGGCATTGCCTTTTTTTGGGATTGGAATGAAAACTGACCTGTTCCAGTCCTGTGGCCACTGCTGAGTTTTCCAAATTTGCTGGCATATTGAGTGCAGCACTTTCACAGCATCATCTTTCAGGATTTGAGCACTGGAATTCCATCACCTCCACTAGATTTTTTTGTAGTGAAGCTTCTTAAGGCCCACTTGACTTCACATTCCAGGATATCTGGCTTTAGGTAAGTGTGAGTGATCACACATCATGATTATCTGGATCGTCAAGATCTTTTTTGTACAGTTCTTCTGTGTATTCTTGCCACCTCATCTTAATATCTTCTGATTCTGTTAGGTCCATACCATTTCTGTCCTATATTGAGCCCATCTTTGCATGAAATGTTCCCTTGGTATCTCTAATTTTCTTGAAGAGATCTCTAGTCTTTCCCATTCTATTGTTTTCTTCTATTTCTTTGCATTGATTGCTGAGGAAGGCTTTCTTATCTCTCCTTGCTATTCTTTGGAACTCTGCATTCAAATGGGTATATCTTTCCTTTTCTCCTCTGCTTTTCACTTCTCTTATTTTCACAGCTATTTGTAAGGCCTCCTCAGATAGCCATTTTGCTTTTTTGCATTTCTTTTTCTTGGGGAAGGCCTTGATTCCTGTCTCATGTACAATGGATTGCTGATTGATCACCAGCCTCTCCCCATGATTGTTACTGGTGTCATAGTTCAACCCTCCCTGTAGTTAGAAAGCACTCATCATCAAACACAGGTTTGCATCCTCCGTGATGTGATTTTCTCAGTGGATCAGCATCAAGTTAATTTACTGGAATGTCTCCTGGCAATTTATCCTATGCTGCTTGCTGTGTCCTTTTATTCACTCCCAGCCAAAACAATTCAGCTTACATCACCAGTGGATCTTTTCTTCCTTGGATCCCGTATATTCCTGGTTGTTGCTTTTCAACAAAACATGAAATCATCATCATCGACAATGACAAACATGTCAAAGTGGACTCCTTGGCTGTTTCCACTCTTTTCTATGCATACAATGAATTTCTGTTTCATTGCTGTATCATAATACTATCTTTGGGAAGACAGCTTAAATAGTAACTAGTCTTTATGTTACTTATATATGTATATATACCCAGCAATACACATAATATATTTGAAGCGACATTAGCTATGGATAAAGAGACTTTGATATCAGTTTGTCTATTTTGTTTATCTTCTCAAAGAACCAACTTTATTTTACTGATCTTTGCTATAGTCTCCTTTATTTCTTTTTATTTCTGCTCTGATTTTTATGATTTCTTTCCTTCTACTAACGTTGAGGGTTTTTTGTTCTTCTTTTCCCAGTTGCATCAGGTGTAAAGTTAGCTTATTTGATGTTTCTCTGTTTCATGAGTATGAATAATTGGAGCTATTAAAAAATACAAGGCAGAGGATAACAAGATGGTGGAGGAGTAGGTGGACATGGGAGTACATCTTGCTCCACAGATACATTAGGAATACACCTTCAGACACAGAAGTGCATGCAGAACACCAGCTGAGAGCAAACAACAGTACCTGACCACCAGAAAAGAATATATAGAACCATGCAAAACTCAGTAGGATAAAGGAACTAGGGGGGGAAACAGAAGTGTTACTAGGACTGAATTTGCCCTCAGCAGGTGAGGGAACTGAAGCAAGGGTCCAATCTCCACATCAGAACAAGTGTCCAGATCAGAAGAAAAACATTTAAGCCTGAGTGAAACAGCTGATCTTCTAAATAGAATGAGAATCAGACAGTCCTTGCCACAGCCATACATACCCCAGACAGGGACACAGGTCCCCTAGAAGGCAGAGCAGCTGGGAGCTGGAGCATAGGGTTTGTGGAGCAATGCCAGGGTGAAGGCTTCTCTTAACTGTGGAGAGATGGACAGAGGGGATGTGAGGGAGGAGATTGTGGTGGGAAATGCCTGTGGAGGAAAGCCAGGCAGCCATGGAAGCAAGGTGATACTGCTGAGTCATGCATAGAGGGTGGAGCTATCACCATAGCCTCTCTCTCCCCACACGCCAGCATTGGCAGTTGAACAATAGAGAGGCTGGCCCATCAAATGCCTAATGCACTAAACTACAGAGTGGGGACCCCACCCAGGGTGTCCCTTTAAATGCCTGACATGCTGATCTACAGAGTAGGATCACAGTCAGGATGCCCCCCTTAAGTGACTGACATGCTGAACTACAGAGTAGGACCCCACCCAGGGTGCCCCCTTAAATGACTGATGTGCTGATCTACAGTGTAGGACCCCAGCCAGGGGGGCCCCTCTGTGTGCCTGATGCACATGGAACGGCAGAGAAGGACCCCAGGCAAGGGAGGCCTCTAAGTGCCTGAATGGATGGCCAGCTATCAGAGGCTTGAAAAAAAGACTCTGATAAGGCCATAACTCCTGTGGCTGAAGCAGTCCATGTGCCTGCACACTTGGAGTCCCCAGGGACCCCACAACCCAAACAGGTGTGCCACCTTCATGCTCAACCCTCACTAGGGCAGAGCTGCCACAGACCGAAAAAAAAAAAAGTTGCATCTATGCACGTGGGGTCACTTTGGTCATATTCAACTCTGCAACCCTGTGTTCTTTTGCCTACCAGGCTTCTCTGAGAAGGAAGTTCTCCATTCACGAACACTGAATACTGGAGTGTATTGATCGATACTTGTTGCCATACCCTTCTAGAGCACGATATTTCCTGGTTCCCTAGCCACCAAATCCCTTGAGTACCTGGTGCTGACAGAACCCCTGCAGCCCAAGCAGCTGCACCACCTCTGCACATGACCCTCATGGGGGCAGACCCAAGTCCTCCAGGGCAGCCTCAGGGAGCAAACCCCAGTGGATGACCCACAAGCAGAGGTGGAAATAAAACCACAATTGAAACCCAGGAGTGGTATGGCTAAGGAAGAAGGACCAAACCTTCCCACCAGCTGAACAAGCTGCAGATTAAATCCACTTAATAAACTAAGCAGGCTTTGTGTCTACAGAATATATAAAAGGATATTGGGAGCTCCTATTGATAGTTGTGGACATTGGATGCAAAAACACACAGGAGTAGGACTAGATGAGAATCTGAGATGCCCCCGCAGCAAGTCCAGAGACCAGTGTTGGAAGGCATCCTATAGAGGTAAGGTGGACTGTGACTCCCACCGAGGGAAAGGGCACTGACAGCTGTGACTCATGAAAAACATTTATTCTTCTTATGTTTTGACTTGTTCTATAGTTTCTTTTGGATATTTTTCTTTCTTATTCTTTCCTTTTATTCCTTTTTTTTTTTTGCCCCACTCTCCCTGTTGTTCAGTTCAGTTCAGTTCAGTTCAGTCACCCAGTCGTGTCCGACTCTTTGCGACTCCATGAATCACAGCACTCCAGGCCTCCCTGCCCAT
This sequence comes from Oreotragus oreotragus, assembly GCA_006410675.1. Lineage (NCBI taxonomy): Eukaryota > Metazoa > Chordata > Mammalia > Artiodactyla > Bovidae > Oreotragus > Oreotragus oreotragus. Next base: position 106,696 of record SJYX01013078.1, on the reverse strand, counting down.
CACCAACACCTGGAGTTCACTCAAACTCACGTGCATCGAGTCAGTGATGCCATCCAGCCATAACATCCTCTGTCGTCCCCTTCTCCTCCTGCCCCCAGTTCCTCCCAGCATCAGAGTCTTTTCCAATGAGTCAATTTCACATGAGGTGGCCAAAGTACTGGAGTTTCAGCTTTAGCATCATTCCTTCCAAAGAAATCTCAGGACTGATCTCCTTTAGGATGGACTGGTTGGACTTCCATGCAGTCAAAGGGACTCTCAAGAGTCTTCTCCAACACCACAGTTCAAAAGCATCAATTCTTCAGCGCTCAGCTTTCTTCACAGTCCACCTCTCACATCCATACATGACTACTGGAAAAACCATAGCCTTGACTAGGCGGACCTTTGTTGGCAAAGTAATGTCTCTGCTTTTAAATATGTTATCTAGGTTGGTCATAACTCTCCCTCCAAGGAGTAAGCATCTTTTAATTCATGGCTGCAATCACCATCTGATGTAGTTGCCCATTTTATCAACACTATAAAATCTAATTAAGCTTTTGAGATTTATTTTTTCAATCACTCTTTTTATCATTGTTATAAACCTCTGCCTCCACGTGAGCTTTTGCAGTTCTGTGGAGTTTTCCTATTTTTTTTCCTCATCTTTCATCCTTTATTTTAATATTCCATTCTCTTTTTAATTTTTAATTTTAATTTTTAAATCTATTATTATTTTTATACATGTATTCCTTTGTTTACCTTCACCACTGTTATTTTGCCCTTGCAGCTAATCTTTAATGTATATAAATCTTCTTTATCTACCTCTATTTAACTTTGTATATCTATTCTTTCATTCCTTTCCTCTCAACATACTTGTTAGTTTTCTTTTCATTGTATTATTCTCCACTTGGCACCTTGCTTTAGTTTTGTTTTCTAGTTTGTGCTTTAGTTAGTTTTGTTCTTAACTTGTAGATATCATTTTTGGTTTCCTTTCTTTGATGAATCGATTTATTGTACTTTGTTTTTGCTGGACTATTTGATTTTGCTTATAAATATGAATATATATGGGTATATTCCATTATTTTAATTATCATTTACCTGTTTGTAAGGGAGTATGTCAAGGCTGTATATTGTCACCCTGCTTATTTAACTTATATGCAGAGTACATCATGAGAAACACTGGGCTGGAAGAAGCACAAGCTGGAATCAAGATTGCCAGGAGAAATATCAGTAACTGCAGATATGCAGATGACACCACCCATATGGCAGAAAGTGAAGAGGAACTAAAAATCCTCTTGATGAAAGTGAAAGAGGAGAGTGAAAAAGTTGGCTTAAAGCTCAACATTCAGAAAACTAAGATCATGGCATCTAGTCCCATCACTTCATGGGAAATAGATAGGGAAACAGTAGGAATAGTGTCAGACTTTATATTTGGGGGCTCCAAAATCACTGCAGATGGTGATTGCAGCCATGAAATTAAAAGATTCTTACTCCTTGGAAGGAGGGTTATGACCAACCTAGATAGCATATTGAAAAGCAGAGACACTACTTTGCCAACAAAGGTCCATCTAGTCAAGGCTATGGTTTTTCCAGTAGTCATGTATGGATGTGAGACGTGGACTATAAGAAAGCTAAGCACTGAAGAACTGATGCTTTTGAACTGTGGTATTGGAGAAGACTCTTGAGAGTCCCTTGCACTGCAAGGAGATCAAACCTGTCAATCCTCAAGGAAATCAGTCCTGAATATNTAGTCATGTATGGATGTGAGACGTGGACTGTGAAGAAAGCTGAGAGTGAAAGAACTGATGCTTATGAGCTGTGGTGTTGGAGAAGACTGTTGAGAGTCCCTTGGACTGCACAGAGATCCAACCAGTCCATTCTAAAGGAGATCAGTCCTGAGTGTTCTTTGGAAGAAATGATGCTAAAGCTGAAACTTGAAACTCCAGTACTTTGGCCACCTCATGAGAAGAGTTGACTCATTGGAAAAGACTCTGAAGCTGGGAGGGATTGGGGGCAGGAGGAGAAGGGGACGATAGAGGATGAGAGGGCTGGATGGCATCACTGACTCGATGAACATGAGTCTGAGTGAACTCCGGGAGTTGGTGATGGACAGGGAGGCCTGGCATGCTGTGATTCATGGAGTCACAAAGAGTCGGACACGACTTAGCTGCTGAACTGAATTGAACTGCCATTTGCCTGGGGATCATCTTTGATTTCCCATTTTTGGGTATGTGTTTTAATATCACTTAATACCATAAAAACCACTTGTTCCTGACCAGAGATCAAATCTTGGGCCTTTGGAGTGGGAGCACTGACTCCAAGACTCTAGACTGCCAGAGAAGCAGCCCTAGTGAGTATGAAATATTGAGAACTCACACAAAGGAAACCACCTGAATACAGACCCGACATCACCCATCCACCAATAGCACCATGTGCAGGACACCTCATTCAAAAAACAAATAAGACAAAAATACAACCGAGTCATCAACAGACAGGATTACCACCTCACTCAGCCTCGCCCATCAGAGTAAAAACAAACACACAACAACAACAACAACTCAGCATAAATCTCACCCTATACAAAGTTTACACAAACCACTGGACAAAGCTTAGGAGGGAAGAAACCAAAAGGAAGAAAGAATTCAGCCTTGAAGACTAGGAAATGGAGACCTCAAACATAGTAAGTTTTAAGAAAAATAATGAAAAGGCAGAGAATTGCACAAACAAAGGAACAAACAAGAAACACAGAAGTCCAAAAAAATGAAGAGGACATAGACAAGCTACCTGAAAAAGAATTCAGAATAATAATAGTAAAGGTGATCAAAAACCCTGAAAACAGATTGGGGAAAATGCAAGAATCAATTTAAAAAGACCTAGGAGAAGGCAATGGCACCCCACTCCAATACTTTTGCCTGGAAAATCCCATGGACGGAGAAGCCTGGTAGGCTGCAGTCCATGGGGTCGCTAGAGTCTGACACGACTGAGCTACTTCACTTTCACTTTTCACTTTCATGCACTGGAGAAAGAAATGGCAACCCACTCCAATGTTCTTGCCTGGAGAATCCCAGGGACAGGGGAGCCTGGTGGGCTGCCATCTATGGGGTCGCAGAGTCGGACATGACTGAAGCAACTTAGCAGCAGCAGAAGAAGAAGAATTAAAGAATAAACATACAGAGACAGACAACACAATTAATGAAATTAAAAATACTCTAGAAGAAATCAATAACAGAATAACTGAGGTTGAAGAATCAGTGAGCTGGAAGATAAAATGGTGGAAACAAATTCTGAGGAGCAGAATAGAGTAAAAACAATGAAAAGAACTTAGGATAGTTTCAGAGATGTCTGGGACAATATCATATGCACCAACATTTGAATTACTGGGGTCCCAGAAGAAGAGAAAAAGAAAAGGCTAAGAAAAATTTTGAAGACATTTTAGTCGAAAATTTCCTCAATGTGGAAAATGAAATAATCAATCAAGTTCAAGAGGTGCAAAGAGTCCCACACAGGATAAATCCAGGGAGAAACATGCCAAGACACATATTAATCAAACTAGCAAAGATTAAACACAAAAAAAGAATATAAAAAACAGCAGGGGAAAGCAACGAGTAACACTGAAGGGAAACCCAATGTGTTTAACAGTTGATCTCTCAGTAGAAACTCTGCAGGCCAGAAGGGAACGGCAGGATATATTTAAAGTACTGAAAGGGAAAAATCTACACCCAAGATTACTCTACCCAGCAAGGATCTCATTCACAGTTTCTGGAGAAATCAAAAGCTTTTCAAACAAGCAAATGTTAAGCGAATTCAGTATCACCAAGCCACCTTTTCAACAAATGTTCAGTTTAGTTCAGTTCAGTCATTCAATCGTGTCCGGCTGTCTGTGACCCCATGAATTGCAGCATGCCAGGCCTCCCTGTCCATCACCAACTCCCGGAGTTCACTCAAACTCACGGCCATCAGGTCGTTGATGCCATCCAGCCATCTCATCATCGGTTGTCCCCTTCTCCTCCTGCCCCCAATCCCTCCCAGCATCAGGGTCTTTTCCAATGAGTCAGCTCTTCCCATGAGGTGGCCAAAGTACTGGAGTTTCAGCTTTAGCATCATTCCTTCCAAAGAAATCCCAGGACTGAACTCCTTTAGAATGGACTGGTTGGACCTCCTTGCAGTCCAAGGGACTCTGAAGAGTCTTCTCTAACACCACAGTTCAAAAATGTCAATTCTTCGGTGCTCAGCTTTCTTCACAGTCCAACTCTCACATCCATACATGATCGCTGGAAAAACCATGGCCTTGACTAGACGGACCTTTGTTGGCAAAGTAATGTTTCTGCTTTTTAATATGCTATCTAGGTTGGTCATAACTTTCTTTCTAAGAAGTAAGCGTCTTTCAATTTCATGGTTGCAATCACCATCTGAAGTGATTTTGGAGCCCCAAAACAAAATCTGACACTGTTTCCACTGTTTCCCCATCTATTTGTCATGAATTGATGGGACTGGATGCCATGATCTTAGTTTTCTAAATGTTGAACTTTAAGCCAACTTTTTCACTCTCCTCTTTCACTTTCATCAAGAGGCTTTTTAGTTCCTCTTCACTTTCTGCCATAAGGGTGGTGTCATCTGCATATCTGAGGTTATTGATATTTCTCCCAGCAATCTTGATTCCAGCTTGTACTTCCTCTAGCCCAGCGTTTATGTTAAAGGCATTTATATAGTCAAGAAACACAAGAGAGGAAAAATTATCTACAAAATCAAACCCCAATCAACAAAACATCAGAAGGAACATATATATCAGTACTTAAATGCTACATCCAAAAGACACAGACTGGCTGAATGGATACAAAAACAAGATGTATATACATGCTGTCTACAAGAAACCCACTTCAGACCTAGAGACACATATAGACTGAAATTGAGAGGATTGAAAAATATATTCCATGCGAATGGACAGCAAAAGAAAGCTGGAGTAGTGATCCTCATATCAGACAAAATATATCTTAAATAAATAATAATATAAGAGATAAGGAAGAGGACACTACATAATGATCAAGGGATCAATCCAAGAGGAAGATATAACAATTGTAAATATCTATGCACCCAACAGGGCTTCCCTGGTGGCTCAGAGGTTAAAGTGTCTGCCTGGAATGCAGGAAACCTGGTTTGACCCCTCGGTTGGGCAGATTCCCTAGAGAAGGAAATGGCAACCCACTCCAGTACTCTTGCCTGGAGAATCCCATGGAAGGAGGAGCCTGGTAGGCTACAGTCCATGGGGTCGCAAAGAGTCGGACATGACTGAGAGACTTCACTTTCACTTTCACTTTCACTATGCACCCAACATAGGAGCACCTCAATACATAAGACAAAGACATAGAAGGAAAAATTGACATTGACACAATAGTAGGAGACTTTAACACTTCACTCACACCAGTGATCATCAAAACAGAAAATTAATAAGGAAACACAAGTATTAAATGATACATTGGATGAGATGGATCTCACTGATATCTTCAGGACATTCCATCCAAATGCAGAAAAATACACCTTTTTCTCAAGTACACATGGAACATTCTCCAAGATAGACCACATCTTGGGTCACAACTCAAACCTCAGTAAATTTAAGAAGATTGAAATCATATCAAGCATCTTTTCTGACTACAATGCTATGAGACTAGCTATCAATTGCAAGGAAAAAAAAAACTGCAAAAATCAGAAACACGTGGAGATTAAACAATACATTCTAAATAACAAACAGGTTACTGAAGAAATCAAGAGAGAAATTTTTAAAAATTCCTAGAAACAAATGACAATGAAAACACAACACCTCAAAACTATGGCATATAGCAAAAGTAGTTCTAAGAGAGAAGTTTATAACAGTACAATTCTATCTCAAGAAACAAGAAAAAAACATCAAATAGACAACTTAACTTTATACCTAAAACAACTAGAAAAAGGAAAACAAAGAAACCACAAATCAGCAGAAGGAAAGAAATCATAAGGATCAGAGCAGAAATAAATGAAAAAGAAATGAAATAAACCATAGTAAAGATTAGTAAAACTATAGGCTGGTTCTTTGAGATGATAAACAAAATTGACAAACCTTTAGCCAGACTCATCAAGAAAAAAATTGAGAAGAATCAAATCAATAAAATCATAAATGAAGAAGGAGAGTTTACAACAGACAACACAGAAATACAAAGGATAACCTGGAAGAAATGGACAGATTCTTAGAAAAGTTCAATCTTCCAAGAATGAACCAGGTAGAAATGAAAATTATGAACAACCCAATTACAAGCCCTGAAATTGAAGCTGTGATCAAAAATCTCCCAAATTCAAAAGCCCAGGACCAGATGGATTCACAGGAGAATTCTGTCAAACATTTAGAGGAGAGCTAATGCCTATCTTTCTAAAACTCTTTCAAAAAATTGCATAGGAAGGAACCCTTCCAAACTCAATCTACGAGGCCACCATCACCCTGATACCAAAACCAGACAAAGACAACACACACACAAAAAGGGAAACTACAGGCCAGCATCACTGATGAAAATAGTCGTAAAATCCTTAACAAAATTTTAGCAAACAAAATCCAACAACACAATAAAAAGCACATATATCGTGATCAAGTTGAGTTTATTTCAGGGATGCAAGTGTTCTTCAATACATGCAAATCAATTAATTGATACATTAATTGATAGCATTAATTGATACATCATATTAACAAATTGAAGGATAAAAACTATATGAGCATCTCAATAGATGCATAAAAAGCATTTGACAAAATTCAACACCCATTTATGAGTAAAACTTTTCAAAAAATCAGCATAGGAGAAACCTTCCTCAACATAGTAAAGGCCATATTTGATAAGCCCACAGCAAACAATATTCTCAGTGGTGAAAAATTGAAAGCATTGTCCCTAAGATCAGGAACAAGACAAGGGTGTCCACTTTCACCACTATTATTAAACATAGTTCTGGAAGTCCTACCTACAGCAATCAGAGAAAAAAAGATATAAAAAGAGTCTATATGAGAAAAGAAGTAAAGCCCTCACTGTTTGCAGATGACATGATACTGTACATAGAAAACCCTAAAGATCCTATCAGGAAATCATTAGAGCTGATCAGTGAATTTAGCAAAGTCCCAGGATACAAAATCAATACACAGAAATCACTTGCATCTATACATAGTAACAATGAAAAATCAGAAAGAACAATTAAGAAATCAATCCCATTCATCATTGCAACAAAAAGGATTAAATATCTAGGAGTAAACTTACCTAAGGAGACAGAAGACCTGTATATGGAAAATTATAAAACACTGATGAAAAAAATCAAAGATAACATAAACAGTTGGAGAGATATTCCATGTTCCTAGTTAGGAAGAATCAATACTGTTAATATGACTATACTACCAAATGCAATCTACAAATTCAATGTGATCCCTATCATATTATCAATAGCATTTTTCACAGAACTATGACAAAAAAAATTCACAATTCATCTGGAAACACAAAAGACTCCAAATAGCCAAATTAGTATTGAGAAAGAAGAATGGAGCTGGAGGAATTGACCTTCCTGTCTTCAGATTATACTGCAAAGCTACAGTCATCAAGACAGTATGGTACTGGCACAGAAACAGAAATATATACCAATGGGACAAAGTAGAAAGCCCAGAAATAAATCCATGCACCAATGGATACCTTATTTTTGACAAAAGAGGCAATAATATACAATGGGACAAAGACAACCTCTTCAATAAATGGTGCTGGGAAACTGGACAGCTACATATAAAAGAATGAAATTAGAACACTTCCTAATACCATACACAAAGGTAAACTCAAAATGGATTAAAGACCTAAATGTAATACCAGAAACTATAAAATTCTTAGAGAGAAACATAGGCAGAACACTCGATGACATAAATCAAAACAAGATCCTCTATGACCCACCTCCTAGAATAATGGAAACAAAAACAAAAGTAAACAAGTGGGACCTGATTAAACTTAAAAGCTTTTCAATAGCAAATGAAACTATAAACAAGGTGAAAAGACAACCTTCAGAATGGGAGAATATAATAGCAAATGAAACAACTGGCAAAGGATTAATTTCCAAAATATACAAGCAGCTCATACAACTCAATATCAGAAAAACAAACAACCCAATCAAAAAGTTGGGAAAAGACCTAAACAGACATTTTTCCAAAGAAGACATACAGATGGCTAACAAACACGTGAAAAGATGCTCAATATCGCTCATTACTAGAGAAATGCAAATCAAAACCACAAGGAGATATCAACTCACACCAGTCAGAATGGCCATCATCAAAAAGCCTACAAACAATAAACACTGGCGAGGGTGTGTTGAAAAGGGAATGCTCTTGCACTGTTTGTGGGCATGTAAACTGACACAGCCACTATGGAAGACAGTGTGGAGATTCTTTTAAAAACTAGGAATAAAACCACCATATGACCCAGCAATCCCACTCCTAAGCATATATCCTGAGGAAACCAAAATTGAAAAAGACACATGTATCACATTGTTTATTGCACCACTATTTGCAATAGCTAGAACATGGAAGCAATTTAGATGTCCATTGACAGATGAATGAACAAAGAATTGTGGTACATATACACAGTAAAACTAAAAGCTAGTTCGTTGAGAAGATAAATAATATTGACAAACCTTTAGCCAGACTCATCAAGAAAAAAAGAGAGAAGAATCAAATCAACAAAATTAGAAGTGAAAAAGGAGAGGTATTACTCATCCATAAAAAGGAATGCATTTGAGTCAGTTCTAATGAGGTGGATAAACACAGAGTGAAGTCAGTCAGAAAGAGAAAGATGAATATCACATAGTAATGCAGCATATATATGGAATCTAGAAAAAATGGTTCAGTTCAGTCGCTCAGTCATGTCCAACTCTTTGTGACCCCATGAACTGCCACACACCATGCTTCCCTGTCCATAGAAAAATGGTACTGAAGAATTTATTTGCAAGGCAGCAATGGAGAAACAAACATAGGGAATAGACTTACGGACATGGGGAGAAGAGAGGGGAGGGTAAGATGTATGAACAGAGTAACATGGAAAGTCACATTACCATATGTAAAACAGAATTTTCTGTATGTCTCAGGAAACTCAGACAGGGGCTCTGTATCAACCTAGAGGGGTGGGATGGGAAGGGAGATGGGAGGGAGTTTCAAAAGGGGGAAGACATATGTATACCTATGGCTGATTCATGCTGGTGTTTGACAGAAAACAACAAAATTCTGTAGAGCAATTATCCTTCAATTAAAAAATGAATAAATGTTTAAAAAATTTATTTTATTTTATTTTTAATTTTTTTTTATTTTTTTTTAAATTTTACTTTACAGTACTCTATT
>SJYX01013078.1:66625-97252 GCA_006410675.1 Oreotragus oreotragus | reverse complement strand
TTTTTTTTATTTTTTTTTAAATTTTACTTTACAGTACTCTATTGGTTTTGGCATACCTTGACATGAATCTGCCATGGGTGTACACGAACTCCCAAACATGAACCCCCCCTCCCACCTCCCACCCCACATCATCCCTCAAGATCATCCCCATACACCAGCTCCAAGCATCCTGCATCCTGCATCAAACATAGACTGGCGATTCGTTTCTTACATGATAGTATACATATTTCAATGCTACTCTCCCAAATCATCCCACCCTCTCCCTCTCCCTCTCTCTCAACTGACACAGCCAGAACTGTCCCCAGCAAAATGGAATGTGAGGTTACTGCAGTTATGACCAAGTTTACATATGCAAGCAATGCCAACCACACCAGAACTATTATCTCTTGGACACTGTACAGTGCATTACATCTAACTGCATAAATGCTAAAAGGTGGAGGGGGGAAATGTACATCTAGGGTTAATAAAGGATGATACACAACCTGTCAAAGACTCTCTTTTCTTTTGGTGAGGGCTTCATGCTATTTACAGGGGTCTGCATTCTCTCCAAGCTCTTGTCTATCTCTCCCTTGGTCTGTAATGATCACTTTCCATCTCTGGGAGCCTTGTGTCTCCTGACTTAATGCATTGCAGGATGCTGAGTCCAAGTTATGAAAAAGGCATAGCCATTAGTGCATTGCATCTACCCTGTTTAGATGATCTCACCCTCAACTATCAATATTAGAGCCAAGCCAAGTCCAGGAGGCACCATTAAGAGTCCCTCAGCTCCATTCACTTCCAACCAAGAGGTAGAGTGATGCCCAGATCAGAGAGCTTCATCTTCTGAGATAGGAGTGGGATGTGGGAACAGGAGGCAGAGGTTGCTACCTCTGTCTTTAACCACCTCATCCAAGCGGAAGTTCTTTTTCCTTCCATGTGACCATTGTACGGCCTCAGCCCCAGAGGAGTGACTGTCCATGTGTAACAGTTTCTTTGCCACAGACAAGCTCAAGGTTAGCTGCAAGTATTTGTTAGCTGCAAACGTTTAAGCTTCAAATCTTTGTTAAGGGTTTCCTCTCTACCTGCTCTTCCTTCTATCTCTGTGTTGCCCCTCCTCCTCCTCACCTAACTCTCTAGAGGGCAGCAGAACCTAGTGGTCCACGGAGTCCCCATCCCAGGTCGCCTCACGCCTTGGCCTTTCACCTATGAGGTGGGCATTGTTAGCTGCACTCATATCCTGGATTTTCTGAAGCTTGCAGAATTGATATAAGTCACTGAGAATAGAACTAAGGAAATGGTCAGTACAATGTAAGACTAACACTGTTATTCAGTTCAGTTCAGTTCAGTTCAGTCACTCAGTCGTGTCCGACTCTTTGCGACCATGTATTTTCTTAGTCAACACATGCAAATGCTTTAACTCTCAGTTCAAATGTCATTTTCCCAAGGAGACCCCCNAACACTGTTATTCAGTTCAGTTCAGTTCAGTTCAGTCACTCAGTCGTGTCCGACTCTTTGCGACCATGTATTTTCTTAGTCAACACATGCAAATGCTTTAACTCTCAGTTCAAATGTCATTTTCCCAAGGAGACCCCCTGCTTCCCCGGACCAGATGAGCCCTTGAGATAAATTCCAAGGTATGTACTCTGAAGTATTTATCATTGTTTGCAATCGAGTTTGCACTGTCTTAATTACTTAATCAATTCTTGTCTGCCCCCATGGGGCTGCAGGCCCCTGAGGTCAGTGTTCAAGGCAGTTTTTGTTCATCATCACATCTCCTGCGTCTTCTAGTACACAGTCTGGCATAGAGTGTGTTTACATTAAAGATTTGTTGCTTAAGTGGATGAATTATTAATAGATGCCACATCTATATTATTGTATTAAAATAAGTTTGTGGTTTCACTGACTCAGGTAGGGAAAGGTGTGAGCCCTGAGATAAGTAAAGACTCCAATGCAATAGAAGAGAAGCCGCCAGCAGAGACCCCTGCGCACCTCGGTGCAGCCCACCCACCAGATTCTGTGGCTGCCGGTTCTTAATGAGCTGAAGACAGAGGCTGCAGCACATAAGGGGAAAGCCTGTGGGTGCTAAGGAAGCCCCTCGATACTGAATGCCCTCTTCCTCTTAGCCCACAGGTAAACTTGACCATAAAGTGGAGAATGACAGCAGGATCACCAGCAAGGTCACCTGCAAGGTCACAGTCCTCACCCTGTTACAGTCGACCTATGCTATTTGCTTCCCTGATAGCCTAGCAGCTAAAGAATTCACCGGCAGTGTAGGAGATACAGGAGATGTGGGTTTGATCCCTGGGTCGGGAAGATTCCCTAGAGGAGGAAGTGTAAACCTACTCCAGTATTCTTGCCTAGAAAATTCCATGGACAGTGGAGCCTGGTGGGCTACAGTCCATGGGGTCACAAAGAGCTGGACATGAATGAGTGACTAAGCACTCACCCACATCATTTGAAATTTCATACTTTGTCTTTATGCTTTCTTTTAAAAATATAAATGCAATTTCTGCTTATAAAAAATACAGATAATACACAATTGCATGCAAATTCCTTTTTTTCTCCACAAATACTCCAGTTGGCTTCATGAACTTCTGGACCTTTCTAGCACATGCAAGTGTATAAAGCTGTATCTACATGTATGTTGGGGTCACCATCCTCCTATGATGCAACCTCGTTTGCTTCCTGCAGTGTCACATTGCTATCTCTTCATCCAGGCACAGAGATCTAGCTCATTCTTTGCAGTATGGCTTCTTCATTCTTGCTCATCCCCAGGGAACTCCCTGATTCCCCAATCCTAACTCTCTGCCTTTGTTCACACTGCTCTCCTGTCCAGAACAAACACATCACCCACCATCCACCACAGCACATACCCTGCATAGTTCCTGAACCTCAGTGCAGACTTAGTGAGCATACCCTTCCCAGGGATGAGTGGACAGTCCATGGTGGAGTTCCTGCATTCCTGCATCACTGCCTCTATCCTGCCCAGCAGGGCAATGCACCACCTCTCCATATCCCCAGGATCTGGGGCCTCACAAGAGAAAAGAAAACTCCAGAGGAAGGAGGTGAAGCCAGCATGGGCATTGGAAAATCCTCAACACAAGGGAAGAGCACACAGATTATGACCCAAATGCTGGTAAACAGGGACACCTGTGACACTGATCTGTTTAACATCTCTCTGCTCCTCCTCCCAGACACCTACTCTTCACCCACCACAGAGGAGTACCCTGTGCTGAGTGCCTCTCTAGCAGTCCTGCACCTGGCATCACTGACTGGGCCCCCGGGGAGCTGGAGGGACCAGGAGGGCTTCTGAGATGAGGTGTCCAGCAGCAGTCACAAAGGGTCAGTAGGATCTTCCAAGCAGAGGAGTTGGCAGTCACCTCCTAGCAAGAGGGGACAACGAAGTTCCAGCTGTGAACGATGGTTAGCACAGGAAATCTAATATATAGCAATGCAGCTGTAGTTCACAAAGCTTTATATACTTGAAATTTGCTGCCAGGTAGATTTTAAGTGTTCTCACCACATACCCAGAAAAATAAGAAAACGGTAACTATGTGAGGTGACAGATATGTGAATTAGCTTGAGTGGTGATCCTTTTACAGTGTATAGCTATGTCGAAGGGCTTCCCTGGCAGCTCACCTGGTAAAAAATCCTCCTGCAATGCAGGAGACTCTGATTTGATTCCTGGTCAGGAAGATCCCCTGGAGAAAGGATAGGCCACCCACTCCAGTGTTCATAGGCTTCCCTGGTGGCTCAGATGGTAAAGAATCTACAATGTGGGAGACCTGGGTTCAGTCCCTGGATTGGGAAGATCCCCTAGAGAAGAGCGTGGCAACCCACTCCAGTATTCTTGCCTGGAGAGTCCCCACAGACAGAGAAGACTGATGAGCTACAGTCCATAGGGTCACAAAGAGTTGGACACAACTGAATAACTAAACACACAGCATAGCACCTATATAGAAACATCAAGTCACCCACTTTCAGTTCAGTTCAGTTGCTCAGTTATGTCCGACTTTTTGTGACCCCATGAATTGCAGCATGCCAAGCTTCCCTGTCCATCACCAACTTCAGGAGTCCACCCAAACCCATGTTCATTGAGACAGTGATGCCATCCAACAGTCTCATCCTTTGTCAAATCTTTCCCAGCATCAGGGTCTTTTCAAATGAGTCAACCCTTCCCATCAGGTGGCCAAAGTATTGGAGCTTCAGCTTTAGCATCAGTCCTTCCAATGAACACCCAGGACTGATCTCCTTAAGGATGGGCTGGTTGGACCTCCTTGCAGTCCAAGGGACTCTCAAGAATCTTCTCCACACCAGAGTTCAAAAGCATCAATTCTTCGGCTCTCAGCTCTCTTTATAGTCCAACTCTCACATCCAAACATGACCACTGGAAAACTCACAGCCTTGACTAGACAGACCTTTGTTGAAAAAGTAATGTCTCTGCTTTTCAATATGCTATGCAGATTGGTCATAACTTGCCTCCCAAGGAGTAAGCATCTTTTAATTTCATGGTTGCAGTCACCATCTGCAGTGATTTTGGAGCCCAGAAAAATAAAGTCAGCCACTGTTTCCACTGTTTCCCCATCTATTTGCCATGAAGTGATGAGACTGGATGCCATGATCTTAGTTTCCTCAATGTTGAGCCTTAAGCCAACTTTTTCACTCTCCTCTTTCTTTCACTTTCATCAAGAGACTCTTTAGTTCTTCTTCACTATCTGTCATATGGGTGGTATCATCTGCATATCTGAGGTTATTGATTTGTCTCCCAGCAATCTTGATTCCAGCTTGTGCTTCTTCCAGCCCAGCATTTCTCATGATGTACTCCTCAGTTCAGTTCAGTTCAGTTCAGTCGCTCAGTCGTGTCTGACTCTTTGTGACCCCATGAATCGCATCACGCCAGGCCTCTCTGTTCATCACCATCTCTCGGAGTTCATGCAGACTCACGTCCATCGAGTCCGTGATGCCATCCAGCCATCTCATCCTCGGTCGTCCCCTTCTCCTCCTGCCCCCAATCCCTCCCAGCAGCAGAGTCTTTTCCAATGAGTCAACTCTTCGCATGAGGTGGCCAAAGTACTGGAGTTTCAGCTTTAGCATCATTCCCTCCAAAGAAATCCCAGGGTTGATCTCCTTCAGAATGGACTGGTTGGATCTCCTTGCAGTCCAAGGGACTCTCAAGAGTCTTCTCCAACACCACAGTTCAAAAGCATCAATTCTTCGGTGCTCAGCTTTCTTCACAGTCCAACTTTCACATCCATACATGACCACAGGAAAAACCANCATCACCTCCACTAGCTTTGCTTGCAGTGATGCTTTCTAAGGCCAACTTGACTTCACATTCCAAGATGTCTGACTCTAGATTAGTGATCACATCTTCATGATTATCTGGGTCATGATGATCTTTTCTGTACAGTTCTTCTGTGTATTCTTGCCACCTCTTCTTAATATCTTCTGCTTCTGTTAGGTCCATACCATTTCTGTCCTTTATCGAGCCCATCTTTTCATGAAATGTTCCCTTGGTATCTCTAATTTACTCCTCGTATAAGTTAAATAAGCTAGGAGACAATGTACAGCCTTGACGTACTCCTTTTCCTATTTGGAACAGTCTGTTGTTCCATGTCCAGTTCTAACTGTTGCTTCCTGACCTACATACAGGTTTCCCAAGAGGCAGGTCAGGTGGTCTGGGATTCCCATCTCTTTCAGAATTTTCCACAGTTTGTTGTGATCCACATGGTCAAAGGCTTTGGTGTAGTCAATAAAGCATAAATAAGCATACACAATTTTTGTTTTCTTATTATACCTCAATAAAGATGGAAAAAATAAAGAAGAAAAGAAACTGTTTTAAAACCCTAAAGAAAGTCAACTCCATCCGTAAATTCACATCTAGCTAGTTAAACTGTGCAGACCTGACTGGTACATCCATGTAGCATTAAGTCTCACAAACACCATTTCATTTATGTCAGAGGACTCTCACTGGCTTATGGAAACTTGCAAGCAAATAATTACTATAATTCAAATAAAAATTTTTTAAGCCAGCACAGCACAGTGTCTTCTGCTCAGGGCACTTCAAGGGCCGGTGATGGCAGGAAGTGGGCCCTCGAAGCCATGGGCAAGAAGTGTGGCTGCTTTGGGAAAGAACAAAATCACAGAAGTGATCAGACTTGCCTTCTTGAGCGATGGCAGTGGAGAAGGGCAGATGCAAAACCAAGACACCAAGACACTTAGAGGTGCTCATTCCACCTTCCTGAAGGGAAGAGGGGAATAGCACTTCAAGGAGTGTGGGGGCTGGTGAGCCTAGGCAGGGCTGGCTCAGGGCTTTAGTGGGGCCACTCACTGCCCAGGTAAGCCCCAAAATTAACCTGCTGTGTGGCCAGTCCAAGGAAGCCCTTTCCAGACATCCAACCAGCTTCCAGGAGAGCTGCTTCCTCTGGATCCCTCCCACGACATAGATAGGTACTCACCCTCCACTTCCGCCCCCCAGGAAGCAGAGAACATTGTCCAGCAAGGCACCTGTATGAACGAGAGTGGGGAAGACAGCTCTTTCCTATTTGGTGCCCTTTGTGACAGGAAAAGTATGATTATGCTTCTTGTTATTTTATTTCTCCAGGCTGCTCCTGGGGTGGGTGGGTGGCCCTGCATTTGAGAAAGGTGGTCTGCCCCTGGCTATGCTCATGTTGGAGACTGACTCAGGAGAAGAAAGAACAGGAGCATTTCCTGCTCTTCCTCAGGGCACGGAGGGCTCAGTGTAACACATGGAAATACAAATAAGATACTGTAATTTACTGGGAAACTGTGTCCCATAAACCCTACTGGTTTCCCCTAACTGCAGGCTCTTTAATTATTGATGCAGTTCCACAAACGTCCATCTTAAACAGCCAGTCCATTCTTCCCAAGAAGTCGACACTTAGAGGTGTCCAGACAGATAGGATTTTCTCTTCTAAACAAGCACCACAAACTCACTGAACAACCAAGCAATGTAGGTGTGTGTGTGTGGATGGAGAGCTTAGGATCAGGTACTGATGTTTGGTGAGCCACTACCCTACGTAAGTGTTCACCTGGACATTTCCACATAAGGCCTGCTTTCCTAAGGTCATCACACAGTTCAGCAGCAACTCTGACCACATTTCAGTGTGGACCCAGGGTCCCTGGAGGCCTCAAGTGGGTCCTGACCCCCCCTCTCTCCACTCTACATCATCCTACTCCCCACTCAGGGCAAGGAACATGGCTATCCCAGGGATTCAGTGCAGAGCGCTTGATAAGCAACTCTTGGGGCTGGGGGCTGAGTTCCAGTCTGATTTGTCCAGGCCCAAGTATCACACATCAATTGACTTAAGTTGAACGCCTCTATGAGGCTATGAGAGAAGTTTCCAAATCCTCCACCTTTCTGTTTTTCTCTGGCCCATCAGTCAAACCGGTAATATATTTCAAACTGCAAATCTAGGTCTCCACATCCAGGTCCACTTTCCTTAATGCTGTGACTGTAACACAAATGACAGATGGGTAGAGAGCTCTGGTAAAGACACTATAACCCTACTGGTGATAAAGCCCTGGCCCCAAGTGTTTCCAGTTTGCAGTTTTCCATTTCTCCCCATGTTCTCCCACACCTGTCGTCCATCATCCTATTTGTCTTTGACCATGTATAGCATGTATACGGAGAAGGCAATGGCACCCCACTCCAGTACTCTTGCCTGGAAAATTCCATGGATGGAGAAGCCTGGAAGGCTGCAGTCCATGGGGTCGCTGAGGGTCGGACAAGACTGAGCGACTTCACTTTCAGTTTTCACTTTCATGCATTGGAAAAGGAAATAGCAACTCACTCCAGTGTTCTTTCCTAGAGAATCCCAGGGACAGAGGAGCCTGATGGACTGCTGTCTATGGGATCCCACAGAATCGGACACGACTGAAGTGACTTAGCAGCAGCATATGTAAGGGGCCCCTTTCCTCTGGACCACTATGGCCTCAGGGCCTCTGTTGTCTGTGCCAGGCTAACAGGCTATCCTCCTAGGCCATGGAATCTTTCCATCTCTCTGGGGTCAGATGGGCTGAGCTTACAGACTGCTGCTCCCTGTGCCCAGCTTTGGCCAGGTGGCTCAGAATTTCTCCCCCTGGGTTCCTGTTGGAGAACGGGAAGCTGAATGTTAGGCTCAGGACCCTAGAAACCAGGAGTCCTTTTGGAAAACAACTGGTTTCTCTTATCATGTTAATGATTGTATTTCTCTCTCTAATCAGTGGAGACAAGTAATCAAATGGGGACTTACCCGAGGGAGGGCATGTAGTGCAGAAATGACCCTCCATTAACCCACCCCACTTTCCCCACCAGCCTCATTTTATTTTTTAAATATTGAATTGTACCCATTATGAAAACCACGTCAAATCCATGCTTTTTCTTTGCAGAGATGCAACGCACTCCAGTACTTTTGCCTGGAAAATCCCATGGATGGAGGAGCCTGGTGGGCTACAGTCCATGGGATTGCAAAGAGTTGGACATGACTGAGCAACTTCACCTCCACCTATAAATGATTATCAATAATGAAAATTTAGTATTATAGCAACAGAGAAAGAACTGGAGTACACACGACTGCTAGTCTAGATTCTTTCCTCTAACAAGGGCCTGAAGATGGCCCCAGAGGGGCCTGTGTCATTCTCAGTGATCAGTACATTCACTCCCTCCCAACTCATCCTTCTCTCCTGAATGTCTGCCAAGTGGTAAATCCCACCTCAGGGACTCAAATGCATGCAGGCCAATGCCCCTGCACTCAAGAACTCAGACAACATGAGCAATAAGAAAACTGAGTGAGAAGAAATTTGTAGGCCATTTGGGGAGCATAGGGGAAAATTCCTGAGGGATGAAGGGCCCAGGCGGTGGGAGAGGCTGCCAGGACCAGTGCACAAGGCTGCAGGTGTAGAGCCAAGGGGTCACAAGAACTCTATCTTAGAGATGTTGGTAGAGGGTCTTGGCTTTGGCACCTCTGTAGGGAGTGTCTGTGGGTCAGCAGATAATACAGTGGGCACCACAAACACTGGGACCTAGCTACTTCTGAATGCCATGCCTCTGACATGCCCTGATGGACTCAAGGAGCCAGCTGACTCTATCTTAGAGATGTTGGTAGAGAGTCTTGGCTTTGGCACCTCTGTAGGGAGTGTCTGTGGGTCAGCAGATAATACAGTGGGCACCACAAACACTGGGACCTAGCTACTTCTGAATGCCATGCCTCTGACATGCCCTGATGGACTCAAGGAGCCAGCTGACTCTCATAGCTCATGAAGGCAGGTAAGAAAGCACAAATATACACTCACACTTGGGTATGTTTAAAATGCAAATCTATTCTCCAAAAATTAGCAAAACTCCAGATATGCCAGTGTGCTAGAGTGGTGAGCAAAAATCATTCACATAATTGCACTAAAGGACCATCTAGCATTGGGTATCATCTGTAACAACCTCGAGATCCCAGTTAAGACACACTGAAAAGTGGTCCCAACTGAATGGACCAAGTAGAGAGAGACGCAATGGTGCTAGGGGAGCCTCAGAGGGGCAGGTGATGTCCAACTCCAGAGGTGACCATGGTGTCCCAAACAGGAGGTTGGTGTCTAGGGAGGAGGGCCATGCCAAGGGCCAAGCACGTTATATTACAGGGAAGAAGAAAATCTGACTCCATTTTGGATCTGTTTCTTTTTCTTTAACCTTTGCTCCTCATTGCTTTTGTTCACTAAAAGGATATTGTCTATACATAATGGCCTGCCTCAGGGAACCCTGCCCTTCTGCCCTGCCCAACTATTAAACCAAAGTGCCTTTGTTCAGGAAAACATTCTGACCCTGCCCACCTATGAACAGCTAAAGGAAGGAAGAAATTAACACACTCCCTCTCTGAGGCGGGCCATTCTAGGAGATATTTGCAAGAATTACGGCCCTTTTACTTTACTTCCTCACTTCCTACCCCTCTCTGTTCTGTAAAAGAACCTGTCATCCAGACCCCAACGATACGGTTATTCTGAGACACTAGTCTGCCATCTCCTCAATCTGTCAGCTTTCCAAATAAAATCAATATTCCTTGCCTCAACACCTCATCTCCAATTTGTTGGCCTGTCATGTGGCAAGCAGAGCAAGATTATGTAACTCAGTACAGTTACCCAGGTTCAGAATCCTGGTTGTGTCCTTTCCTTCACACGTTTTCTTTGAAAGTATTTCCACACAGTGAGACTTGTGATGGTGAAGAAGACCTGCTCTTGGGGAGCTTGTTTGGAGATGGGAAAAGGCAAGAATTTGCCAAGGAAAGTAGTAAATACTAGAATGAACTCTGAGTGTGAATGCTGCAGGCACAGGGGGAAGCTGCCCACCTCCACTCCAAAAGGCTTCAAAGAGAAGCCACCTCCCAGCTGAGGTCTGAAGAGCGGCCATGTTAAGGGGCTGGAGTGAGGGAAGCTAGGGATGCTGGAGGCTCCCTGTGCTGTGATGATGAGTGGCCTGTGAGGCTGGAATGGGAAATCTGGGTGGGAGGCAGAAGTGGGTGCTATGAGAAGTGGGAACCTTCTTCTGAAGGAATGAAGCCCTCTGGGCATCGAGAAGGCAGCCGTTCATTCGTTTGCCAAATGGGCAGTTAACAAAGATCCCACAGGCTTTTGGGTAGAGATCAGATAGAGAAGGCTCTAGCCAGATTCAGTACTGGGGGAACCTGGACAAGAGTGGGTTGTTGATAAGGTCACAGTTTGGGAGTGCGGAGAGACGGTGACTTGAAGAGGCAGAAGTGGTAAGAGTGCTTAGGTGATAGCCTGGAAGTGGGCAGAAGTAGCAGGGATCCTGGCTCCAGGCTGAGACCAGTGGGTGGACTAGGTGCCATGGGCTGACGGAAAGGAGGCGGGGGGGCAAGTAGCACTCCCAGCAAAGCACCTGTGAGTGGCCCCAGGGAGACTTCCACCACTGAGCTCCCTGAGATCTACCCCCAGGGATATATATGTGGAAAGATGCAGGCACAATGGGGACTCTCATGGACAGTTAGAAAATAGAGGTTTGCAGAGACACTGCTCCTTGGAGTCGTCACCACCACCCCCAGGCAGTCAGCACCACTGAGATGCTATGTTCTTCTAAAGCCTTACGTGAAAGCAGAGCCCAGCCTTACCTTGTACCCACCTCTGAGCCAGCAGCAGGAAACAGACCAAAATTGCTGAGAGCCCACCAAAACTTCCTGACAGAGTGTAGAGAAAGGAAGAGATAACATATAATAACCAAGATTCATAAAGTGCTCTACAATTTACTACAGAGCACATGCTATCAAACTGCATTGGGCAGAGTTGACTTAGTCCCAGTTACAAATGGAAATAATGAAATTCAGAAAAAAACAAAAAAGGATGATCACTTCAGTCATTGAGAATAATTCTACCAGGTGGTTCCTCAAAATATTAAAAATAGTATTACCATATGCTCTAGCAACTCCACTTCTGTGTATACAACTAAAAGAATTGAAATCAGAGTCTTAAAGAGATACTTCCTTGTACACTAATGTTCCTGGCAGCTTTATTCACAACAGTCAAGGGCTTGGAAGCAACCCACATGTCTATGAATAGATGAATGGACAAACGAAATGCAGTATATACATATGATGGAATGTTATTCAGCTTTTTAAAAAGAGGAAATTCTGACATGATCCTTGAAGATATTGAGTTGAGAGAAATGACAAGCACTGCATGATTCCACTTACAGATGAGGTACCTAGAGCAGTCAAATTCACAGAGATAGAAAGTATAAGGGTGGTGCCAGGGGCTGAGGGAGAAGAATGAGGAGTTAGTGCTCAGTGGATCCAGAGTATCAGTCTTGCAAGATGAAAGGAGTCTGGAGATGATTGGTGGTGATGGTTTGCACAACTAGTGGCAATGAGCTTCACATTACTGAACACTTACTATGATTAATATGCTAATCTTTACATTATGTATATTTTATCACAATTTTTAAAAGGCTAGTTTAAAAANGCAAGATGAAAGGAGTCTGGAGATGATTGGTGGTGATGGTTTGCACAACTAGTGGCAATGAGCTTCACATCACTGAACACTTACTATGATTAATATGCTAATCTTTACATTATGTATATTTTATCACAATTTTTAAAAGGCTAGTTTAAAAAAGAAAAAGAGTTGTTTTAGTTGCTAAGTCATGTCCAACTCTTTTGTGACCCCCCCAGAACTGTAGCCTGCCAATCTCCTCTGTCCATGGGATTTCCCAAGCAAGAATGCTGGAGTGGGTTGCCATTTCCTTCTCCAGAGGCTCTTCCCAACCCAAGTAGTGAACCTGTGTCTTCTACATTGGCAGCAGATTCTTCACCACTGAGCCACCAGGGAAGGCCATGCCCCATCCCCAGGAAAAGACAGCAAATAATAATTACAGTAACAATGTTTTGCAGCCCCAGGTCCTCTCCCCCCATGTGTGGCCTGGGGGTGATGGCTTCTCACTGTTGGGGTTCACTGGATGTCTTATCAAATCTTATTAATCCTTTTCACCCAACCCCATAAATAGACCTTTCATTAAGTTATTTTCACTTAAAAATAATAACAATGCTGCCAGTAGAGTCATTTTCAACCACAAACCCGGTAGGAATGGGTGCCCCATCTGGAGAGATGTCCTCAGCCCAGTGACTGAAGCACTTAAGAGTGTCCAAACCATGCTCAGCCAGAGCCCTGCCCCCTCTGCTATTTTCAGACATTTCAAGGAGTCCCCCAACTCCAGAAGCATATCCTTGCACAGAGCTGTTTGTGACACTTTGATAATCCTCCAGGCTCAGCAGAGGTGCTAAATCTTAATGATGATGTGGCAGACTATTGTACATCAGCCCTTCATTAACTGGGGCTCTCCATAATGTAATGGGATAAAAACATGGCTTGGGACTTGGAAAAGTAGGGACTGTGCAGCCTTAGGACAGAACTGAGATGGGGTCCCAACGGAGAGAGCAAAGTTGGGCTCTGAAAGAAGGTGGTCACTGTGGCTAAGAGGCCCGTCCCATGTGAGTCTCCCAGTCCTGCTAAGCCAGTCCTGAGAGTTATCCCTTGAACCCATGGCCTAAGCCACCAGCATGGAAGGGCTGAGGTGGAAAGGCACCTTCTTCTCTGTTTCAGCAATAACTCATAGCACTCTCATCCCACCATACCAAACTCCTAGCTTTACAGCTTTACAAGCACAGGGCAAGTCTTTAACCAAGTGCAGTGAGGAATCCTGGTGGGCAACATGGAGAGAGGCACAGGTATGACCAAGTGTATCTCTGTTTCAGCAATAACTCATAGCACTCTCATCCCACCATACCAAACTCCTAGCTTTACAGCTTTACAAGCACAGGGCAAGTCTTTAACCAAGTGCAGTGAGGAATCCTGGTGGGCAACATGGAGAGAGGCACAGGTATGACCAAGTGTGCAATGAGGGGCCCTGGTAAGCAACATGGAAAGAGACAGAAGTATGACCGAGGTGTGCCATGAGAAATCCTGGTGAGCAGCATGGAGGTGCAGATGTGACCAGCTGTGTAATAAGGGCTTCTAATGGGCAGCATGCAAAAGGCGTCTGTGTTACCTATTTCCACCCCCTCCCTACTAGGAGAACAACTCGTAGGAACTTCATGGGCCTCCACTTCCCCATTTGCAAAATGAAAGTAGTAATACTGACCTATGAGACACACAAAGAACATGGAGAAGGCAATCAATACATGTGCCCACCCCCACCCAGAAAAGGGAAGTGTCAGGAGGCAGGGCATGAGCAAGGATCCTGAGGGAGCTGAGGGCAAAGCTCCCCCACAGGCCCAGCTCCCATCTGCCCCCATCCCCTCCTTACCTCCTGCTGCAGGCACCTTACTCTCTTCAAGTTTATTGCAGCCTAGATCTTTCTAAAACTGCCTCTGCCCTAGGACCTTTGCTCTTGCTATTCCCACCTGCTGAAATACCCTCTACCAAGCATCACAATGGCTGCTTCCCTAACTTCCCCCTGGGTGCTGCTAAATTCTACCTTATGAGAGGGGCCTTGGATGGTTTACATATACGTGTTTGTATCCCATTTATTCTGCCCCAGTTTTTTCTCACTTATATTACTCATTGCTATGCTGCGCTGTGCTATGCTTAGTTGCTGTCATGTCTGATTCTTTGTGACCCCATGGACTACAGCCAGCCAGGCTCCTCTGTCCATGGGGATTCTCCAGGCAAGAATACTGGAGTGGGTTGCCATGCCCTCCTCCAGGGACTCATTGCTATAATGTGTGTATAATATATAAATATGAATGTGGGTGTATGTGAAATCAGTCTTGTCTACTGCTGTATGCCCCAGTAGCTAGAAGGGTTTCTGGCCTCTACAGGTGGGTATGAATAAAGAGAGAAAGAACCAGTGAGCACCAGCCCAACAGGCCCCCTCCCTTTCCTCCCTGATCAGACTCCCCCCTTGCATATAATATATAAATATGAATGTGGGTGTATGTGAAATCAGTCTTGTCTACTGCTGTATGCCCCAGTAGCTAGAAGGGTTTCTGGCCTCTACAGGTGGGTATGAATAAAGAGAGAAAGAACCAGTGAGCACCAGCCCAACAGGCCCCCTCCCTTTCCTCCCTGATCAGACTCCCCCCTTGCCCCAATCCTGGCTTCTCCCTCTCTGGAGCCCCAGGCTGGTGTGTTCACTGCCCATCACACACCATGTGTCCATTGCCTCTGGTAAGGGCAACTCTCAGTCCAGGCAGTTAGGTTCACTGCTCTGAGTGCATCTCAGGGAGATGGAAGTGTGAGCACAGTTCCTCTCTACCCCCAGCCTCTCCCTAGGCTCCTACTCTTCACATTTGTTCACCCAGTTCTATTTCCCCAGGATGTCATCCCACCTGTGTCTTTCACAAGGAGCCTGTACCAGCACTAAGATAAAATAAATGATTATTAACATAATCATAAATAATTAAAGCTTGATTCTGCTGATCACTCAACAGAAATTTCTTTCCTGGTGGAGCCTGAGGTCAATCCTGTCCTTTCCCCTCCTCTGCTCTGACAAAACCTGCAGTATGGTCTCACTCTAGAGGGTAATTATCAGACTCCCCCAAGGAAGATGGATTCTCATTCTCCTCCGCATAACATATGCAGTGTAATTGAAAAGCAAAAAAGTTTAGCAAGGAAGGAAAATGAGAAGAGAGAGTGGTAAGAGCTGGGAAATTCACATCAAGCCTGCTTTAATCACAATGTGCACTTTAATCACCCCAGGTGGCATGAGAAATGTGGTATTAATGTGTTTCTTTAACAGCCTGCTCACAGCCCTGGAGGCCTAGAGCACTTGACTAGACATGGAAACATATGGGTCCTCTGTTTGCCAGGCCTCTGCCCCATAGAGAACTCCAAGGATAGCAGATCTCAGCCTCAGTTTCCCCACTCTTTGACTGGTGCAGGCTGTAGGGGGGAGCCAGAAGTCACACTGTAGCCAATCCTTGAGTAAATACCCTCAGAAAAACTTGGTGGCTTATTTTTTCTTTTCAGGTTGACCAACTATTGAAGGTGAGGACTCAGCAGCTGGCTCAGAGGCAGAGAGCCCCAGAACATTGCAGGCCAGCAATTATCTAACTCCTCTGCTGTCTGGTGAAGCATGCTACCTCAAGGAAGGTGGGCCCCAAGACTCTCAGCAGGAGCCCTGAAGATGGGCTGCAAGCAGGTGTCCCTCCCCCATCTCCTAAGACTTTTCTTCCCCCCTCTCCACCCCATCTCCTCCTCCCTACATCTTCCTGCTCCTCTGCTCAGCCTGAACTTCCCATGCCTCTAGACACATCCACCAGTGCCTTTAAAGTGTTTTTTAAAGTGTTTTTTGTAAGTGTTTTTTAAAGTGATTTTTTAAAGTATTTTTGATTTATAATGTTTCAGGTATACAGGAAACTGGTTCAGTTCCATATCATATATTCTTTTTCAGATTCTTTTTCATTACAGGTTATTACAAAATACTGAACAGTTTCCCCATGCTATAAGTATGTCCTTGTTTATCTATTTTATATATAGTAGCATACATTATGGGCTTCCGGGGTGGCATTAGTGATAAAGAATCCACCTGACAATGCAGAAGACACAAGAGATGCAGGTTCAACCCCTGGTTCTGGAAGACCCTCTGCAGGAGGGCAAGGTAACCCACTCCAATATTGTTGCCTAGAGAATCCCAGGGACAGAGGAGCCTGGTGGGCTACAGACCATGGGGTCTCAAAGAGTCAGACATGACTGAAGTAACTTAGCACAGATGCATGNCCCTGGTTCTGGAAGACCCTCTGCAGGAGGGCAAGGTAACCCACTCCAATATTGTTGCCTAGAGAATCCCAGGGACAGAGGAGCCTGGTGGGCTACAGACCATGGGGTCTCAAAGAGTCAGACATGACTGAAGTAACTTAGCACAGATGCATGCACAGTATATGTTATATAAACATATAGTATATGTTAATATATAGTAGTATAGTATATAGGTTAATCCCAAATTTCCAATTTATGCTTCCTCACCTTTGCCCCCTGGTAATCATAAATTTGTTTTCTATGTCTGTGAGTTTGTTTATATTATGTAAATAAGTTAATTTGTATATTTTTTTAGATTCCATGTATATATGATATCATATATATTCATCTTTATCTGATTTCCTTCACACAGTATGATGATTTCTAGGTCCATCCATTTTGCTGCAATTGGCATTATTTCATTCTTTTTAAAGGCTTAGTGCTATTCCCTTGTATATATGAACCACATCTTCTTTATCCGTATCTCTGTTGGTGGACATTTAGGTTGCTTTCTTGTCTTGGTTATTGCAAACAGTGCTGCAGTGAACACTTTCAGACCGTGTTTTGTTCCCTGATGTATGCCCAGGGGTGGAATTGCTGAGTCATGTGGTAGCTTTATTTTTAGTTTTTAAAGGAACCTCTACACTGTTCTCCGTTGTGGCTGTACTAATTTACATTTCCACCAACAGTGTAGAACTGTCCCCTTTTCTCCACGACATTGGCTCCTTCTAAATATCTCCTCTCATACACAGTATAGCCTAAACAGAACTCAAATATTTTCATCTTCCTTATTATTCCTAACTGTATGATCTACTCACCAGTTTAAGCCAAAATCCTAGGTGTTCCTCTCGACTTCTCTTTCTCTCACCAATAGACTCCAATCCATCAGCCAGTCCTAGCAACTCAGCCCCCAATATAGAGCCCACTGAGTCCTCTTTCCCTATCTCTCCCAAGAGCTTCCTTGAGGTCAGCACCATCTCCTCCTAAAATCCCCAACAGCCTCCTGATGGTGCAGCCTGCTGCTCCCTCCAAAATGCAAGTCACACACACTCCCTGAAGAAGCCACCCAGGACCTCCTGACACGATGGAACACTCTCACGCTCTGTGGTCCAGGCTACTGGCCCCTTTGAACTGGCCTGCCTGCCCTGCCCACCTCCTGAATCTGCCCACAACCTCAGTAATTCATTTACAGAGAGGCCCTGATTTCACTGAGACTGAAGTATACACAATTAGGTAGCCTGTCTTTAGGAAAAGCATTATGAAAGTCTTTTCCACCACTTCATTATTGATTGCATTTCTAACAGAAGATAACTTTTTTTCAAAATGAGTATCAGTTAGAAATGATCCTTACAAGTCCACTCACCTGATCATAGGAAGAGTTGTCCACAGCCTATCTCCTGGCTACCTACCACTGTCTCTTCTCCCTGACTCACATTTCTGGGGCTGGAGGCATAAGACATCATGCAGTGCCCTCTTGGACCTGTAGCCTGGAATCGTGTGCCAGGTGTTAGGCACAAAACATGGTGGGAATATTCCTAGAAGCTTCACTACAGCCAGAGGGCTAACAGTAATAGCCATGTGGACATGATGGCAATCCCCATGCTGTGATTCCACTCAACCCAAACTGAGCATATGCCCAGCTTGGCTTCCCCTCTTCTGGATCCCAAAACAATAACAACCCCGGATGTGAAAAGAATTGAAAGACATAGAAAATTGGAGCAGAGAAAGAGCCTTCAGTGATTGTAGTGGAAAATTTAGTGAAAATCAGCCATGTGACATATTGGGAGGGCCCCCCACCACCAGTACTTTGAAAGAGATCCTGAAAAGTGGAGGTTCTGCACACTGCCACCTTCCAGCATCCACGCAGTGTGTGTGGGAAAGTGTCCAAAACACAGCACAGGCCTGCCTCGTGGCGGGCCTGCAGGAGATGTGGTGTCCATTTGGACAGACAGATATGAATGTATGTGTGTGCACACTCAGAAACACGCAGTAGAGACCTGTTCCCAACCAGGACCAGGAAGGGTGTGTCATCTGCCCAGTTGCACTCACTCACTCACATCTATGTGCCCACATGCCCCAGTGTTCACCTCCTCACCAAAGCCCCAAAGGATTCTGTGAAGAGAGAGTTCTCTGCTCTAGATCCTATTTGGTAGTAGAATAAGTCTTTCCAACAACTCAAAAACACATCGAAGGTGCCCAGACCTAGCAATGGCCTCACCAATTTGACTATATGTACATGAAGGACTTTTTGAGAGCCCTGGATATTGGGAACCCAGCCCCAATCCTAACTGGTATCCCTCCACCATGGTACCATGCTGAGCCATCCACCTGGGCCACATTCTTCCTCACATACCTGCACTTTCTCAGGTGAAGCTGGAAGGACCAGGCCCATGTCCCCAACCAAGGCCCAATGATCCAGGCTTCTCACTGCCATCCAAGCAAGGGGCCTGAACCAGGGGAGGGTACCTCTCCAGGGGGGACAAGCAAGTGACTCTGCACAGCCACTAGATACAAGTGTTGGGGGGAGCCCAGAGCAAGAAGACAGAGCTTGTGTCTGCAACAAGCAGCACAATGGGGACCTTTGAGGGAAAGCAAGGTTTCTCACACTTCCAATGGGCCACAGGGAAAACCTGTTTGGACCTAGACTTTGGGTCCAACCATTGAGGCAAAGACTCTGATGCTGGGAAAGATTGAAGGCAGGAGGAGAAGGAGCTGGCAGAGGATGAAATGGTTGGATGGCATCACCACCTTGATGGACATGAGTTTGAGCAAGCTCCAGGAGTTGGTGATAGACTGGGGAGCCTGGCGTGCTGCAGTCCACGAGATGGCAAAAAGTCAGACACGACTGAGTGACTGCACTGAACTGATTGTGGGAGGAACTCAGAGAAAGTTCCCTTTGTCCCCAGAAGCCAGCTGCACCAGGCTTAGAGCTGCCCTCAGTGTAGACTTGCTAATGTGAGAATCAGCCTCCCAGAAGTAGTGTATAGGCTGCTGCCAGCTTTGGTGTCATGAATGCAGCAAGCATTTCCTAATCTTGTATGTGCCCATGCTGTGGCATTAAGGACAATAGAAACTGAAACAAAATGTCTATATTTAAGTTGAAAGATGGGACACAAGTGCCTAAAAACTCTGCAGAGAAGACTCAAGGCTGAACTAGGAGCAAATGACTAACCGAACTGGTGCTGGGTGAAGTCCTGAGGCAGGTGTACCTTCATGACAGGGTGTAAGTCACCTGAACTTCTTAAGTCTCCATTTACTTGCTGATGGAACAGGAATTGTCAAATTTCTGTCCCAGACTATGAACAGGATGAGATGCCATATCAGGCAGGACAGGCTGTGTAAACCACGGAGACAAGCCACTTGGTCATTCACAGGTGATGTCATTGCCTTCTTCCATGGTCTCAGGCAGACAGGGACCAACTGATGGTCCCTTCCAGACCACCATCAGGGGGGACACAGCTGCAGAGATGGGGAAGAGAGTGGCCACAAGCAGTGAGCACTGACCCATTCCTACCCTCCGGGGCCACAGCAAACCCACAGCCCTGCTCTGATTCAGCAGCAGGGTGGGAATGCAGCTCCACAGGGGTCTGGAAGAAAGGAGAGAAACCAGCCTTTGTGACTAGCCCTGATCACACTGCAGGGCCTGACTAGGCACTCAGAGGAACACTAGATCCCTCTTCCTCTATTAAGTGCAACAGTGAGACTTAGTACCCCCTTATGCTTGTGGAGTCTTGTTCTTTCTTAAAAACACTCTCTCTCCTGTGACCATTTCAAACTGTTCATGGAGTTCTTGAGGCAAAACCTCAAGGTGATCAAACCAGTCAATCCTAAAGGAAATCAGTCCTGAATATTCATTGAAAGGACTGATGCTGAAGCTGAAGCCCCAATACTTTGGCCACCTGATGCAAAGAACTGACTCACTGGAAAAGACCCTGATGCTGGGAAACATTGAGGGCAGGAGGAGAAGGGGGCAACAGAGGATGAGATGGTTGGATGGCATCACCTACTCAATGGACATGAGTTTGAGCAAACTCCAGGAGATAGTGAAGGACAGGGAAGGCTGGTGTGTGCAGTACCTGGTGTTGCAAAAAGTCAGACATGACTTAGCAACTGAACAACAACTCCTGTCCCCAACCAGATCCAGTAGAACCCTCTAAAGAAAAGAGAGACCATGGTAGGGAGTATTTCAGAAAAACTCTGGAAGAGGCTGGTGGTCCAGGCTTAGATCAATAGTGTATGTGTGCAGGCTCAGTCGTGTCCAACTCTTTGTGACCCTCAGGACTGTAGCCTCCCAGGCTCCTCTGTCCATGGGGTTACCCAGGCAAGAATACTGGAGTGGGTTGCCCTTTCCTTCTCCAGGGGATCTTCCAGACCCAGGGATCAAACTGGGGTATCCTGCAACTCCTGCCTTGACAGGTAGATTCTTTTACCATTGAGCCATGAGGATGGGTAGAGAGGATGGTAAAGGGGTTCCTTATTGGGTGGTTTTAGCAACATGAGTGAGCAGACACTGTGGTATGATAGTGACAACTAAGTGAAACTAAATTTAAATTCTGCAATACATATGATGAGACTAAACAGAATGTCTTAATGTTGTAATACACCAATACTCCTCCCAAATAGGGCCAGTAATGGAAGGGAATTTGATTAAAAGCCTAAATAAGATTGAGTTAGCATGTAATATTGGAGAAGGCAATGGCAACCCACTCCAGTATTCTTGCCTGGAAAATCCCATGGATGGAGGAGCCTGGTAGGCTACAGTCCATGGGGTTGCTAAGAGTCAGGCACAACTGAGCAACTTCACTTTCACTTTTCACTTTCATGCATTGGAGAAGGAAATGGCAACCCACTTCAGTGTTCTTGCCTGGAGAATCCCAGGGACAAAGGAGCCTGGTGGACTGCCATCTCTGGGGTAGCACAGAGTCTCTGGGGTCGCACAGAGTCGGACACGGCTGAAGTGACTTAGCAGCAGCGTCTCTGCCCTTTTTCTTTCTAATATCTTTTATATTTATTCTATCAGTTGTACAATATGCACAAGGTAGCTGCTGCTGCTCCAGATATCTCAGCCACATTTCATGCAAAATGAAAAAGGAAATGATGCCTACCAGATGAGTGAGTCCCTCTTAATCAGGAAAACTTTTTTTTTCTTTTTTTCTGAGTACCCCAGCAGGAAGATCACTTGCCACCCATGCTATGGGGGAGGGGAGGATCTAAAAAGAAAAAAAAAATTAAATAGGCAGCTAGCAATGAGAAGTTTTGAAACTCTGTTGAGTTTGTTAAATAATGCTAAATTTCATCTATGAACACAGAATAAGAAAAAAGTAGAATATTCAGGTGAAACAAGTCCTGACAGATACTAAAATATAGCATGAACCTAAAATGATTAAAACAATTTGGTGTTGATGGAGGAAAACAGTCAAATCATTAGAACATGATAGAAATTATAAAAATAATTCAAATATATATATGGCTAATTAGTGCATGAGAATTGTACATTTTAAATAAGGGTAGGATCTATCATTTAGGAAATCAATCATTAGGTTAGATTTTACCCTGATATCAATCATTGAATAAATTATAGGGAAACTAAAGAATTAAATATAAAAGAAAAGCCTCAGAACTAGTTTCAGATACATAGATGGCTGTTTATATAATATTGGAGTAGGGGGTATGTTTTTAAACATGATGTCAAATATGAAACCATAAAGGAAAAGACTAATAGATTCAACTATATCAAAAGTAAACATTCCTAAGTAGTAAAAACACAAAATCATAAGCAAAGTCAAAAGATAAACATAATTTAGGGAAATACTATGTTCATCACACTGTTAATATCTTTCAATGTGTTAATTAGTTGAAAAACAATTTAAAAAACAGAAGTAAATGCTTAGTTTATAAAAGAGCAAATTTAAATGTGCAAAGGAAAACAAAAGAAAAGCTTAAACTCTCTAATTGTCAAGGGAATACAAACTAAAGCAACAGTGCTTTGTTATTTTTCACCTCTAATTCATACATCATTGTTAAATCAGTGATTTGGGAGGTGTTTTTCATATTTTTTATTGTCTATATGGTCTAACTTCCTGTGATATGAAAATAAGTTATTTTAAACAGTTGAAGAGGTGTACAGGATTCATCCTTGGGGGACTGGGGATTCTGTCCTTTGGAATCAGAATTTGACTTAGTAAAAACACAAAATCATAAGCAAAGTCAAAAGATAAACATAATTTAGGGAAATACTATGTTCATCACACTGTTAATATCTTTCAATGTGTTAATTAGTTGAAAAACAATTTAAAAAACAGAAGTAAATGCTTAGTTTATAAAAGAGCAAATTTAAATGTGCAAAGGAAAACAAAAGAAAAGCTTAAACTCTCTAATTGTCAAGGGAATACAAACTAAAGCAACAGTGCTTTGTTATTTTTCACCTCTAATTCATACATCATTGTTAAATCAGTGATTTGGGAGGTGTTTTTCATATTTTTTATTGTCTATATGGTCTAACTTCCTGTGATATGAAAATAAGTTATTTTAAACAGTTGAAGAGGTGTACAGGATTCATCCTTGGGGGACTGGGGATTCTGTCCTTTGGAATCAGAATTTGACTTCCTTTTCATCCAGCAGCTTTCGCTGTACACCTGCAATGTGCAGGGTGCACTGAGCAACCTAAGTGTGATATAAAGATGCTCATTACTGAGACTGGGAGGCAATGCTCCCAGAGACTCTCACCTCTGCTCCAGTGGCCAGCATGACCCATCAGAATCAGGTGCCTTCCCATCTCACAGGGCATCTTGCCCATTGACAGCAAAGCCCTTCCACTTACTCCCTTCCTTATTATCTGGTACCTTTGTTCATTCAAGATGAGCCACTTGGACCTCCCTTCATCCAGGAAGATTTCCTGGCCATTCCCATGCCACAGACACCAGTGGGGACCCCACTCCTGTGTCTTTACAGCTCACAGTGAGCAGGGATGGAAGTGGGGGTGTACCTTTTCCATTCTGTACTTTCAGCATCTAACAGAGTAGGTGCTCACTTGCCAAAGGAGAAGATGGAAGAATAAACACAGGGCGGAGGGAAGGAAAAATGTAGATGCCTGGAATCCAAAAGAAGTTCAGCCCAGACAGGCCCTGGGAGNTTCTGTACTTTCAGCATCTAACAGAGTAGGTGCTCACTTGCCAAAGGAGAAGATGGAAGAATAAACACAGGGCGGAGGGAAGGGAAAATGTAGATGCCTGGAATCCAAAAGAAGTTCAGCCCAGACAGGCCCTGGGAGCTCAGAGGAGTGAAAGTCCCAGTGTATGAGAAGGCAGGGGCTGTCAGGAGGACATGAGACCCCAGTTGGATTTATAAACTGAGTGAACTCAGAGAGCAGAGGGGCGGGAGGTGAAGTATGCTTGGGTGTGGTATGGGGCTGAGGGTGAGCAGGAGCCCTGTGCAGGAAGCAGAGAGGAGGCCAGGCACCCCAAAGACTGATTCTGGGCTGTCTCTGCTTAGGTTGAAGAGAGGCACCCACATGGTGACAACTTGGCAGGCGCACGGCACCCAGGTCAGACAGATCCCTCCCATCTCCTGCCCGACACTTGGCCAAGTTTTCTCCCAGGGCCTGTGAGAAGCATCCCCTCCTGCCACTGTGGAGAATGGAGCTCCCTGAGCTCTGCAGGAACCAGCTCTATATGGAAAGGGGAAAGGGGTGCCTGGGCAGCAGCCTGCACATCTAACAGAGTAGGTGCTCACTTGCCAAAGGAGAAGATGGAAGAATAAACACAGGGCGGAGGGAAGGAAAAATGTAGATGCCTGGAATCCAAAAGAAGTTCAGCCCAGACAGGCCCTGGGAGCTCAGAGGAGTGAGAGTCCCAGTGTATGAGAAGGCAGGGGCTGTCAGGAGGACATCAGACCCCAGTTGGATTTATAAACTGAGTGAACTCAGAGAGCAGAGGGGCGGGAGGTGGAGTATGCTTGGGTGTGGTATGGGGCCGAGGGTAAGCAGGAGCCCTGTGCAGGAAGCAGAGAGGAGGCCAGGCACCCCAAAGACTGATCCTGGGCTGTCTCTGCTCAGGTTGAAGAGAGGCACCCACATGGTGACAACTTGGCAGGCGCACGGCACCCAGGTCAGGCAGATCCCTCCCATCTCCTGCCCGACACTTGACCAAGTTTTCTCCCAGGGCCTGTGAGAAGCATCCCCTCCTGCCACTGTGGAGAATGAAGCTCCCTGAGCTCTGCAGGAACCAGCTCTATATGGAAAGGGGAAAGGGGTGCCTGGGCAGCAGCCTGCAGAGGTGTGATCCTGATTAACCTATTTAGGAGAGATTATGAGCTTTTACTGGAGAAGGCAATGGCATCCCACTCCAGTGCTCTTGCCTGGAAAATCCCATGGATGGAGGAGCCTGGAGGGCTGCAGTCCATGGGGTCGCTGAGGGTCAGACACGACTGAGCGACTTCACTTTCACTTTTCACTTTCATGCATTGGAGAAGGAAATGGCAACCCACTCCAGTGTTCTTGCCTGGAGAATCCCAGGGACGGGGGAGCCTGGTGGGCTGCCGTCTATGGGGTCACACAGAGTCGAACACGACTGAAGTGACTTAGCAGCAGCAGCAGCATGAGCTTTTACATGAATAGGCATGCATTTGCTGAAGCTCTCAGACACTACAGGGAGCCAACCCATTGATGTGCATGGCAAACACAGAGCCTCGCTGTGCAGGCCCCCAGCACTGAGTTAGAAGATGGGGTACAGGATGAAGGGCTTGTGACCCACAATAAGAACCTTAGGGCTGAGTCCTCAGGCCAGGCAGCTCCATCAGTCCTCAACTGGGCAGGTGCAGGTTTTGCCAATATCAACTGGAAGCTGAGTCTAGAATGAATTGGGGACCTAGAAGCTGGTGGCGCGAGATGGCAAAGATCCTAACCGAGCAGTACTAGCTGGTGTGGGAAATGCACAGATAGATGTTAGCTCCAACAAGAAAGTGTTTAGACAGATGGGGTGCAGGGAGCCAGGGCATACCCAAATCAAATGTCTAGGCAGTGCCAGAGCCTAGAAATGGACCTGCAAACCTAAGAGGAGGCCCCGGTCTGGGGGAGGTAGACTGCCGGACCCTACTCTTCCAAGGTCACAGCAATGCCAACTCCTGGGCAC
Organism: Oreotragus oreotragus; assembly: GCA_006410675.1. Taxonomy (NCBI): domain Eukaryota; kingdom Metazoa; phylum Chordata; class Mammalia; order Artiodactyla; family Bovidae; genus Oreotragus; species Oreotragus oreotragus. The sequence continues at coordinate 71,915 of SJYX01013078.1, read as the reverse complement.
ACGCTGTGCACTTGCAAAACGCCCTCCTGTATCCAAGGAAGCAGTGCCCTGGGGCTTCTCCAAGGCAAGAATGCCCCTCACATGCCCTGATCTGGGCTGGAAAATGTTTCTTTAGTCAAGAGCATGACTAGGATGACACTTCTTATGAGGAGAAGAAAGGGAAGTTTCTAGAGCATTTTCCAGGAAGCCAGTTGTGCTGGGAGAAGCTCACCCAGTCCACACATAGTGAAGAGAAGACTGGACTGGCCCTGTGTCTGCTGTGTTCTGTCCTTCCATCCTCAGGCCTAGTCTGGGCATCAGCCCACTCTCATCTCTAGTTTCTCCTTCTCCAGTGGCTCACCCTTCTGGGTTAGAACTGTAACCCCAGCTCTATCTGAGCACCCAACGGGGCCAAGCATGGATGTCAAAGGAGGTGAGGACAACTCGGATACTCCAGGCTGCATGCTTAGAGCAGAACCTCTGCTCATGAGTCTGGTAAAATGTGCCATTGTAAACTCTGCCCCAGGAGAAGAACCTAGTCCCCAGAAAGAAAAGTCAAGGATCACCTACAATGTGAGAGTCATGGCACTCTCCAGCTGAAACACCCACCTCACTCAGAAACCTTCTGTACTAGATGCAGTCAATAGGGATGGTCCCTCATCTCCAGGCTCTCAATGATCATAAATTTTCTGAGATGGCAGAAAATTATATATTTTGGTCTCTCCATCGAGTTCTTGGAATGGAACCCAAACCCTTGTAATTTCCTAAATGTTGAGAATATTGGAAACACCTCTTGTTCCAATATTTGTCTGTGACACCAGCCCTTACTCAGGGCTCCTGAAACTCATGTAATTCCTCAGTAAAAACAGCACTAGGAGCATCTCTTGTTCTAATTTGGTGACTCTGGGTGGGTTACTGGGTGGGGGCCTCTCAGAAAAACCAAGCCATGATTAGAAGCATGGGGTTTTCAGCCCCACCTGTCTCATCCTCCAGAGAAAAGGGAATGTCAGGAAATGGAAATGATAATGGGTATTGGAGGAAGCCTCCACAAAATTTCATAATAAGGGGTTCAGAGTTTTCTGGACTGGTAAACACATGGAGGGCAGGAAGCCCCTGCACCCACACACAAACCTGGCACTGTGCATCTCTCTTCCTTATGGCCTTTATCATCATGCATGTGTGCTAAGTTCCTTAGGTTATATCCAATGCTTTATGGCCCACCATATTCTGTCCATGGGACTCTCCAGGCAAGAATATTGGAGTGGGTTGCCATGCATTCCTCCAGAGGATCTTGCCGACCCAGGGATCAAACCATCCTTCTTGTATGTCTCATGCACTGGTTCAGTTCAGTTCAGTCACTCAGTCATGTCCAATTCTGTGACCCCATGGACTGCAGCACCCTAGGCCTCCCTGTCCATCATCAACTAACAGTGTTTACTCAAACTTATGTCCATTGAGTTGGTGATGCCATCCAACTTATCTCATCCTCTGTCATCCCCTTCTCCTGCTACCTTCAATCTTTCCCAGCATCAGGGTCTTTTCAAATGAGTCAGTTCTTTACATCAGGTGGCCAAAGTATTGGAGTTTCAGCTTTAGTATCAGTCCTTCCAATGAACACCCAGGATTGATCTCCCTTAGGATGGACTGATTGGATCTCCTTCCAGTCCAAGGGATTCTCAAGAGTCTTCTCCAACACCACAGTTCAAAAGCATCAATTCTTCAGCACTCAGCTTGCTTTATAATCCAACTCTGACATCCATACATGACCACAGGAAAAACCATAGCCTTGACTAGATGGACCTTTGTTGGCAAAGTAATGTCTCTGCTTTTCAATATGCTATCTAGGTTGGTCATAACTTTNGCAGGTGATAACCTGGGCTTTTGAGTGGTGTCCAAAGTGAAGGAGAGGCCCATCTTAAGGGACTGACTTTATCCTGTGGGATCTGACACTTTCTCCAGGTAGATAGTGTCACAAATGAGTTAAACTGCAGGACATCCCACTTGCTGGTATCCTGGAGAATTGTTTGGTGCCAAAAGTGAAGTATCCTGTTTGAGGTAAAAAGGAAACTCACAGGAGAAATGCAGTGGGGAAGAACTGGGATTTCCCTACACAGGAGGGAAAAAAGCTGAGTTTTCCATGTGTGGACTCTCCATCGGGGTACAGAGGGAATAGGATATCCGGGCCCCTCACAGGGAGGTGGCACAGGGGAGTCCCACTCCTTCCAGTGCACAGGGACCAGAGCTCTTGGGAGCAACGTCCCTGGGACACGGTGGACCTCACCACTTTCATTCTAAGGGATTTCCAGCACGTTGTGCCCCAGACTCCAATCCAAAGTGTCCTGAGTGTAGGAACCACACTCTTCAGGCCCGACCTCTCAGTCCCTTTGGCAGGAGTATGGCAGGGTCCAGAACAAAGCACTCTACAGAAGCATCCTCGCAGGACCCTTATCCCAGCCTGGCCCCCTCCCCATATTAGCTCTTCCCAAGGCTTCTTCATTTCTCCCCACCCAGATGCTCCTTTCTCCCCACCCACCTTAGGGCTCTGATTCACAGGCCCAACACATTCCCTACATTTCTGTTGCAGTTTAAAACTAGGCAGTACCTCAATTCCCTCCACACTTTTCTTAAGAACTTTCAGTGGTTCTGCCTGAGCAGGCTCTGGGGAGGTGTCCAGACCCTTCTTTCTGTGTGGAGTGGAGATGGGAGCCTGGTGGCATTGTCCTTCCTTGACAGGACACATACAGGTGGTACAGGACCAGCAGGGCTTTCCCATACTGCAGAACCACCAGAGGCATGGCTGGGGGCAACAGAGATGACCATAACCCAAGGACCCAAGTTTCCTTTCAGACCCCTCACTAGCTCTGATTATAACCCCCACCCACCAGGTCTCCCCAAATCCCTGCTCAACCAAAACACCCAAGGGAATCCCTCCCACCTCCAGGGTGATCTCAAGCCTACTTACAGTTCCAACAGTTACAGGGAACAGGCTGAGACCCAAGGACAGCTCACGGAGCTATTAGAGCAGAAGCCTGGAGGCACAGGCCCCAGAATGCACACAGCCTTCAGACTTTTCCCACTACAAAGTGGTGTTGCCGGTTGCAGATGAAGCTGGACTAGCCAACAGCTATACTTCAGAAGAAACCTTGATCAATACTGCCTCATAGATTTTAGGTAGGGTGACCATACTCTTCATTGTTCAAACTGGGCCACTGTTAGAGGAAACAAAGGTGCTGTTAATAATTTTGCTGGAACAACAGGTATAATAGAGGCAGGGAAATGGGGACAGTACTATTTGCCCAGAAGTTAGGAAGGGGAAGGATTATTTACCCGATCTGAAAGACTTTGAGTTTCATCATCTGAGATACAGAAATGCTCCATTCCTGATGCCCATGACCTTTGGGTTTGTGTTTTAGCATAAGGGTAATCCAGAGGCTTTGGAAGCCTGACTGGGAAAGAACAGCCAGTTCATCAGGACACAGTTATTTCCATTCATTATAGAAACTATGCACATTATAAAATATTATCACCATTTAAAGATTAGAAAATGGGTCTGAGAGCAGTTTATTAATTCTCCTTCGGTCACAGCTGGCAAGTCCAGGCTTTCCCCTTACCTCTGTGTGGCTGCATTCTACTTATGTACTTAAAATCTGATGACAAAACTTGTTTTACTGTTTCATAACTGTAACAAGCTCAACATTTGCCTTCTGAGTTCCTCCATTTTCTCCCTAAGTCAGCAGTTTCCTCTTAATCTCTTACCTCTGTCTGGGTACCCATACTCTATCCCATCACTGAAGGACTGAAGTGGGGAAATGGATTGAATAGAATTTGCTCTGGCTTGATTGTAATGTGGAGTAAAGACTAGGGGCAGTGGTAATGGAAAGTTGGCCAGGTCCGGGAGTGTGGGTGACCAGACTGCAGTTGTGGGTCAGAGATAGTTGTGTAAGTCAGAGCCAACTACCTGGTAGGGACGCCATGTCCTCACCCAGGTGGGTGGGGCCCAGGTCCAGCAACAGTCTGGGTCTCAGTGACTTGGGGTGAAGTAAGCAGAGGGTCAGCCAAGGGAGGCCATTATAGGAGCAGAGGAGGCTCAGGACAGAGGACAAGCAGAGCCATGCCCTTCCCCAGTACATAGATTTCCACACTTATTGCAGAGATTTAGAAAATCAGAAAATCTAAAAGTAGAGGAAGAACACCACCCACAATCCCAACGACAAGTCACTAGGACTATTGACCTTTAAGAAATCTTCACTCTCTTATCTTTCACAAATTTTAAGATTTAATTTTTACCTTATAATAGTGTTCCTTAATTCTTCACATTCTATTTTATTCTGCTATTTTCTGAATACATTACACAAGCATTTCCCCATCTTATCAGATAGCAAGTAGTAACTGTATGTTATGAAGTATTCCATCCCATGGGTGCACCCTCAGTTCCTTGGCTGTTCGTTTATTAATGGGCCTCTGATCTGTTTTCAATTTTCAATATTACAAACAGCACCCCAAGATGTATTCTTAAAAGTTCGCTCTCATTTCAGATTCAGTTCAGTTCAGTTCAGTCGCTCAGTCAAATCTGACTCTGTAGGACCCCATGGACTGCAACACATCAGGCCTCCCTGTCCATCACCAACTCCCGGAACTTACTCAAACTCATGCCCATTGAGTCAGTCATGCCATCCAACCATCTTATCTTCTGATGTCCCCTTCTCCTCCCACCTTCAATATTTCCCAGCATCAGGGTCTTTTCAAATGAGTCAGCTCTTTGCATCAGGAGGTGGAATTATTGCAGTTTCAGCTTCAGCATCAGTCCTTCCAATGAATACTCAGGACTGATTTCCTTTAGGATGGACTGGTTGGATCTCCTTGCAGTCCAAGGGACTCTCAAGAGTCTTCTCCAACACCACAGTTCAAAAGCATCAATTCTCCAGTGCTCAGCATTCTTTATAGTCCAACTCTCACAGCCGTACATGACTGCTGGAAAAACCATAGCCTTGACTAGATGGAACTTTGTTGACAAAGAATTTCTCTGCTTTTTAATATGCTGTCTATGTTGGTCATAACTTTTCTTCCAAGTGTATAAGCATCTTCTCATTTCATGGCTGCAGTCACCATCTGCAGTGATTTGGAACACAGAAAATAAAGTCTGCCACTATTTCTCCATCTATTTGCCATGAAGTGATGGGACCAGATGCCATGATCTTTGTTTTCCGAATGTTGAGCTTTAAGTCAACTTTTTCACTCTCCTCTTTCACTTTCAGCAAGAGGCTCTTTAGTTCTTTTTCACTTTCTGCTATAAGGGTGGTGTCATCTGCAT
>SJYX01013078.1:56051-66561 GCA_006410675.1 Oreotragus oreotragus | reverse complement strand
TTTCACTTTCAGCAAGAGGCTCTTTAGTTCTTTTTCACTTTCTGCTATAAGGGTGGTGTCATCTGCATATCTGAGGTTATTGATATTTCTCCTGGCAATCTTGATTCTAGCTTGTGTTTCATCCAGCCCAGTGTTTCTCATGATGTACTCTGCATATAAGTGAAATAAGCAGGGTGACAATATACAGCCTTGATGTACTCCTTTCCTGATTTGGAACCAGTCTGTTGTTCCATGTCAAGTTCTAACTGTTGCTTCCTGACTTATTTATAGATTTGTCAGGAGGCAGGTCAGGTGGTCTCGTATTCCACCTCTTTAAGAATTTTCCACAGTTTGTTGTGATCCTCACAGTCAAAGGCATTGGCATAATCAGTAAAGCAGAAATAGATGTGTTTCTGGAACTCTCTTGCTTTTTCAATGATCCAACGGATGTTGGCAATTTGATCTCTGGTTCCTCTGCTTTTTCTAAAACCAGCTTGAACATCATGGTTCATGTATTGCTGAAGCCTGGCTTGGAGAATTTTGAGCATTAAAATCAGTAAAGCAGAAATAGATGTGTTTCTGGAACTCTCTTGCTTTTTCAATGATCCAACGGATGTTGGCAATTTGATCTCTGGTTCCTCTGCTTTTTCTAAAACCAGCTTGAACATCATGGTTCATGTATTGTTGAAGCCTGGCTTGGAGAATTTCTAGCATTACTTTACCAGTGTGTGAGATGAACGCAAATGTGTGATAGTTTGAGCATTCTTTGGCATTGCTTTTCTTTGATTAGAATGAAAACTGACCTTTTCCAGTACTGTGGCCACTGTTCAGTTTTCCAAATTTGATGACATATCGAGTGCAGCACTTTCACAGCATCATCTTTCAGGATTTGAAATAGCTCAACTGCATTTCCATCACCTCCACTAACTTTGTTTATGGTGATGCTTCCTAAGGCCCACTTGACTTTGCAATCCGGGATGTCTGGCTCTAGGTGAGTGATCACACCATCATGATTATCTGCTTCATGAAGATCTTTTTTGTACAGTTATTCTGTATATTCTTGCCACCTCTTCTTAATATGTTCTGCTTCTGTTAGGCCCATATCATTTCTGTCCTTTATTGAGCCCATCTTTACATGAAATATTCCCTTCGTATCCCTAACTTTCTTGAAGAGATCTCTAGTCTTTCCCATTCTATTGTTCTCTATTTCTTTGCACTGATCACTGAAGAAGGCTTTCTTATCTTTCTTTGCTGTTCTTTGGAACTCTGCATTCAAATAGGTATATTTTTCCTTTTCGCTTCTTTTCTTTTCAGAGCTATTTGTAAGGCCTCCTAAGACAGTCATTTTGCTTTTTTGCATTTCTTTTTCTTGGGGATGATCTTGATCCCTGTCTCCTGTACAATGTCACGAACCTCATTCCATAGTTATAGTCCAACTCTCACAGCCGTACATGACTGCTGGAAAAACCATAGCCTTGACTAGATGGAACTTTGTTGGCAAAGGATTTCTCTGCTTTTTAATATGCTGTCTATGTTGGTCATAACTTTTCTTCCAAGTGTATAAGCATCTTTTAATTTCATGGCTGCGGTCACCATCTGCAGTGATTTGGAACACAGAAAATAAAGTCTGCCACAATTTCTCCATCTATTTGCCATGAAATGATGGGACCAGATGCCATGATCTTTGTTTTCTGAATGTTGAGCTTTAAGCCAACTTTTTCACTCTCCTCTTTCACTTTCATCAAGAGGCTCTTTAGTTCTTTTTCACTTTCTGCCATAAGGGTGGTGTCATCTGCATATCTGAGGTTGTTGATATTTCTCCTGGCATTCTTGATTCTAGCTTATGTTTCATCCAGCCCAGCGTTTCTCATGATGTACTCTGCATATAAGTTAAATAAGCAGGGTGACAATATACAGCCTTGATGTACTCCTTTCCTGATTTGGAACCAGTCTGTTGTTCCATGTCCAGTTCTAAATGTTGCTTCCTGACTTAATTATAGATTTCTCAGGAGGCAGGTCAGGTGATCTCGTATTTCCACCTCTTTAAGAATTTTCCACAGTTTGTTGTGATCACAATCAAAGGCATTGGCATAATCAGTAAAGCAGAAATAGATGTTTTTCTGGAATTCTATTGATTTTTCGATGATTCAACGGATGTTGGCAATTTGATCTCTGGTTCCTCTGCTTTTTCTAAAACCAGCTTGAACATAATGGTTCATGTATTGTTGAAGCCTGGCTTGGAGAATTTCGAGCATTACTTTACCAGTGTGTTAAATGAGTGCAATTGTTTGATAGTTTGAGCATTCTTTGGCATTGCTTTTCTTTGATTGGAATGAAAACTGACCTTTTCCAGTCCTGTGGCCACTGTTCAGTTTTCCAAATTTGCTGGCATATTGAGTGCAGCACTTTCACAGCATCATCTTTCAGGATTTGAAATAGCTCAACTGCAATTCCGTCACCTCCACTAACTTTGTTTATGGTGATGCTTCCTAAGGCCCACTTGACTTTGCAATCCGGGATGTCTGGCTTTAGGTGAGTGATCACACCATTACGATTATCTGGGTCATGAAGATCTTTTTTGTACAGTTCTTCTGTGTATTCTTGCCACCTCTTCTTAATATGTTCTGCTTCTGTTAGGCTCATATCATTTCTGTCCTTTATTGAGCCCATCTTTACATGAAATGTTCCCTTCGTATCCCTAACTTTCTTGAAGAGATCTCTAGTCTTTCCCATTCTATTGTTCTCCTCTATTTCTTTGCACTGGTCACTGAGGAAGGCTTTCTTATCTTTCTTTGCTGTTCTTTGGAACTCTGCATTCAAATAGGTATATTTTTCCTTTTTGCTTCTTTTCTTTTCAGAGCTATTTGTAAGGCCTCCTAAGACAGCCATTTTGCTTTTTTCATTTCTTTTTCTTGGGGATGGTCTTGATCCCTGTCTCCTGTACAATGTCACGAACCTCATTCCATAGTTCATCAGACACTCTGTCTATCAGATCTAGGCCCTTAAATCTATTTCTCACTTCCACTGTATAATCATAAGAGATTTGATTTAGTTCATACCTGAATGGTCTAGCAGTTTTCCCTACTTTCTTCAATTTAAGTCTGAATTTGGCAATAAGGTGTTCATGGTCTGAGCCACAGTCAGCTCCTTGTCTTATTTTTGTTGACTGTATAGAGCTTCTCCATCTTTGGATGCAAAGAATATAATCAATCTGATTTTGGTGTTGACCATCTGGTGATTTCCATGTGTAGAGTCTTCTCCTATGTTGTTGGAAGAGGGTGTTTTCTATGACCAATGTGTTATCTTGGCAAAACTCTATTAGCCTTTGCCTTGCCTCATTCTGTACTCCATTTCAGATTAATTTCTCAGAACTGTAATGAATAGGAAGAAGCTTAATACACATTGGTTACATATTGCCAGACTGCTTCCCTTAATTCCTAGATTGTTAATTGACAAATATTTCAGCAATATATAAAAGGAACACCTCTCCTGATTCTTTCCTTGAGGCCTTTAATTCACTGATCAGAAATATTCTACAAACATTTTCTAAGAAATTTTACTGTATGCCAGACTCTTCATGGGAAACATATCCTCCCTAGAAGCAACAATTCTGGTCCTTGGTCTGCCTTCAGCTGAGCCCAGATGGGACTCACTCTGGACATGCTTTGGAGATCTGACGGGGTGGGGACCCAGCCTCCTGTATCCCTCAACAATCACCCGTAATTCCAGACCATAGACATGGCTAAGGGACCACAACCTCTATATGCTGGGACACAGGAGAGCCAATTTGTTCCACAGGTAGAATGGTCAAGCCAGCAGCCTTGTAGGCTTCCTGTTAAATAACTAATGTGGATTATCCTAACTTATATAAGGGACAAAGATGAGTGTGAGTAAAGGAAATGTATCAGACAAGACCATATGAAATTGACAATAATCTGCCATTTTTTAATCTCCAAAAGTGGCAATTTCCTGTGTTTCAACCCACCTGCTAATATAAGAGCCTCAGGAGACACACATTCAAGTCCTCGGTCAGGATGATTCTATGGAGAAGGGAATGGCTACCCACTGTAGAATTCTCACCTGGAGAATCCCATGGACAGAGGAGCCTGGTGGGAGACAATCCATAGGGTTGCAAAGAGTCAGACATGAGTGAAGTAACTTAGCAGCAGCAAGGTAATACAATTCATAAAAACATTCATTGTACAGAGTTTTCCAGAAATTGGAGGCTTTGGAGTTAGAATCCTTAAGTTCGATTTCTGGCTTCATAGTTAATTTGTTGAGCAACCTTGGCAAGTTGCTCACCCTCTCTGAGTCCATAAAATAAAAACAACTATGTCCTTGTTTCAGGGCTGCTGTAGGACTCAGCCATGACTGGCTTTAGGGCCTGCATACAGGCCAGTGCTCAGAAGGGTCTTCTGTGGGTCTCACTGTCTCAAGTATGAAATTATTAATAATTTCTGAACAAGGAACCTTGCTGTCATTTTGCACTGGGCCTTGCAAGTTATGTACCAAGTCCTAGATCAGACCACTAAGACTGAAATAGCAGCTGCATCATAATATGTCCTCAACAAGAATCCTGTTCAATTCCTTTTCTTTGGTGTGTCTAAAATGCAATTTGCATCCATCCCTCAAGGAATTTCCTTTACACAAATTCTGCAATAGAGACATGAAACAAAAGTTATGTTTGCCAGCTTATGTGTTTCTTACCTAATATTATAGATGGCAAATATCCATCTCAAACAGCCCCAGTGGCCTGCTGTATAAGGACACTGTGCTCAGCCCCACAGCCCCTTTCAACAAGGTGGTCACGACCGTGAGGGCTGGCCTCGAAGTGGACAGACAGCTAGAGCACAAGTGAGGTGTGCTCAGCAGGTCCACAGGGAGATCTCGAGCAGGAGCCCCTTATCCCCCAGGAGCTGATTTCAGGGCAAGCTTCCAGGGCTAGTATTACAGGATGGGGAGAGGTATCAAAGGCCAGGTGGGTGGAAACGTGTGCCGAGGGAAGATGCAGGAGGCAGAAAGGAAAGCACAGGTAAAAGTCTCGTATACGTTGACTTGTCCTCGTTGGCAGGCAAGGAAGCTTGGAGCTGGCTTTCATGAATTCTGTTGCAATAAAGCCTTCACCTTCCTGACCCTCTCACTGTATACTGTCTCCCTGGGCAGACTCATCATCCTGCCTCCCTCTCTTTGGCTTCAAGTACCTGTTGGCAGGCAAACCCCAGATCCTCATCACATATTCTCCAGGGGCTAGCTGGACATTTCTACCTGAATGCCCCACTGAACTAAATATGTAGTAATAGCCATGTTGCTCCTCTGCTCATGGACTCCCTTGCATTTCTGGCTTCCAAGTACCTTGTCAAGCCCTGTGCTCAGTCACTTGTGAAATTCTTATGCCTCAGACAGCCTGGGCACACGCTGCTCTCCTGTCTTAGCATGTTCTCCCCACTCTTTTCCAGATGCAACTCAGGAACTCCTCCTTAACTTCTAGAGCTCAATACAGAGCTCCTGTAATTTTCCCCCATGGACTCCCTTGCATTTCTGGCTTCCAAGTACCTTGTCAAGCCCTGTGCTCAGTCACTTGTGAAATTCTCATGCCTCAGACAGCCTGGGCACATGCTGCTCTCCTGTCTTAGCATGTTCTCCCCACTCTTTTCCAGATGCAACTCAGGAACTCCTCCTTAACTTCTAGAGCTCAATACAGAGCTCCTATAATTTTCCCCCTGCCCCAGACCCAGTCCTACCCACTCTCCCCTGGCACAACCTATGCTCTAACCCTGACCACACTGTAGGGGGGTTCTGAAAAGCTTGAACATATTCCTAACAGGAACTCCTCCTTAACTTCTAGAGCTCAATACAGAGCTCCTATAATTTTCCCCCTGCCCCAGACCCAGTCCTACCCACTCTCCCCTGGCACAACCTATGCTCTAACCCTGACCACACTGTAGGGGGGTTCTGAAAAGCTTGAACATATTCCTAAGGGCCTAGAAAAATATGCATGTATACAGGAGGTTGAGCATACTCAGGAAAGAATTGAACATGGCTTAATCTCTTGCCTCTGACTTATCCTGAGGACTTGCACAAGCAGCAAGTAAAGGCTAAGGTGAAGTTGAAAATCACCAAAGTGAGAGCACAGCCTGGCACCCACTCAAAGCCCCAAAATAATGAAGCAAAATTGACAGAATGAAGGCAAACATAGATAACTCAAAAATAACACTTGAAACATCAATAACCCACTTTTAATACTGGATAGAGTCACTAAGCAAAAGATCAATAAAGAAAGAGAAAACTGTAGTATAACCTGAAGTCAGGCAGGTTGATTCCTCCAGTTCCATTCTTCTTTCTCAAGATTGCTTTGGCTATTTGAGGGCTTTTGTATTTCCATACAAATTGTGAAACTGTTTGTTCTAGTTCTGTGAAAAATACCATTGGTAGCTTGGTAGGGACTGCATTGAATCTATAGATTGCTTTGAGTAGTATACTCATTTTCATTATATTGATTCTTCCAATACATGAACATGGTCTATTTCTCCATCTGTATCATCTTTGATTTTTTTCAAGTGTTTTATAGTTTTTTATGTAAGGTCTTTTGTTTCTTTAGGTAGATTTATTCCTAAGTATTTTATTCTTTTCATTGCAATGGTGAATGGAATTGTTTCCTTAATTTCTCTTTCTGTTTTCTCATTGTTAGCGTATAAGAATGCAAGGGATTTCTGTGTGTTAATTTTATATCCTGCAAATTTACAAAATTCATTGATTAGTAATTTTCTGGTGGAATCTTTAGGGTTTTCTCCAATCTGGATTCCTTTTATCTATTTTTGTTCTCTGATTGCTGTGGCTAAAACTTCCAAAACTATGTTGAATAGTAGTGGTGAGAGTGGGCATCTTTATCTTGTTTCTACAAAGAATAGACATGGCTAAGGGACCACAACCTCTATATGCTGGGACACAGGAGAGCCAATTTGTTCCACAGGTAAAATGGTCAAGCCAGCAGTCTTGTAGGCTTCCTGTTAAATAACTAATGTGGATTATCCTAACTTATATAAGGGACAAAGATGAATGTGAGTAAAGGAAATGTATCAGACAGGACCATATGAAATTGACAATAATCTGCCATTTTTTAATCTCCAAAAGTGGCAATTTCATGTGTTTCAACCCACTTGCTAATACAGGAGCCTCAGGAGACACAGGTTCAAGTCCTCGGTCAGGATGATTATATGGAGAAGGGAATGGCTACCCACTGTAGAATTCTCACCTGGAGAATCCCATGGACAGAGGAACCTAGTGGGAGACAATCCATAGGATCGCAAAGAGTCAGACATGAGTGAAGTGACTTAGCAGAAATTGAAGGCTTTGGAGTTAGAATCCTTAAGTTCAATTTCTGGCTTCCTAGTTAATTTGTTGAGCAACCTTGGCAAGTTGCTCACCCTCTCTGAGTCCATAAAATAAAAACTATGTCCTTGTTTCAGGGCTGCTGTAGGACTCAGCCATGACTGGCTTTAGGGCCTGCATACAGGCCAGTGCTCAGAAGGGTCTTCTGTGGGTCCCACTGTCTCAAGTATGAAATTATTAATAATTTCTGAACAAGGAACCTTGCTGTCATTTTTCACTGGGCCTTGCAAGTTATGTACCAAGTCCTAGATCAGACCACCAAGACTGAAATAGCAGCGGCATCATAATATGTCCTCAACAAGTATCCTGTTCAATTCCTTTTCCTTGGTGTGTCTAAAATACAATTTGCATCCATCCCTCAAGGAATTTCCTTTACACAAATTCTGCAACAGAGACATGAAAGAAAAGTTATGTTTGCCAGCTTATGTGTTTCTTACCTAATATTACAGATGGCAAATATCCATCTCAAATAGCCCCAGTGGCCTGCTGTGTAAGGACACTGTGCTCAGCCCCACAGCCCCTTCCAGCAAGGTGGTCACGACCGTGAGGGGTGGCCTCGAAGTGGACAGACAGCTAGGGCACAAGTGAGGTGTGCTCAGCAGGTCCACAGGGAGATCTCGAGCAGGAGCCCCTTATCCCCCAGGAGCTGATTTCAGGGCAAGCTTCCAGGGCTAGTATTATAGGANCGTGAGGGGTGGCCTCGAAGTGGACAGACAGCTAGGGCACAAGTGAGGTGTGCTCAGCAGGTCCACAGGGAGATCTCGAGCAGGAGCCCCTTATCCCCCAGGAGCTGATTTCAGGGCAAGCTTCCAGGGCTAGTATTACAGGATGGGGAGAGGTATCAAAGGCCAGGTGGGTGGAAACGTGTGCCGAGGGAAGATGCAGGAGGCAGAAAGGAAAGCACAGGTAAAGGTCTCGTATATGTTGACTTGTCCTCGTTGGCAGGCAAGGAAGCTTGGAGCTGGCTTTCATGAATTCTGTTGCAATAAAGCCTTCACCTTCCGGACCCTCTCACTGTATACTGTCTCCCTGGGCAGACTCATCATCCTGCCTCCCTCTCTTTGGCTTCAAGTACCTGTTGGCAGGCAAACCCCAGATCCTCATCACATATTCTCCAAGGGCTAGCTGGACATTTCTACCTGAATGCCCCACTGAACTAAATATGTAGTAATAGCCATGTTGCTCCTCTGCTCATGGACTCCCTTGCATTTCTGGCTTCCAAGTACCTTGTCAAGCCCTGTGCTCAGTCACTTGTGAAATTCTTATGCCTCAGACAGCCTGGGCACACGCTGCTCTCCTGTCTTAGCATGTTCTCCCCACTCTTTTCCAGATGCATCTCAGGAACTCCTCCTTAACTTCTGGAGCTCAATACAGAGCTCCTGTAATTTTCCCCCGCCCCAGACCCAGTCCTGCCCACTCTCTCCTGGCGCAACCTATGCTGTAACCCTGACCACACTGTAGAGGGGTTCTGAAAAGCTTGAACATATTCCTGAGGGCCTAGAAAAATATGCATGTATACAGGAGGTTGAGCATACTCAGGAAAGAATTGAACATGGCTTAATTTCTTACCTCTGACTTAACCTGAGGACTTGAACAAGCAGCAAGTAAAGGCTAAGGTGAAGTTGAAAACCACCAAAGTGAGAGCACAGCCTGACACCCACTCAAAGCCCCAAAATAATGAAGCAAAATTGACAGAATGAAGGCAGACATAGATAACTCAAAAATAACACTTGAAACATTAATAACCCACTTTTAATACTGGACAGAGTCACTAAGCAAAAGATCAATAAAGAAAGAGAAAACTGTAGTATAACCTGAAGTCAGGCAAGTTGATTCCTCCAGTTCCATTCTTCTTTCTCAAGATTGCTTTGGCTATTTGAGGGCTTTTGTATTTCCATACAAATTGTGAAACTATTTGTTTTAGTTCTGTGAAAAATACCGTTGGTAGCTTGGTAGGGATTGCAATGAATCTATAGATTGCTTTGAGTAGTGTACTCATTTTCATTATATTGATTCTTCCAATACATGAACATGGTCTATTTCTCCATCTGTGTCATCTTTGATGTTTTTCAACAGTGTTTTATAGTTTTTTTATATATAGGTCTTTTGTTTCTTTAGGTAGAATTATTCCAAAGTATTTTATTCTTTTCATTGCAATGGTGAATGGGATTGTTTCCTTAATTTCTCTTTCTGTTTTCTCATTGTTAGTGTATAAGAATGCAAGGGATTTCTGTGTGTTAATTTTATATCCTGCAAATTTACAGAATTCATTGATTAGTAATTTTCTGGTGGAATCTTTAGGGTTTTCTCCAATCTGGATTCCTTTTATTTATTTTTGTTCTCTGATTGCTGTTGCTAAAACTTCCAAAACTATGTTGAATAGTAGTGGTGAGAGTGGGCATCTTTATCTTGTTTCTACAAAGCAACAGACATCAAGACAGCATGATACTGTCACAAAGACAGAAACATAGATCTATGGAACAAAATAGAAAGCCCAGAGTTAAATCCATGCTCTTATGGACATCTTATCTTTGACAAAGGAGGCGAGAATATAGAATGGGGAAAAGACAATCTCTTTAACAAGTGGTGCTGGGAAAATTGGTCAACCACTTGTAAAAGAATGAAACTAGAACACTTTCTAATACCATAGACAAAAATAAACTCAAAATGAACTAAAGATCTAAATGTAAGACCAAAAACTATAAAACTGCTAGAGGGAAACATAGACAAAACACTCTGATGAAAATCATAGCAGGATCCTCTATGACCCACCTCCAAGAATAATGGAAATAAAAGCAAAAATAAATAAATGGGACCTAATTAAACTCAAAAGCTTTTGCATAATGAAGGAAACTATAAACAAGGCGAAAAGACAGCCTTCACCATGGAAGAAAATAATAGCAAATGAAGCAACTGACAAAGAATTAATCTCAAAAATATACAAGCAACTCCTGCAGCTCAGTTCCAGAAAAATATGTGACCCAATAAAAAAAATGTGCCAAAGAACTAAACAGACATTTCTCCAAAGAAGACATACAGATGGCTAACAAACACATGAAAATATGCTCAACATCACTCATTATCAGAGAAATGCAAATCTAAACCATAATGAGGTACCATCTCACACCGGTCAGAATGGCTG
>SJYX01013078.1:32750-55704 GCA_006410675.1 Oreotragus oreotragus | reverse complement strand
TCACAAAGAGTCGGACATGACTGAGCAACTGAACTGAACTGTATAACTTAAGCATCTGCCTTAAGAAGCTAGATAAAGGAAAACAATCTAAAATTCAAGATAAATAGGAAAAAAGAGCATAAAAATCAGAATGTAAATAAATGAAGTAGAGAATAGAAGAACAATAAAGAAAATCAATGAAATACAAAAGTGTTTCTTTAAAAGGTTAAACTTTATTGACAAACCTTTATCTGGACTAATCAAGTAAAGCAAGAGGGAAAGTTCAAGTAACTAAAATCAAGACTTTACAGAAAAAAATTATGTTAACATTATAAACAATTGCATATCAAGAAATTATATAGCCTAAATGAGACAGCCAACTTCCAAGAAAGACCCAACTCCAGAAACTGATTTAAGAAGTAGGTAGTTTCACTACAGAAGCAAAGAAATCAAATTAACACATTTAAAAATTCACACAAAATCTCAGGCACAAATGGCTTCACTGCCAAATGTAGCATATGTTTAAAAACCAGAAAAACATTTTACAAGAAAACTACAGATAAATATCTCATAAATATCTGTGAAAATATACTCAACAAAAATATTAGCAAATCAATTACAGAAACAGGTATAAAAGATTATACACCATGACTAAGTAGGATTTATCCCAGGGATGAAAGGTTTGGTCTCAGTTCAGTTCAGTTGCTCAGTCTTGTCTGACTCTTTGCAACCCCAAGGACTGCAGCATGCCAGGCCTCCCTGTCTATCACCAACTCCCGGAATTGGTGCCCATTGAGTCAGTGATGCCATCCAATCATTTCATCCTTGTCATCCCCCTCTCCTCCTGCCTTCAATCCTTCCCAGGATCAGGGTCTTTTCAAATGAGTCATTCGTCACATCAGGTGGCCAAAGTATTGGAGTTTCAGCTTTAGCATCAGTCCTTCCAATGAATATTCAGGACTGATTTCCTTTAGGATGAATTGGTTGGATCTCCTTGCAGTTCAAGGGACTCTCAAGAGTCTTCTCCAACACCACAGTTCAAAAACATCAATTCTTTGGCACTCAACTTTCTTTATGGTCCAACTCTCACATCCATACATGACTACTGGAAAAGGCATGGCTTTGACTAGAGGGACTTTTGTCAGCAAAGCAATGTCTCTGCTTTTTAATATGCTGTCTAAGTTGGTCATAACTTTTCTTCCAAGGAACAAGTGTCTTTTAATTGCATGGTTGCAGTCATCATCTGCAGTGATTTTACAACACAAAAAGTAAAGTCTGTCACTGTTTCCTTTTTTCCCCCATCTATTTGCCATGAACTAATGGGACTGGATGCTACAACCTTAGTTTTCTGAATGTTGAGTTTTAAGTCAACTTTTTCACTCTCCTCTTTCACTTTCATCAAGAAGCTCTTCAGTTCCTCTTCTCTTTCTTCAATAAGTCTGGTGTCATCTGCATATTTGAGGTTATTGACATTTCTCCCAGCAATCTTGATTCCAGCTTGTGCTTCATCCATCCCAGCATTTCACATGATGTACCCTACATATAAGTTAAATAAGCAGGGTGACAATATACAGCCTTAACATACTCCTTTCCCAATTTGGAATCAGTCCACTGTTCCATGTCCAGTTCTAACTGTTGCTTCCTGACCTGCATACAGATTTCTCAGGAGGCAGGTTATCAGGTTGGAGGCAGGTTTCTCAAACTGTCTGGTATTCCCATCTCTTTCAGAATTTTCCAGTTTGTTATTATCCACTCTAGTCGAAGGATTTGGCATGGTCAATAAAGCAGAAGTACAGGTTTATCTGGAACTCTCTTGCTTTTTCTATGATCCATCGTAAATTTCAATTTGATCTCTTGTTCCTCTTCATTTTCTAAATCCAGATTGAACATCTGCAAGTTCTCAGTTCATGTAATATTGAAGCTTCACTTGGAGAATTTTGAGCATTACTTTACTAGCACGTAAGATGAGTGCAATTGTGTGGTAGTTTTACATTCTTTCCCATTGCCTTTCTTTGGGATTGGAATGAAAACTGACCTTTTCCAGTCCTGTGGCCACTGCTGAGTTTTCCAAATTTGCTGGCATATTAAATGCATCACTGTTACAGCTTCCTCTTTTAGGACTTGAAATAGCTCAGCTGGAATTCCATCACCTTCACTAGCTTTGTTGGTAGTGATGCTTCCTAAGACCCACTTGACTTTGCATTCCAGGATGTCTGGCTCTAGGTGAGTGATCACACCATCGGGTTTTCTGGGTCATTATGATGTTTTTTGTATAGTTCTTCTGTGTATTCTTCCCACCTTTTGTTATATCTTCTGCTTCTGTTAGGTCCATACCAATTCTGTCCTTTATTATGCCCATCTTTCCATGAAATGTTCCTTGCTGTCTCAAAGTGTCTTGAAGAGATCTCTAGTCTTTCCCATTCTGTTGTTTTCTTCTATTTCTTTGCACTGATCTGAGGAAGGCTTTCTAATCTCTCCTTGGTAATCTTTGGAACTCTGCATTCAGCTGGATATATGTTTCCTTTTCTCCTTTGCCTTTCATTTGTTTTCTCAGCTATTTGTAAGGCCTCCTCAGAAAACCATTTTTGTACTTTTTTTTCTTGGAGATGGTCTTGATTACTGCCTCCTATACAATGTCATGAGTTGGTCTAACACATAATAAATGGTAAATGCAATGNACTCTGCATTCAGCTGGATATATGTTTCCTTTTCTCCTTTGCCTTTCATTTGTTTTCTCAGCTATTTGTAAGGCCTCCTCAGAAAACCATTTTTGTACTTTTTTTTCTTGGAGATGGTCTTGATTACTGCCTCCTATACAATGTCATGAGTTGGTCTAACACATAATAAATGGTAAATGCAATGTACCATAATAATAGAATAAAAGAGAAAACCAAATGATCAAAATCCAACAGCCTTTGTGATAAAACATTCCACAAACAAGTAATAAAAGGGAACTTCTTCAACCTGATAAAAGTCATTTTGAAGAAACTATAGCTAACATCACACTTAATGGTGAAACAGTGAACGCTTCTCCTCTAAAGTCAGCAATAAGACAAAGGTGACTTCTGTCAATTATACTTAGAATTGTACTGGAAATCATAATCATGGCAATTAGGGATGAAGAGAAAATAAAAGTATCCAGATTGAAACAAAAAACAAGTAAAATTATTTCTATTTGGATATGAAATGATGTTTTATGTAGAAAACTAAGGAAATCATACATATTAAAAAACTATGAGAACTAATAAATGAGTTAGTAATATGGCTAGTTACAGGATAAAAACATAGCCACTAATTGCACTTCTATACACTACAATGAAGCATCTGAAAATGAAGTTGAAAAAACTAAAACTAGAGCTACCACATGACCCTGCAACCCTACTCTTAGACATATACCCAGAGAAAAACATTATTCAAAAGGATACAGACACCCTGATGCTCACTGCAGAACAGTTTACAGTAGCTAGAAGAGGACGTGTGTGTACTCTGACTCTTAGCAACCCCTTGAACCATAGACTGTCAGGCTCCTCTGTCCATGGGATTTCCCAGGCAAGAATACTCAAGTGGATTTCCATTTCCTCCTCCAGGGAATCTTCCCAACCCAGGGATCCAGCTTGTGTCTTCTGTGTCTCCTACACTGGTAGGCAGATTCTTATCACTGACAGACTGCATGGTAGCAATCTAAATGCCCATTAACCAATGAATAGATAAATATATGGTGCATATACACCTCTGAGTAATGGAATATTACTTAGCCACTAAAAAGAATGAAATAATGACATTTGCAGCAACAAAGATGGACCTAGATATTGTCATACTGAGTGAAGTTAGACAAAGAAGGAGAAATACTGTATGATATCCCTTATATGTGAAACCTAAAAAGAAATGATACAAATGAACTTACTTACAAAACAGAAAGACACATATAATTAGAGGATGAATTTATAATTGCTGGGGGAAAGGAAAGGGGGAAGAGATACTTGGGGAGTTCATGATGCACATGTACATACTGTTCATTTAAAATGGTTAACCAACAAAGAGCTACTGTATAGCACATGGAACTCTGCTCAATATTATTATGGCACTCTGGATGAAAGGTAAGTCTGAGGGAGAATGGATATATGTACATGTATAGCTGAGTCCCTTTGCTGGAAAACGAAGATCATGGCATCCAGTCCCATCACTTCATGGGAAATAGATGGGGAAACAGTGGAAACAGTGTCAGACTTTATTTTTGGGGCTCCAAAATCACTGCAGATGGTGGCTGCAGCCATTAAATTAAACGACGTTTACTCCTTGGAAGAAAAGTTATGACCAGCCTTGATAGTATATTCAAAAGCAGAGACATTATTTTGCTGACTAAGGTCTATGGCTTAGTCAGGGCTATGGTTTTTCCTGTGGTCATGTATGGATGTGGGAGTTGACTGTGAAGAAGGCTGAGCACCGAAGAATTGATGCTTTTGAACTGTGGTGTTGGAGAAGACTCTTGAGAGTCCCTTGGACTGCAAGGAAATCCAACCAGTCCACACTGAAGGAGATCAGCCTGGGGATTCCTTTGGCAGGAATGATGCTAAAGCTGAGACTCCAGTACTTTGTCAACCTCATGCAAAGTGTTGACTCATTGGAAAAGACTCTGATGCTGGGAGCGATTGAGGGCAGGAGGAGAAGGGGACGACAGAGGATGAGATGGCTGGATGGCATCACTGACTCGATGGACATGAGTCTGAGTGAATTCCGGGAGTTGGTGATGGACAGGGAGGCCTGGCGTGCTGCGATTCATGGGGTTACAAAGAGTCAGACACGACTGAGCGACTGAACTGGACTGAACTGAACTGAAACTATCATAATATTGTTAATTAGCTATACCCCATTAAAAAAAAATTTAAAGTTTCTTTAAATGAGAAAAAAGGGAAAATAATTGCATTTACAACAGCATTAAAAAGAATAAAACATTTAAGAAACTTAACAGAAGTGCTTTCTATGACACTCCTCTGTGACAGTGTTACTTCCCTATGACACTGCCCTGGTAGTTCAGATGGTAAAGAATCTTCCCACAATGTGGGAGACCTGGGTTCGATCCCCGGATTGGGAAGACCCCTGGAGGAGGGTATGGCAACCCACTCCAGTATTCTTACCTGGAGAATCTCCATGGACAGAGGAGCCTGGTGGGCTGCAGTCCATGGAGTCACAAAGAGTCAGACATGACTGAGCAGCTAAGCACAGCAACATTAGTGCAGGACCTGTACATTGCAACTACATACACAACATTGCTGAAAAGAATTAAAGAAAATCTAAATAAATGGAAAGGTATTTAATGTTCATGGATTAAAAGACAATACTGTTGATGTGGCAACAGTCTTCCAACCAATCTACAAATTGAACGTACTCCTCATCAAACTCTCATGCTGATCTGCAAAAATTTACAAATTGATCCTAAACTTACATGGATTGGAAGGAACTCAGAATAACCAAGACAACCCTGATGAATAACTCATGTTTCCTAATTTCAAACTGACTACAGATCTACAATATTCAGTACAGTATAATACTGAAATAAGAATGAGCATACAGGTTAATGGAATCAAATTCAGTTCAGTTCGGTTCAGTCACTCAGTTGTGTCCAACTCTTTGCAACCCCATGAATTGCAGCACCCCAGGCCTCCCGGTCCATCACCAACTCCCGGAGTTCACCCAAACTCATGTCCATCGAGTCAGTGATGCCATCCAGCCATCTCATCCTCTCGTCCCCTTCTCCTCCTGCCTCCAATCCCTCCCTGCATCAGAGTCTTTTCCAATGAGTCAACTCTTCGCATGAGGTGGCCAAAATATTGGAGTTTCAGCTTGAGCATCAGTCCTTTCAAAGAACACCCAGGACTGATCTCCTTCAGAACTGACTGGTTGGATCTCCTTGCAGTCCAGGGGACTCTCAAGAGTCTTCTCCGACACCACAGTTCAAAAGCATCAGTTCTTCAGTGCTCAGCCTTCTTCACAGTCCAACTCTCACATCCGTACATGACTACTGGAAAAACCATAGACTTGACTAGATGGACCTTTGTTGGCAAAGTATTGTCTCTGCTTTTGAATGTGCTATCTATGTTGGTCATAACTTTTCTTCCAAGGAGTAAGTGTCTTTTAATTTCATGGCTGCAACCAATGAGTCAACTCTTCGCATGAGGTGGCCAAAATATTGGAGTTTCAGCTTGAGCATCAGTCCTTTCAAAGAACACCCAGGACTGATCTCCTTCAGAATGGACTGGTTGGATCTCCTTGCAGTCCAGGGGACTCTCAAGAGTCTTCTCCGACACCACAGTTCAAAAGCATCAGTTCTTCAGTGCTCAGCCTTCTTCACAGTCCAACTCTCACATCCGTACATGACTACTGGAAAAACCATAGACTTGACTAGATGGACCTTTGTTGGCAAAGTATTGTCTCTGCTTTTGAATGTGCTATCTAGGTTGGTCATAACTTTTCTTCCAAGGAGTAAGTGTCTTTTAATTTCTTGGCTGCAATCACCATCTGCAGTAATTTTAGAGCCCCCCAAAATAAAGTCTGACACTGTCTCCACTGTTTCCCCATCTATTTCCCATGAGGTGATGGGACCAGATGCCATGATCTTAGTTTTCTGAGTGTTGAACTTTAAGCCAACTTTTTCAGTCTCCTCTTTCACTTTCATCAAGAGGCTTTTTAGCTCCTCTTCACTTTCTGCCATAAGGGTGGTGTCATCTGCATATCTGAGGTTACTGATATTTCTCCCAGCAATCTTGATTCCAGCTTGTGCTTCTTCCAGCCCAGAGTGAAGAAATAAACCCTCATATTTACAGTCAATTGATTTTGCCAAAGAATCATGGAATGGTAAAAGAATATTTTCTTCAATAAACAGTATTGGCACAACTGGATACCTTCACACCATACACAATAATTGACTCAAAACTGTATCATGCTGCATATTTGTCTTTACCAATGAGACATAAATCCACAAATTTACAGTTAATTAATCTACAACAAAGGGGACAAGAATATACAATAGAGTAAATACAGCTCTTCACCAAGTGCTCGGAAAGTTAGACAGCTTCATACAAAACAATGAGGATAGAATATTTCCTCACATCATATACAAAAAAAAAAACTCAAAATGGATTAAATGTAAGACCTTAAATCATAAAACTCCTATGCGTAAACATAGGCAGAACATTCCTTGAATAATTGTAGCAATATTTTGGGGGGTATCTCCTAAAGCAAAGGGAAAAAAAGCAAAAATAAACAAATGGAACTTAATTAATTTAAAAGCTTTTGCACAGCAAAGGAAATCATTGACAAAATGGAAAACAACTTACTGTATGGGAGAAAATATTTGCAAATAGTATTACCCACACAACTCAACATCAAAAAACAAACAACCCAATTTTAAAATTAGATATAACAACACAATTTTGAAAATGGGCCAAATACTTGAATAGACATTTTTCCAAATAAGACATATAGACTGCCAGAAGACACATGAGAAGGTGCTCAACATCATTAACTATCAGAGAAATGCAAATCAAAACCACAATGTAATATCACCTCACATCTGTCAAAATGGCCATCAAAAATGGGCAAATGTTGGTGATGAAGTGAAGAAAAGGGAACCCTTGTACACTGTTAGTGGGAATGTAAATTGGTGCAACCACCATAGAAAACAGCATGGATGTTTCTCAAAAGACTAAAAAGAGGATTATCGTATGATCCAATGATTCCACTCCTGGGTAGATAAAAAACACTAATTTGAAAAGACACATGCACCCCAATGTTTATAGTAGCACTATCTACAATAGCCAAGGTATGGAAGCAATCTAAGTGTCCATCAATAGAGTAATGCATAAAGAAGATGTTGTACATATACAATGGAACATTACTCAACCATATAAAATGAAATTTTGTTATTTGCAACAACATGGATGGACTTGGAAGATATTGTATTTAGCAAAATGTCAGAGACAAAGACAAATACTGTATAATATCACTTATATGTGGAATCTAAAAGAAAAAGAAACTAGTTAATATAACCAAATGGAACAGACTCACAGATATACAGAACAAACTAGTGATTACCAGTGGGGAAACAGGAGAGGGTAGCAAGTGGAGGTGAGGATTAAAAAGTACAACTACTATGTATAAAATAAATAGGGTAGAAGAGCATATTGTACAGTTATATATCACAGGAAATACAGCTAATATTTGGTAAAATTATAAGCTTTTAAAATTGTAAATTTATATGCTGTATACCTGAAACTTATACAGTACTGTAAATCAACTATACCTCACTAAAAATATACTGAGTCATAGACCTAAAGGTAAGAACTAAAATTATACAACTCTTTAGAAGAAAATACAGGAGTAAATATTCCTCACCTTAGACTTGGCAATGGTTGCTTAGATGCAACACCAACACAGCATCAGCACAAACAAATAAAAAAACATAAATACATTGGACTTCACCAAAATTTTTACATTTTGAGCTTTAAAGAATGAGAAAGAAAAGGGCCACCCATAGAAGGGTAGAAAATACTTGCAAATCATATATCTGATAAGGAAGTTATTAGCAGAATATGCAGGACTTCCCTGGTGGTCCAGTGATTAAGACTCTGTCTCCCAATGTAGGGAGCATGGGTTTGATCCCTGGTAGATTTCACATGCTGTAGAGCAACTAAACCTATGCTCCACAACTACTGAGCCCAAGCTCCAGAATCTGTGTGTCTCAACTACTGAGCCTATGTGCCTAGAGCCTGTGCTCTGCCACGAAAGAAGCCACTGCAGCAAGAAGCCCATATACTGCAATGAAGACTAGCCCCTGCTCACTACACCTAGAGAAAGCTTGTGCACAGCAAGGAGGATCTAGAACAACCAAAAGTGTAAAGTAATTTTAAAAAAGAATAAAGAATTCTTACAACTCAACAATGGAAAGACAAATAATCCAATTAAACAAGTAAAATATTTAAGTAAATATTTACCAAAAGAAGATACATAAATGACTAAATTCATATAAAAATTCTCAAACATTATTATTTATTGTGAATATGAAAATCAAAACCATAGTGAGCTATCACTTCATGCTCATTAGAGGCTAAAATAAAAAAGACTGACAATAGCAAGTGTTGGTGACACAAATTGGAACCTTCACATAGTACTACTAGGAATGAAAACTGGTGAAGCCACTTTGGAAAACAATTTGGCAATTCCTGAAATTGTCAAACACAGAATTACCATATAACTCAGCAGTTTTATTCTGAGACATATATTCAAGAGATATTAAAACATATGTCCATATAAAAACTTGTATCAAATGTTCATAAAAGCATTATTCATAGCAGCAAAACGTAGAAGCACCCTAAATTTCCAACTGATGAATGCATAAAGAAAATGTGGTATATCCATACATTGGAATATTGTGCAGTAATAAGTGAAATATTGGCATCTGCTATAACATGAAGGAATCATGAAAACATGCTAAGTGGGAGAAGCCAGGCACAAAGTGTCACATATTGCATATTCCATGTAATTGAGTACATATNCCTAAATTTCCAACTGATGAATGCATAAAGAAAATGTGGTATATCCATACATTGGAATATTGTGCAGTAATAAGTGAAATATTGGCATCTGCTATAACATGAAGGAATCATGAAAACATGCTAAGTGGGAGAAGCCAGGCACAAAGTGTCACATATTGCATATTCCATGTAATTGAGTACATATATACTGAGTGGCTGCCATATTCCAAGCACTGTTCTTGGACCTGGAGATTAATGATCAAATATAATAGACTTGATAGCTGTCCTCCTGATGCCTTCAATCTAGTGCAAAAGAAACTTGAGAAACAAGATTGTGCACATAATTAATTAAATAGAATTACAATTGTGATGAGTAGTAATAGGCATCAGTGGTCACAGGACTAGAAAAGGTCAGTTTTCATCCTAATTANCAAATACAATAGACTTGATAGCTGTCCTCCTGATGCCTTCAATCTAGTGCAAAAGAAACTTGAGAAACAAGATTGTGCACATAATTAATTAAATAGAATTACAATTGTGATGAGTAGTAATAGGCATCAGTGGTCACAGGACTAGAAAAGGTCAGTTTTCATCCTAATTACAAAGAAAGGAAGCAATAAAGAACATTCAAACCACCAGACAATTGCCGTCATCTCCCATGCTAATAAGATTATGCTGAAAATCCTTCAAGCTAGGCTTCAACAGTACATGAACCAAGAATTTCCAGATGTACAAGTTGGATTTAGAAAAAGTAGAGGAACAAGAGACCAAATTGTCAACATTTATTGAATCATAGAGAAAGCAAGGGAATTCAAAAAAACACATCTACTTCACTGACTACACTAAAGCCTTTGACTATGTGGATAACAACAAATGGTGGAAAATTCTTAGAAAGATGGGAATACCAGACCACCTAATCTGTCTCCTGAGAAACCTGTATGCATGTCAAAAACCAACAGTTAGAACAATACAAGGAACAAGTGACTGGTTCAAAATTAGGAAAGGAAAATGACAAGTCTGTATATTGTCTCACCACCCTGTTTATTTAACTTATACACAGAGTACCTCATGTGAAATGCTGGGCTAGATGAATCACAAGTCAGAATGAAGATTGCTAGGAGAAGAGTAATGGAAATAAAAACAAAAATAAACAAATGGAACCTAATTAAACTTAAAGACTTCCCTGGTGGCTCAGATGGTAAAGTGTCTGCCTACAATGCAGGAGACATGGGTTCAATCACTGGGTCGGGAAGATCTCCTGCAGAAGAAAATGGCAACCCACTCCAGTATTCTTGCCTGAAAAATCCCATGTATGGAGGAGACTGGTAGGCTACAGTTGCAAAGAGTTGGACACAACCAAGTGACTTCACTTTCCTCCTCAAAGAAAGAAGGAGTAGCTTGGCTCCTGATTTAAACTTAAAAACTTTTGCACAACGAAGGAAACTATAAGCAAGGTGAAAAGGCAGCTTTCAGAATGGGAGAAAAAAAAATAGCAAATGAAAAATGAAACACCTGACAAAGAGTTAATCTCCAAAATATGCAAGCAACTCCTGCAGCTTGATACTAGAAAAACAAACAACCCAATCAAAAAGTGAACCAAAGAACTAAACAGACATTTCTCCAAAGAAGACATACAGATGGCTAATAAACACATTCCCGTTGAGCTGTTTCAAATCCTGAAAGATGATGCTGTGAAAGTGCTGCACTCAATATGCCAGCAAATTTGGAAAACTCAGCAGTGGCCACAGGACTGGAAAAGGTCAGTTTTCATTTCAATTCCAAAGAAAGGCAATGCCAAAGAATGCTCAAACTACCACACAATTGCACTCATCTCACAC
This sequence comes from Oreotragus oreotragus, assembly GCA_006410675.1. Lineage (NCBI taxonomy): Eukaryota > Metazoa > Chordata > Mammalia > Artiodactyla > Bovidae > Oreotragus > Oreotragus oreotragus. Next base: position 44,357 of record SJYX01013078.1, on the reverse strand, counting down.
GCTAGTAAAGTAATGCTCAAAATTCTCCAAGCCAGGCTTCAGCAATATGTGAACCGTGAACTCTCTGATGTTCAAGCTGGTTTTAGAACAGGCAGAGGAACCAGAGATCAAATTGCCAACATCTGCTGGATCATGGAAAAAGCAAGAGAGTTCCAGAAAAACATCTATTTCTGCTTTATTGACTATGCCAAAGCCTTTGACCTGTTNCAATTCCAAAGAAAGGCAATGCCAAAGAATGCTCAAACTACCACACAATTGCATTCATCTCACATGCTAGTAAAGTAACGCTCAAAATTCTCCAAGCCAGGCTTCAGCAATACGTGAACCATGAACTCCCTGATGTTCAAGCTGGTTTTAGAAAAGGCGAACCAGAGATCAAATCGCCAACATCCGTTGGATCATGGAAAAATCAAGAAAGTTCCAGAAGAACATCTATTTCAGTGTTCATGTATGGATGTGAGAGTTGGACTATAAAGAAACCTGAGGGCCGAAGAATTGCTGCTTTTGAACTGTGGTGTTGGAGAAGACTCTTGAGAGTCCCTTGGACTGCAAGGAGATCCAACCAGTCCATTCTGAAGGAGATCAACCCTGGGATTTCTTTGGAAGGAAAGATGCTAAAGCTGAAACTCCAGTACTTTGGGCACCTCATGCGAAGAGTTGACTCTTTGGAAAAGACTCTGATGCTGGGAGGGATTGAGGGCAGGAGGAGAAGGGGACGACCGAGGATGAGATGGCTGGATGGCATCACGGACTCGATGGACGTGAGTCTGAGTGAACTCCGGGAAATGGTGATGGACAGGGAGGCCTGGTGTGCTGCGATTCATGGGGTCGCACAGTCGGACACGACTGAGCGACTGAACTGAACTGAACTGAGCATCTTTCTCAAGGTGATAATTTTCCATTAATGAGCAAGTGCCCTGCTTGATTTGCTTTATAAACTGAAACATATACTTTAAAATTAGTTAAAATATCTGATTGCAATCCTAGCAGAAGGTAGCATTAGACACTTAATGAAATGATCTATGGTTTCTCTATTAAAAGCAATTATGTTGCTTGATAATTTGTACTGGTTATCAAGTCATAGTATACATATTTTCTACTCATCAAACACAAACTTATGGCTCAAAAGTGACTTTTTCTAACCACTTTTAAATGAAATTTAATAGATATTTCACTGTGGAGTTTATTGCAATGAGGCTCATTTTCATATGTTCTTATACACTAAAATTATTTTAGGCATTTTGAAAATACTTCTACATTATATTCAAGCTGAAATAACATAAAATACAACTACAAACATATCTGCTACTATATTAGAATATAAAGCAAAGGTTAATTTCCTAATTTAATATTTCCTCGGAACTACTGAACAGGTTTTTATCAATGTTTCCATTAGTATGGCTGAAATTAATAGTGACCTAATCAGAAATCTAAAGATTATTGGGGGTCTCAGCTTCATTCTGTAGCATTTAAGCTGAAATATGGTTAATTCTCCCCTGGCCCAAGTCCCTTTCAATGTGATGGTGTTCAGTTTTCAAAGTTTTTTTCTTTCCATTTAGAAATATGACTGAGGACTATAGTGATATAGTTTAGGAACATTCCCTCTAACAAAATGTTGGAGTGAAGTAGAAATGGGTACCCAACTTTCTTTTGGGATGAGGAGCTGGGAGGAGGGATATTCTATCCTGAGATTCTCTCCATGCTGAGGATATTGGGTGTTTTTGCCTGCTCAGCATCACCAACTTCTCTTCTGTAAATATCACATCAACCTGACATTACTTGGGTGAGTTAAGGTTTTTCCCATTCCCACCTCTTCCTCTTGACAGGTTAGCTCAGGCCAAAGCCTTAAAAATAGTTGTTAAACAGTGAAGCCCACATTGGGAGGATATCATATGTGGAGGATGCCAATGTTCCTATCTTTCACCACTGCCCATTTCATAGTCCAAGATTTTAGACGGTCACGTGCCACACTGAGACCATGTTGTTGTTCAGTCCCTACGTCATGTATGACTCTTCGCGACCCCAGCAGCACGCCAGTCCTCCTTGTTAAAGGACATCTGCCTTCCTGGGAGTTACTTGAACATTTTTAAGATTTCATTATGATATATTTATAGTGTTTTTGATCGTATCATTTTGTATAGTTGTCTTAGTGATTGCTTTGGAAATCATATTTGTGTGTAACTTATCATATCTATTAGTATCAATATCTACAACTTTAATGGAAATGAAGAAAATTTACTTACATTTTTGCCTCATAACCTTAATCACGTTTAAATATTATTGTCTTTGGTATTAGAAAGAATTATAATTGATATTGTCATATGATTTAGAAGTTTCCAGATGGTAGTTTATTGTGTTTACTCGTATTTATGCTTTTTCCACTTGTCTATCTTTCTTCCCGATGCTCCAAGTTTTTTCTTTAATCATTTCCTTTCTGGTTGAAGAAACTCCTCTAGCCATTCTTTAAGGGTAGATCTGTTAGTGATAAAATTTTCAATTTCTTTTGTCTGAGAATGCCTTTATTTTCCCTTCTTCCCTAAAGATTATTATTGTTTGGTATAGGATTATGGTTAGCAATACCTGTCTTTGAGCACTTGAAAAATGTGACAGTTGCCTTCTTGCTACCATATCTTTAGATGAAGAATTTGCTGTTACGCAAATTAGTGATCCTGGATATGTCATATGTTCTAATTTCTTTTGTCTGAGAATGCCTTTATTTTCCCTTCTTCCCTAAAGATTATTATTGTTTGGTATAGGATTATGGTTAGCAATACCTGTCTTTGAGCACTTGAAAAATGTGACAGTTGCCTTCTTGCTACCATATCTTTAGATGAAGAATTTGCTGTTACGCAAATTAGTGATCCTGGATATGTCATATGTTCCCTCTGCTTTCACGGTATTTTTCTTTACCTCCAGTTTATCTTGATGTTTAATGTGTTTAAGGTGTGTCAATGTAATTTTGTTCAGCTTTATCCTGTTTGGATTCACTTAACTCCTTGATCCTATCTGTTCCGACTTCTGACAATTTTTTTTTCTGAAAACTGGAAGGTTTTCAGCCCTTATTTCTTGGAATATATATATATCTATTTTTAGCCCCACTTTCTTCTTACTCTCTTTTTGGGACTTCAATGAACATAATATTGGATATTTTATTATTTTACCCAAGTTTCTAAGACTCTGTTTACTTTTTTGGTCAACCCATTTTCCTCTCTGTTGTTCAAATTGGGTAAATTCTATCTATCTTTTCTTAAGTTTACTGACTCTATCGTTTATCATCTCCATTCTACTGAAAAACCTGTTAGGGACTTTATCATTTTAGTTATTGTATTTTTCAGTTCTATAATTTCTATTTGATTATTTCTTATAACATCTATTCTTTTGCTGAGATTTTCTATTTTTAAAAAATTTGTTTCAAGAGAATGTTTGCTGACATATTTTTATGATGGTAATTTTGTCAGATGATTCCAACATCTGATCTGTCTTGGCATTGTCATCAGCTGATTGTCATCTAAGTTTTGATGTCATTCAAGTTGTGATATTTCTGGTCACAACTGGTTCTTCTTGGTATAATGAATGATTCTTAGCTAGGGAAGTGAAAGGAGTCTCAGAACTGATACTAAGGGAGACCACTCCTCCTGGCTACTGACCGTTAGTGGGGCTCCTGATTGATTCCTAGTGACTGGTGGCACTTGTTGATTATAGTGGAATTCCTGTTTGATCTGGGAAAAGATTCATATACCTGGAATGCCTTCTGTTGCTATGGTGATAGTCAGGAGATAATCTTCCAGTTCTAGAGTCCCTAATTAATTCACCTTCCTCTTCCCACTTTTCAGAGTCCTTATTGGCTGCTTGCTATGTTCCTTCCAGTAATTAAACTGTACTTAGTGAGGAGTAGCAGGGAGAAACAAGCTGATGCCATCTTCTCTGATCAGAAATCTCTATGTTTATTTTAAATTATTTACACAGAATCACCCAAAGAGTTAAGGCCTAGTGAAGTGATTTCTATAAAATTGATCAGCTTATTATATATACATATATATATATATCCTATATAATATATGTAATTTTCAAATACATAATAAATTACAAAATAAAAAATGTTCCTCTGAAACAATTGGGCATGTTGATTGCAGTATGCATACCTTACCACATTGGGAAATGTTGTACTACAATATAACGCACTTAAAACAATTTGGGTTTTTCTTACTTTAGTTGTTTAAAAGATTATTTTTGTTATTCAGTCAGTCAGTCATGTCTGATTCTTTTGCAAACCCATGGACCGTAGCCTGTCAGGCTCCTCTGTTCATAGGATTTCCCAGGCAATAATGCTGGAATGAGTTGCTATTCCCTTCTCCAGAAGGTCTTCCTCACCCAGGGACTGAACTCGCATCTCCTGCGTTGGCAGATAGATTCTTTACCACTGAGCCACCTGGAAAGTCCACTTAAAAGGTTAACATCTCCTTTATTAATCTGGTACTTTCTCAGAACCCAGATGCTCCTCTCAGAACACTGTTTCCATGTTGCAATGGAGAGGTAGGAACTTTGGGTACTGGTCAGAAAGTCAGAATATGAGTCATTCCCTGCCAGATATCAAAAATGAGAATGGAGAAACTTTTATCCCAAAGCCAGTTAAGTTTCTTTCAGCCCAGAGTAGACGCAGCCATCCTTACTTCACCCCATCTAAATTCTTGACCCACAAACCTATGAGCCTAAGAAAATGACTACTTTTTTTGTTACGATCTTGAGGTGGTCCATTTTTCACCAATAGATATCAGTAAGAGTAGTGCTATACATTAGTGTTCTTGTAATGATCTTGATGAGGTTTAGTAAAAATAGAATTATCATTTAATTACATTTGGCTGTTTAACAGTGCTTACTGAAAACTTTGTAGCTTGGAGACTGTACCATCAAGACAATATTAGGGTAGTGAACTGAATATTTAGTTCAATTCAACTTCCATTTGTTTAATGATAAGCATGTAACAAACATTCTCCAAATACTCTAACCTTGATATTATCATCTATTTAAAGTGCCACACTCTAGCTAAGCACTGATATTCATATAATGGTTCTTAAAGAGCCACCTTTGAGCTTTACAATTTTCAGTTTCTAGAAAAAATTCTTTATGACCGCACAGATGTTTCTTTGATTTAAACTTGTTATCAAGGCCTGTGACTTATTTTTGGTCAAAGAATTATGGTACATATGTCTTAGAAATCTTTAACAACTTTGGATCACTTCATTATGTATGGAAATGTGATTTGTGAAGATTCAGTTTACTCTGGAAAAGCACATTGCCTTTTTATGTAAATGCTAAACTTTTACTAAGATATATTTGTGATATTAACAACTATTTTCATGTAGTTCGTTGGTTTTATTGGCACATTTTTTTCTTCTTCCACAAATTGCTGTTTATGTTTTCTAGCAGTTGATCTACTGCTACCCATTAAACCTCCAGAGGTGGTTCTTTATCGTCTTTCATAAGATGATTGTCTCCCATATCTAACGGAGCTTTGATTGAGGAAGTTTGTTTTGATCATATACCTAAATTGGACTTTATTCTTTCAGAAACTCAGAGGGCACTGGCATGTCACAGTAGATTCTGGAAGTCTTAAACCCCAGGGCCTCATAAATAAATTTTCCAATAGTATGCTCAAAGAATAAATGGTATACATTTTAATATATCCCCCAATAGGCACATCAAGAACTAAATATGCAGTCACTCTATTCTGCCTGAGAACATCAAGACGAAGCAGGAACCATTCTTATCTGACCTTGGAGGCTGTTAAAGAAAGTTCTTTCTTCAAATGAAAACATATTTCTTATCTGTATGGCAAAGTCAAATATCCTTTGGAATATAAGCTTCTCTCAAATCAGAGTTAGAGAAATAAGAACTCTTTTGTTAAATCAATTTAGTTATTTCCTCCAAAGTTTGTGTAAAGCAAAAGGTAACAATTTTTTGAAAGCAGAGTTCATGCCACTGCTTCAGTTTAGCTCAAACTCTTGCCCTTTATCCAGCATGTAATAAGCACCAAATAATGTTTACTTTGAAATGAATTGAATTTCACATACAACTAAATCCTGACTTCCACACATATCCCAATCCAACAATAATATTAGTTAATACAAGAGCAAAGATGTCCTCCTCCCACTGAATTAAAAAAATTATAAATCTCTCTTTTACAGAATCTTGTCAAACTATAAGCATCTTCCTGGGAACCCTTCAGTCTACATATCAGAATTTACTTACAATGCAGTTGGAACCCTGAGCTTTCCTAAAACCCCACTATTAGTACAACCAATTTGGGAAAAAAGAGGGTGAGACCTGCTCAGGCTCAGAGAGCAGTGTGAGACAAATCTGGTGTGAGAACCCCCTAGCCTCTGAGGTCATGAGAATGACACCAAAACTCCCAAGAGTGAAACTAATCAGATGGAGAGCCAGGTTCACTTGATTTTAAACATTTTCTTTTCACCTCTCAAACTTTTGATTATTAAGTTTTAGGCCATCTCTCTCTCTTTTTAAATTACTTTCACTATCTGGCATAGTCAAAACCACTGAACTGGGAGCCAGAAGACCCTAGTAAGGTACTGTCTCTAAGACTATCTCTAAATTTTCTTTATCTCTCAAAGTCTGTGAAAGTGAAAGTGATGTCACTGAGTCGTGTCTGACTCTGCGACCCCACGGACTGGACGGTAGCCTACCACGCTCCTCCATCCATGGGATTTTCCAGGCAAGAATACTGGAGTGGGTTGCCATTTCCTTCTCCAGAGGATCTTCCCGACCCAGGGATTGAACTCTGGTCTTCTGCNTTGCGACCCCACGGACTGGACGGTAGCCTACCACGCTCCTCCATCCATGGGATTTTCCAGGCAAGAATACTGGAGTGGGTTGCCATTTCCTTCTCCAGAGGATCTTCCCGACCCAGGGATTGAACTCTGGTCTTCTGCATTGCAGGCAGACGCTTTACTGTCTGAGCTACCAGGGAAGTCTGTGATATAACCACAAAGAGTGGAGACAGACTATTACTTCCAAATGTTGAACCATATTTCATTTTATTTAACCTCTCAGGTGCCACAGTTATCTTGGAATTACTTGTATTGAGTACCTATGGAGTTATCAGAATCATGTGAAAATGCGCTTTAATCTATTTGTTCTTTTGTCTTATGTGAGTTGATTTTAAGGTACAGTCAATGTGGTGGAAATAAATGGATCTATCGAACTTAATCTGTGACTTACTGGGTGGAGGGCTTTCAAATTATGTTATGTAGTATATACATATAACTGTCCATATGTATGCATATGTTTATAATTCTGGATAGTAATTTAAGTGTATTTTGTAGTACTCTTGAATAGATTGAGAGTCTCTCAAGCAACAACAAAGAAGGGAACAACTGTCTATATTCAGCGGAGTCTCTCAAGCAACAGCAAAGAAGGGAACAACTGTCTATATTCAGCGGAGTTCAGAACAAAAATTGTCAACAGCAAAAAGTACACAATGGTACTTTATCTGTTTTGTTGTTGAAAATCTGGTTCTGAACTCCATTGAATATAAATGATAAGTAAAATATTGCCTGTCTATCAGAAAACAAAGGGTGTCCTAGTCAGCAGTGACTGCATACCTAGTGGTGAGCCAGTGAGCCCTGAGGGAACTCAGGGAGGAATCAAAGAATACCTCCCATCTAGCACCCTCAAGACTGCAGCCACGCCAACGGTGAGCTCTGAGGATACTCGGGGTGTGAAAACGCAGGGTATTCACTGGCCTCAGTTAGATGAGGTACAGGGCTTCCCAGGTGGCTCTCGTGGTGAAGAACTTGCCTGCCAATGCAGGAGGCTTAAGAGACGCTGGTTTGATCCCTGGATTGGGAAGCTCCCCTTCCGGAAGGCATGGAAATCCACTTCAGTATTCTTGCCTGGAGAATCCCAGGGACAGAGGAGCCTGGTGGGCTACAGTCCACAGGGTCACAAAGAGTCGGACACACCTGAGGTGATTTAGCACGCACACATGTAGATGAGGCACATGTCAAGGAATGATTTCAACTGGCGCAGACTCTTGCATCTTTCCTTCCACAGACAAGCACTCAATTTCTTAAATCGAGAAATCTAGTTTTCTTTTATTTACAGTAATCTTTTGTTTCGACTACCTGTGCTTTGTTGCAAAACTCCTGTATACCCCAGTTGCCCTCCTCACCTCCTCAGAGCAGTTCTGTCAGGGTTACTTGAGGAGCTGCTTCCTGGGCTTAACATCCTCAGTATGCCCACTGAATAAAACATAACTCAAAATAAAAAGCAACAAAGCACAACAATGGTAAAAACAAAACTTAAATAGTAGGAATAAATTAGACCAAGCCACCTTGGGATTTCAAACAGAACTTTAGGATACAATATTTATCTACATTTCTCTGCTTTTATTTACTATTTTTATTAATGTTCAGAGTAGGGGGAATCTTTTGAATAGTGCTATATGTTCCATATTTTATAATTTCTTAGAGTTGTTTCCATGGGAATAGAGGCTTTGTGTGTGTGTGTGTGTGTGTGTGTGTGTTCCCTCTGGCAGTTAGTAATGTTCTCAAGTGACACAGATGACACAGATCATCAGAACTTGTACAATTTTGAATGAATTCCAAAATTCCTTCAATCTTGGAAAATGAAGCAAAAAAGAAATGGAAATTGCACTGTGAAAATTAGGGTTCAATATTCAAATTTAATGGGCTTCCTAGATGATGCTGGTTGTAAAGAACCCATCTGCCAATGCAGGGCACATTAAGAGATGCAGTTTTGATCCCTGGATCAGGAAGATCCCCTAGAGAAGGCCATGGCAACCCACTCCAGTATTCTTGCCTGGAAAATTCCATGGACAGAGGAGCCTGGCAGGTGCAGTCCATAGGGTTGCATAGAGTCAGATGGGATTGAAGTGACTTAGTATGCACACTAAATAAATAACATGATTTAGTATAATATATAGTATAATATATATATAATATATAGCATGTTAAATTATAAAATGTTAGTTCTAAACAAAAAAGATGGTATCTAAAACTCATATTGGATCAAGTAAAAAGAGAATTTTTAAAAGTAAATGTCAAATGGCAACATTAACATGAACTTATGACCTTTAAAATAAAAAGAGATTTCTCACTTCATTAATAAAGTGATTCCCTCTTCTAAAGTCACTTGCTTAATATCAGGCACTTGCTTCACTGGTGCCTAGATCTGGATCTCTAATGCTCCTTGACAACTGTTTGGAGAATAATTGGTCTCATGTCTTGGCACACAAAAAATAAAGATTATCCTGGAATGTATTGTTTTCAGAAACAAGGAGACTCAAAATTCCTGAGTTAGTGTTAAAATGGACAATTTGACCATCCAGAAAAGATAATTTTTAGTGGAAAAATTTTGACAGAGCAATAAGAGGAAAAAAAAAACTTAAATAGTAGGAATAAATTAGACCAAGCCACCTTGGGATTTTAAACAGAACTTTAGGATACAATATTTATCTACATTTCTCTGCTTTTATTTAGTATTTTTATTAATGTTCAGAGTAGGGGGAATCTTTTGAATAGTGCTATATATTCCATACTTTATAATTAAGGCCAATTGAAACATTTCTAGTATATGAGATAAGCTACAAGTATTGAAGTGTTTCCCAGGTGGTGCTAGTGGTAAAGAGCCTGCCTGCCAATGCAGGAGATTTAAGAGATGCAGTTTCAATTCCTGGTTCGGGAGGATCCCCTGGAGGAGGGCACAGCAACCCACTCCAGTATTTTTGCCAGGAAAATCCCATGGACAGAGGAGCTTGGTGGGCTATGGTCCATAGGGTCACAAAGAGCTGGACACAACTAAAGTGACTTAGCATGCACGCACAGTACTGAAGCAAAACACCGGTGTAAGTCTGTGCTAAAAGTCAGTTTTGTCCACATGAGTATCCAATATTGTTTCCAAAAGTACATGAAGTGACTCACACAAATTATGAGTCCAAAAATAAAGCTGTGGCCAACTTCCTAGATATATAAGATTGAAAAGTGTTTTGTTTTTTTTTTTTAGTACAGCAAAAATACCTTTAAATATGTAAGGGGGATGTTGTGTCATGTATCTGGCTTTGTTGTTGGTTTTTTTTCTGCTGGGGCCCTGGTGGCCCAGATTGGCTCTTATTTGTACGCTGCTATAGAACTTGTATTTTGAGAAAACGTGGTCCACTGGAGATGGGAATGGCAGACCACTTCAGTATTCTTGCCTTGAGAACCCCATGAACAGGATGAAAAGGCGAAAAGATAACACACTGAAAGATGAACTCCCCAGCTCGGTAGGTGCCTCGTATGCTACTGGAGAACTGTGGAGAAATAACTCCAGAAAGAATGAAGAGACGGAGCAAAAGCAGAAACAACACCCAGCTGTGCATGTGACTGGTGATGGAAGTAAAGTCTGATGCTGTAAAGAACATTATTGCATAGGACTCTGGAATGTTACCTCCATAAATCAAGGTATATTGGAAGCGGTCAAATAAGAGATGACAAGAGTGAACATCAATGTTTTAGGAATTATTAAACTAAGATGGACTGCTGCTGCTGCTGCTAACTCACTTCAGTTGTGTCTGACTCTGTGCAACTCCATAGACAGCAGCCCACCAGGCTCCCCCGTCCCTGGGATTCTCCAGGCAAGAACACTGGAGTGGGTTGCCATTTCCTTCTCCAATGCATGACAGTGAAGTCACTCAGTTGTGTCTAACTCTTCGAGACCCATGGACTAGAATGGGCGAATTTAACTCAGCTGACCATTATATCTACTACTGTGGGCAAGAATCCCTTAGAAGAAATGGAGTAGCCATCATGGTCAACAAAAGAGTCCAAAATGCAGTACTTGGATGCAATCTCAAAAATGACAGAATTATCTCTTTTTCTTTTCAAGGCAAACCATTCCATATCACTGTAATCCAAGTCTGTGCTCCAACCAGAAATGCTGAAGAAGCTGAATTTGAACAGCTCTATGAAGACCTACAAGACCTTCTAGAACTAACACCCCAAAATGATGTGCTTTTCATAATAGGGGACTGGAATGCAAAAGTAGGAAGTCAAGAAACACCTGGAGTAATGGGAAATTTGGCCTTGGAGTACAGAATGAAGCAGCGCAAAGGCTAACAGAGTTTTGCCAAGAGAACACACTGGTCATAGCAAACACCCTCTTCCAGCAATGCAAGAGAAGACTCTACACATGGACATCACCAAATGGTCAATACCGAAATCAGATTGATTGATTCTTTGCAGCCAAAGAAGGAGGCGCTCTATACAGTCAGCAAAAACAAGCCCGGGAGCCAACTGTGGCTCAGATCATGAACTCCTTATTGTCAAATTCAGACTTAAATTGAAGAAAGTAGGGAAAACCACTAGACCATTCAGGTATGACCTAAATCGAATCCCTTATGATTATACAGTGGAAGTGGCAAACAGATTCAAGGGATTAGATCTGATAGACAGAGTGCCTGATGAACTATGGATGGAGGTTCATGACATTGTACAGGAGGCAGGGATCAAGACCATGTGCAAGAGAAACAAATGCAAAAAGGCAAAATGGTTGTCTGAGGAGGCCTTACAAATAGCTGAGAAAAGAAGAGAA
>SJYX01013078.1:0-30500 GCA_006410675.1 Oreotragus oreotragus | reverse complement strand
ACTGTAGCCTACCACACTTATCCATCCATGGGATTTTCCAGGCAAGAGTACTGGAGTGGGTTGCCATTTCCTTCTCCAGGGGCTCTTCCTGATCCAGGAATTGAACCTGGGCCTCCTGCATTGTAGGCATACACTTTATTGTCTGAGCCACAGGGAAGTCCAAAAAAGTGAAAGTGGCTGGCTCAGTCATGTCCGACTCTTTGCGACCCCATGGACTGTCCATGGGATTCTTCAGGCTAGAATACTGGAGTGGGTAGCCTTTCCCTTCTCCAGGGGATCTTCCCAACCCAGGGATCAAACCCAGGTCTCCTGCATTACAGGTGGATTCTTTACCAGCTGAGCCACAAGGGAAGTCCAAGAATACTGGAGTGAGTGGCCTATACCTTCTCCAACGGATCTTGCTGACTCAGGAATTGAACTGGGGTCTCCTGTATTGCAGACAGATTCTTTACCAACTGAACTATGAGGGAAGCCCTGGTGGCTCGGATGGTAAAGCATCTGCCTATAATTCGGGAGACCCAGGTTCAATCCCTGGGTGGGGATGATCTGCTGGAGAAGGAAATGTCAACCACTCCAGTATTCTTGCCTGGAAAATCCCATGGATGGAGGAGCCTGATAGGCTACAGTCCATGGGGTTGCAAAGAGTTGGATACGACTGAGCGACTTCACTCAGTTTGAAGGGCAACTATTAAGGACATGTATCAGTAATTAAATTTTCTTAGACTAAAGAGAAATTCTACCTTTATCTCATCTGCGAAGTGGGATGTTGTTGTTCATTTGCTAAGTTGTGTCCGGCAATGGCACCCCACTCCAGTACTCTTGCTTGGAAAATCCCATGGACCGAGGAGCCTGGTAGGCTGCAGTCCATGGGGTTGCTAAGAGTTGGACACGACTGAGCGACTTCATTTTCACTTTTCATTTTCATGCATTGGAGAAAGAAATGGCAACCCACTCCAGAGTACTTGCCTGGAGAATCCCAGGGACGGGGAAGCTTGACGGGCTGCTGTCTATGGGGTCACACAGAGTCAGACACGACTGAAGTGACTTAGCAGTCCAATTCTTTGTGACCCCTGGACGGTAGAATGCAGGGCTTCCCTGTCCTTCACTATTTCCCAAGTTTGCTCAAACTCATGTCCATTGAGTTGGTGATGCTATCTAAACATCTCATCCTCTGCAGCTTCTTTCTCCCTTTGCCTCAATCTTTCCCAACATCAGAGTCTTTTCCAATGAGTCGACTGTTCACATCAGGTGGCCAAATTATCAAAGCTTCAGCTTCAGCATAAGTGAAGTGGGATGCTGACCTTAAATAATAGACTTCAGGTATATCCCCAAAGGAATTAACACTCCTCAAAAATACATCATGAAAGCCCCTGAATATATGTATAAAATAAGACTGAATATATGTATAAAATAAGCTCCCTGCCTTATAATGTTTTGAATATGAACTGTGTTTTCAGGGAAAGGATGGGTAATGGATCTTTTGAAATGGATCATTGCTCTGATGCCAAAAATTAAATTTGCACATGCAAGTCACCAACTGTGAGTGGTATTTAGAACATGGATTTTAGAGAGTCAATGCCCAAAAAGAACAACGACCTCCCCTGGTTGGGAACTAAGATCCCAGATGCTGAGGGGCAACTAAACCTGTGCCAAGCAACTGCTGATCCCATGTTCCACAATGAAGAGCCTGTTCACTGCAACAAAAATCGAGCACAGAAAAAAAGAAAAAAAAAATCCAATGTAGCTTAAAAAACAAGTAAAGCACAAGATATCCTAATAGAAAAGGAGGGAGGATAAAAAATAGAAATGTGTGCAAAGAAGTAACATGCCTAATAGAACATAAAACGTTATCAGGGAAATGAAAATTGAAATAAGATTTTTTTCTCATAATATTAGGATAACTAAGGACTTGTTAATATTTCGTGATGGTTAGGGTGAGAGAAAATGGGTACTCACATAAATGGTTGGTAGAAATTATTTGGCTTTTTTCGAAGTCAATTGTTTCACTGCAACAAAAATCGAGCACAGAAAAAAAGAAAAAGAAAATCCAATGTAGCTTAAAAAACAAGTAAAGCACAAGATATCCTAATAGAAAAGGAGGGAGGATAAAAAATAGAAATGTGTGCAAAGAAGTAACATGCCTAATAGAACATAAAAAGTTATCAGGGAAATGAAAATTGAAATAAGATTTTTTTCTCATAATATTAGGATAACTAAGAACTTGTTAATATTTCGTGATGGTTAGGGTGAGAGAAAATGGGTACTCACATAAATGGTTGGTAGAAATTATTTGGCTTTTTTCGAAGTCAATTGATAGTATTACAATTGAAATGTACCTATCTTTCAATTGAACATTTAGGGTACTGATGTCAAAGAAATATATGAGAACATAAAAAAGTACATACAAAGGTGTTCACTGCTAGAGAGGGTATAAAGTTTTAATAGATACTCTCATCCTCATGGAGTTTATTTGGCTGGAAAGACATGTAAGAAAAATGTTAAACCATCATGTTTGTGTTTTTATTCAAACAATGTGTAAATATTTACAAGGAAAAATAAAATGTGACTTGAGTTTCTCAAAAAAGACTTTATGGAGAAGGTGAAACTTTGGCTTATAAGACCATATATGTAATTATTATTAAAAAGTGAGACTTTATTAATTAGAATATAAGTTCTACGAAGGTAGTTTTTTATGGGGTTTCTTTTTGGCAATACTTTAATTGTACATGTGTCAATCATAACTTTCTCTGCCTACAGGTGTTGTTCTCTTATAATGAAGCTACTGAAAAAACAGAAATTGTGTGGGATAACATCATACAATATTAACACATTAAAATTTTAAATCAAGCACATCTACTATTTTATTACTGTTTTCCAACATCTAGAAGAGTGCCTAGCATAAATTGGTCAATGTGTACATACTTTTTAAAGAAATTAAAGTACAAAAAAACTTGTAAGATAATGAAAATGCTCAAATAAAGAAGCTTACAGATGTAAAGCTAAATAAAATAATAGACAGTAGAAAAAAATTGCCTCATTAATCCCATTATATTAGAGGCAGTCAAGGGATAACAGTACCAGCTGAATATTAACGCTATGGCATTTTGTTTTATTCTCTGTGGAATATGCCTCTAAGAGAATTTAAAATGACAGGGAATTTCATCATTTTAAAAACAAAGTAAACTCAAAGTAACTCAAGGGAACCCTAAAGAGACAATGTCTAAGCAGTAAAATAATATTTATCCCTCCACTTTCTAAATTAAATTAATTGTTTGCTCTTTTTATAAGCAGCATTGGAATAAGCTGTCAGTTTGAATAAAACATTTTATCATTCTGACTATATCCAAAATCAAACTTTCCTGGAAAATTTGAATCCTCTTTTTCTCTATTAAAAGAAAGTTTTGAGATTTCTGTATTTCTTAACGTATAGATCAAAGATGTTGCGTTAGCATGTGCTGCATAGAAAAGTAAATTCTAATATTGAAGTCCTTAGAGATTGTCTACTCCCATCCACTTTTATTTATCTTATACGTAAAAGTCTAGATGAATTCGATAGAGACCCTACCCTGAGTTAACAACTCAGCAATCCTCAGCTTGTCATTTTCTTCACTGATTAAGGGTCATAACAAAATATTTACAAGTGAAATCAATGATAGTATATGTTAAGCAAAACAGCACATCTACATCAGTATGTAACTGCTATTTCCAGGGGAAAATAATGAAATTTTAGTATTGAGTACTTTCTCTAATTTTGATTGTAAGCCATACATGTAAATTTCAATATTGGACAAAGCTTTCTACTTTATTCTATTTTTTTTGTTTTTCATTAAAAATTTCTGCCTTGTACTTATTTTACTAGCATAGTTATTAATAATGACTCCTAGTGGTCATGTATGGATGTGAGAGTTGGACTGTGAAGAAATCTGAGTGCAGAAGAGTTGATGCTTTTGAACTGTGGTGTTGGAGAAGACTCTTGAGAGTCCTTTGGACTGCAAGGAGATCCAACCAGTCCATTCTGAAGGAGATCAACCCTGGGATTTCTTTGGAGGGAATGATGCTAAAGCTGAAACTCTGGTACTTTGGGCACATCATGCGAAGAGTTGACTCATTGGAAAAGACTCTGATGCTGGGAGGGATTGGGGGCAGGGGGAGAAGGGGACGACAGAGGATGAGATGGCTGGATGGCATCACTGACTCGATGCACGTGAGTCTGAGTGAACTCTGGGAGTTGGTGATGGACAGGGAGGCCTGGTGTGCTGCAATTCACGGGGTCGCAAAGAGTCGGACACGACTGAGCGACTGAACTGAACTGAACTGATTACTTTCAAAATATTCCAGTTAAATGATGTTATAAAGTCATCCTTGGTTTAAAGGAAATATATGCTCTCTAACTGATATTAAAGCTTTGTAAAAATTTCTAATTAGAGCCATGTCACAAGGAATAAGGAACATTACTATGGCCTTATGATGAGATATCAAGTTTGATCTATTATATTAACTCACTTTAGAGGCCAAATATCCATTAAATGAAAAAAGTTTAAGAAAAAAAATGTAACAAGTCATCTACAACAAGCTATGGGAGATTTATTAATGATGACAGATTGCCCCAAACCATCAAAGCTTAAGTGATAACATCCTTGCATAAAAAGAACACTTCATAACAGATGGTTCATTGGTATGTAAGCATAATAAGCCCCAAAGTCAACTGAACAAAAGTATTTATTTCCTTTTAAAATGAGAGTTTGCTAGTTATATATTAGTATCAATTGAGAGCTATAGAACTTGCCTAGACATACCTTATGAATATAAGCTGTTAAATGAGGTGCTGCCAAACTAAGACAGCCCACCTGTCAAAATCAAGCTGGCTTTGTGAAATACTTTGCTGCTTCTAATAAGTCAGGAACATAAAGCCATTTTTCTGAGCGGTTAGAGCTCTGTGTCCTAGTACCAGTACTAACTAAGGAATACTTCATATTTTTGAATAAATTCCAATTTTCTTTTATATGTGGAAAAGTAAATACGTATTTGTGGAAGTGCTTTTCTACTAGGTTTCTTAAACCATCTAAAGAAAACTTTTACCATTTCCCTTTAAAAAACCTTTTTTTAACAGCAATTTTGTCCTGTTAGGTTTTTTTTCTTTTTATTACCAAGTTCACACTGTTTATGTGGAGTCATAAATAATGATATGCACAAAGGTCAAAAGGAAAGTGAAGACAAGCAGAAGTTAAAAATTTTCCACGAATTAGATTCCTTTGAAATTAGATGTTAATAGAATAAATAGTTGACAGGCATATTTTACATGCAGAAGAAAGTCAAGAAAAATAGTCCAGGAAATAGGTGATCTTTTTCTTTCTCTCTTTTTTTAAACAAGAAAGCAAACTTAGTGTTACACAGTTAGCAAAGGCAATTATAATAATAGTAATACCACAGATTAGATGCTGAACAACAATGCATTACTGCAGAGGTCATTATAGTCAATAGTCATTTCCTACAAAATCGTAAGCAATATGTCAGCACTCACAATTTAATTTTCTAGCAGAGGTTGAAGCTCACAGACACAGGGCAATAAAGGATCAGACTAACATCATCTACACTGAGCTCACTGGATATCTGGGGAAGGTCCTTCCTCATTCTCTCTCCATCACCAACTAGAGTAAAATAACTTTGTCACCTGTAAAAACTGTGCAGCTAAAATGCCAACCTCTGTACAAAATGTCAAAGGTTTCCATGTCTGTAAGTTTCCTAGTCCTCTTTGTTTATTTAGGTTTCTGTGCCTCCCAGCAGAACTGTCAGAAGAGGTCAGTTTTTGGAAGATTATACAGACATGGGAAAGCAGAAAGCCAGAGCAATCAAGTTACCATCATTTTTTATTCAACCACATAAGGGAATGACCCTTTAAGGATCTTAGAATATATTGACTAGAAAAACAGAGAAAAGTTTTTTTTTTTTTCATGCTGAATAGCTATTTAAAAAGGAAGCATCTTGTCTTCTTTCAGCTAAGGGATTCATTTATTGATATATTTATTTTATAACTAAAACTCATCTTGAAGTGACAGGTTTTTTTTTTTTTTCACTTTTGCATGTCTTGAAGTTTTTGTAATTTGGGAGCCTCTCTTTCTTCTTTTTTTATTGGATAAATTTGACATGTAATGTTCATATGTGTGTGTGTGAGAGAGATATCTTCTTCATCCACTCATCTATGAATGGACACTTAGGTTACTTCCATGTCTTCAGGCAGTTCAGTTCAGTTGCTCAGTCATGTCTGGCTCTTTGCGACCCCATGGACTGCAGCACGCCAGGCCTCCCTGTCCATCACCAACTCCCAGAGCTTACCCAAACCCATGTCCATTGTCTTGGTGATGCCATCCAACCATTTCATCCTCTATCGTCCCCTTCTCACCTGCCTTCAATCTTTACCAGCATCAGGGTCTTCTCAAATAAGTCAGCTCTTCACATCAGGTGGCCAAATATTGGCTTTTCAGCTTCAACATCAGTCCTTTGATTGAACACTCAGGACTGATCTCCTTTAGGATGGACTGGTTGGATCTCCTTGCAGTCCAAGGGACTCTCAAGAGTCTTCTCCAACACCACAGTTCAAAAGCATCAGTTCTTTGGTCCTCATCCTTCTTCATGGTCCAAATCTCACATCCATACATAACTACTGGAAAAACCGTAGCTTTGACTATACAGAATTTTGCTGGCAAAATAATGTCTCTGCTTTTTAATATACTCTCTAGGTTTATCATAGCTTTTCTTCCAAGGAGGTTCAGTTCAGTTCAATCACTCAATCGTGTCTGACTCTTTTTGACCCCATGAATTGCAGCACGCCAGGCCTCCCTGTCCATCACCAACTCCCAGAGCTTACCCAAACTCATGTCCATTGAGTCGGTGATGCCATCCAACCATTTCATCCTCTGTTGTCCCCTTCTCCTCCTGCCTTCAATCTTTCCCAACATCAGGGTCTTTTCAAATGAGTCAGCTCTTCGCATCAGGTGGCCAAAATATTGGAGTTTCAGCTTCAACATCTAGGCCTTCCAACGAACACCCAGGACTGATTTTCTTTAAGATGAACTGGTTGGATCTCCTTGCAGGCTAAGGTACTTTCAAGAGTCTTCTCCAACATCACAGTTCAAAACCATCAATTCTTTGGTGCTTAGCTTTCTTTATAGTCCAACTCTCACATCCAAATATGACTACTGGAAAAATCATAGCCTTGACTAGACAGACCTTTGTTGACAAAGTAATGTCTCTGCTTTTTAAGATGCTATCTAGGTTGGTCATAACTTTCCTTCCAAGGAGTAAGTGTCTTTTAATTTCAGGGCTGCAATCACCATCTGCAGTGATTTTAGAGCCCCCAAAATAAAGTCAGCCACTGTTTCCACTGTTTCCCCATCTATTTGTCATGAAGTGATGGGACCAGATGCCATGATCTTCGTTTTCTGAATGTTGAGCTTTAAGCCAACTTTTTCACTCTCCTCTTGGCCATTGTAAATAGAGCTGCAATAAACACTGGAGTGTCTATGCCTTTTTGAAGTAGCATTTTTGTCTTTTTTAGTTAAATACCCAGAAGTAAAATTGCTGGATCATATGACAGTTTATTTTTGATTTTTTTGAGGAAACTCCATATAGTTTTTCATAGTGGCTGCACCAATTTACAATCCTACCTATGGTGCATGAGGATTCCTTTTTCTTCACGTCCTTGCCAACACTTTCTCGCTGTTTTTTTGATGATAGTCTGACAAGTGTGAGGTGGTATGTCATTTTGGTTCTGATTTGTATTTTCCATGATTAGTGATATTGAGCATCTTTTTATGTGTCTTTTGGTCATCTTTATATCTTCTTTAGAAAAATGTCTATTCAGGTCCTCTGCCTGAATAGACCAATAGGTTTTTGGACTTCCCAGGTGGCTCAGTGGTAAAAGAATCTGCCTGACAATACAGGAGACACAAGGGATGTGGCTTAATCCCTGTGTTGGCAAGATCCCTTAGAGAAGGAAATGGCCACCCATTCTAATATTCTTGCCTAGGAAATCTCATGGACAGAGGGGCCCCAGGCTAGAGTCCATGGGGTCGCAAAGCTTTGGACATGACTGAGTGACTGAGCATGTCTGTGTTTTCATTGAGTTGTTTATTTTTTGATGTTAAGTTGTATGTTTGCTTTACAAATTTTAAATATTAACCCTTTATCGAATATTAAACATATTGTTTGCCAATATCTTTTCCCTCTCAGTAGCTGCCACCCAATGCCCCCACCCTGAGCAACTGAATAAATGCAAGTGGCACCTGTTATGTGGTGACTGCTGAGGAAATAGGAGTTTGGTTATTTTCTGGTTAAGTCTGAAATGACTGTTAGACCACATAGTAAAGATGTTTAGAAGGAAGTTTACTATGAGACTGGAGTGAAATGTTTAAAGATCTCGCCTGGAGACATAATTCTTGGTATTGTGAGTATAGCAGTATTATTGGACTAGAAAGATCATGATCTGGAAGATGAGTGTGCAGAGAGAAAAAGTCAAAGCACTGAGGACCCAAGTCATTCAAGTCACATACATGATATTGTGTACCTTGTGCTCCCTTTTTGCCTCCTATTAAATGCTCTGGTTTGTACCTTTTCTTTTTTTTTTTCTTGGCACTACTGCTGATCCTAATAGTAGAATGGTGAGGTCACTCAGTTGTGTCTGACTCTTTGCAACCCCATGGACTGTAGCCTACCAGGCTCCTCCATCCACAGGATTTTCCAGGCAAGAGTACTGGAGTGGGTTGCCATTTCCTTCTCCAGGGGATCTTTCTGACTCAGGGATCAAACCTGGTTCTCCTGCATTACAGGCAGACACTTTACCATCTGAGCCACCTAACCTTATCTTAGATAAGTGTCATTTCCTCATGGAAGCCTTTTCTTACCTTCTAGAGAGATCGGACACAATCCCTATAAACCCCAGTACCACTATTTAGCCTTGTGTAACACAAATCGTCTTTCTATACTTTGATAAATAGTATTATGTTGCATGACCCCTGAGGTCAGGTATTGTATTTGTCTTATGTTCAGTGTACCCAGTTCTTAATCCAGTGCAAGTAAATAATGTTCTCTCAATATCTTATTCTTTAAACTCAATTGAATCATTAGCCAGAAACCAATCTCTTCTGACTTTTGAGCAAGGTTTCCATTAAGACATGAGATTATTAACAAATAGTAGTAACTGAAGAATTAATGTTTGAGTTTTTACAGAAACTGCAGTTCTCTGCATTCACATTGCCATTCCATTGCCATTCCATTCCATTGCCATCTTGATTGAACAGTGCAATTACGTAGAGTGTTAATTGTCTGCTAATAGGAGGAATAATGATAAAATTACATAGTACATTCATGTAATAACACTCAAATTACTGTTTTAGATTCCTTTCCAATTTATAATCAGGTTCAGTGATGCTGAGTCAATTTTTAACAAATACACTAGCAAATACTGTTGGTATACGTATTTTATTCAAATCAGGAATTTAAAGTATATAGTGGAATTCAGCAATGCAGCAACATACAAAATCAACACACAAAAATTATTTGCATTTCTGTACATTAGCAATGAACAATCTGAAAAGAAAATATAACAAAAACAATTCCCTTTATAGTAGTATCAAAAAGAATAAAACACTTTAAAATTAGTCAAAGAAGTGAAAAACATACAGTGAAAACTACAACACATTCCTGAATGAATTTATAGAAGATAGGTAAGTAGAATGACATTCCATGTTCATGAATGGGAAGACGTAATGTTATTAACATGTTAATACTATCCCAAGAGATCTACAGAGTTCATGAGATTCCTACCAAAATGCCAGTGATTTTTTTTTCAGAAATAGAAAAACTCATCCTAAAATTCATATGGAATTTCAAAGGACTCTGAATAGCCCAAACAATAGCTCTAAGTCTCATACTTTCTGATTTAAAGACTTACAATAAAGCTACAGTAATCAAGAGAGTGTAATACTGGCATAAAGACAAACACATAGACCAATGGGATAAAATCAAATACAGAAATAAATCCTCACATCTATGGGTCGAAATATTTTGCACAAGGGAATCAATACCATTGAAGAGAAAAAAAAAATCTTCAAAAATGGTACTTGGAAAACTGAATCTCCATATGTAAAAGAATCAAGTTGGACCTACCCAACACCATATACAAATATTAATTCAAAATAGATTTATGACCTAAATGTAAAGTCTAAACTATAGAACTCTTAGAAGAAAACATAAGGCAGGAACTTCATGACACTGGATTTGGCAATAATTTCTTGGATACACACAAAAGGCGCAGGTAACAAAAGACAAAAAGAGACAAACTGGACTTCATAAAATTTTTAAAAAATTGTGCATCAGATGACATTATTAGAATAAAAAGGCAACCCACAGGATGGGAGAAAATATTTGCATGCTTTAATATTTAGAATATATCATTTCAGTTCAGTTACTCAGTCATGTCCGACTGTTTCCTACCCCATGGACTGCAGCACGCCAGGCTTCCTTGTCCATCACCAACTCCAGGAGCTTTCTCAAATTCACGTCTTTCAAGTTGGTGATGCTCTCCAACCATCTCATCATCTGTCATCCTCTTCTCCTCCTGCTTTCAATCTCTTCCATCATCAGGGTCTTTTCCAATGAGTCAGTTCTTGGTGTCAGGTGGCCAAAGTATTGTAGCTTCAGCTTCAGCATCAGTCTTTCCAATGAATATCCAGGACTGATTTCCTTTACGATGGACTGATTTGATTTCCTTTCAGTCCAAGGGACTCTCAAGAGTCTTCTCCAACACCACGGTTCAAAAGCATCCATTCTTCTGCATGCAGCTTTCTTTATGGTCCAACTCTCACATCCATACATGACTATTGGAAGAACCATAGTTTTGACTAGATGAACTTTTGTCAGCAAAGTAATGTCTCTGCTCTTTAACATGCTGTCTAGGTTGGTCATAGCTTTTCTTCCAAAGAGCAAGTGTCTTTTAATTTCATGGCTGCAGTCACCATCTGAAGTGATTTTGGAACCCAAGAAAATAAAGTCTGTCATTGTTTCCATTGTTTCCCCAACTATTTGCAATAAAGTGATGGGATGGGATGCGGTGATCTTGTTTTTTAAATGTTGAGTTTTAAGCTAGCTTTTTCACTCTCCTCTTTCACTTTCATCAAGAGTCTCTTTAGTTTCTCTTTGCTTTCTGCCATAAGGGTAGCGTCATCCTAAAACTCAACAATAAAAACAATCCATTTCAAAGCTAGTCAAAGGACTGGAAAAGACATTTCTCAAAGGGACATACAGTAGGCCCTCTGTTATCCACAGGTTCCACATTTATGACTAGCCAACCACAGAACAAAAATATTTGATAGAAAAAAATTCCAGAATGTCCCAGAAAGCAAAACTTGAATTTACTTCATGTTGGCAACTTTTTACCTAGTATTTACATTGTATTTAGAACTATTTACATTATACTATTAGGTATTATAAATAATCTAGAGATGATTTAAAGTACACAAGAGGATGTCCATAGGTTACATGCAATGACTACTCCATTTTATTTAAGAGATTCAAACACCTATGGTTTTCGGGTTTCCTCTGGGTTTTAGAATCAATCTTTCCATAGATACCAAGTGACAAATGTATACAAATGGTCAATAAGCACGTGAAAATAAGCTCAGTATATTGTTAATTATCAGGGAAATATAAATCAAAACTACAGTGAGTTACCACCTCACATCCATTAAGATGGCTGATATAAAAAAAAAAATACAGAAAGTGAGTGTTTGTAAGGATGTGGAGAAATTGGAACTCTAATACACTGCTGGTGGGAATGTAAAATGGTACAGCAGTTGTGGAAAACAGTATGATAGTTACTTAAAAAACTTAAGATAGAATTAACATGTGATCCTGCAAGTTCACTACTATATTCAAAATAATTGACAGCAGGATCTTTAAGAGGTATTTGCACATTCATGTTCCTAGCAACATTGTTCACAATAACTAAAAGGTAGATCCCAAGTGTTCATTGAAGAACGAATGGATAAGCCAAATATATATTATATATATATATATATATATATATTTTAAGCCAACTTTTTCACTCTCCTCTTGGCCATTGTAAATAGAGCTGCAATAAACACTGGAGTGTCTATGCCTTTTTGAAGTAGCATTTTTGTCTTTTTTAGTTAAATACCCAGAAGTAAAATTGCTGGATCATATGACAGTTTATTTTTGATTTTTTTGAGGAAACTCCATATAGTTTTTCATAGTGGCTGCACCAATTTACAATCCTACCTATGGTGCATGAGGATTCCTTTTTCTTCACGTCCTTGCCAACACTTTCTCGCTGTTTTTTTGATGATAGTCTGACAAGTGTGAGGTGGTATGTCATTTTGGTTCTGATTTGTATTTTCCATGATTAGTGATATTGAGCATCTTTTTATGTGTCTTTTGGTCATCTTTATATCTTCTTTAGAAAAATGTCTATTCAGGTCCTCTGCCTGAATAGACCAATAGGTTTTTGGACTTCCCAGGTGGCTCAGTGGTAAAAGAATCTGCCTGACAATACAGGAGACACAAGGGATGTGGCTTAATCCCTGTGTTGGCAAGATCCCTTAGAGAAGGAAATGGCCACCCATTCTAATATTCTTGCCTAGGAAATCTCATGGACAGAGGGGCCCCAGGCTAGAGTCCATGGGGTCGCAAAGCTTTGGACATGACTGAGTGACTGAGCATGTCTGTGTTTTCATTGAGTTGTTTATTTTTTGATGTTAAGTTGTATGTTTGCTTTACAAATTTTAAATATTAACCCTTTATCGAATATTAAACATATTGTTTGCCAATATCTTTTCCCTCTCAGTAGCTGCCACCCAATGCCCCCACCCTGAGCAACTGAATAAATGCAAGTGGCACCTGTTATGTGGTGACTGCTGAGGAAATAGGAGTTTGGTTATTTTCTGGTTAAGTCTGAAATGACTGTTAGACCACATAGTAAAGATGTTTAGAAGGAAGTTTACTATGAGACTGGAGTGAAATGTTTAAAGATCTCGCCTGGAGACATAATTCTTGGTATTGTGAGTATAGCAGTATTATTGGACTAGAAAGATCATGATCTGGAAGATGAGTGTGCAGAGAGAAAAAGTCAAAGCACTGAGGACCCAAGTCATTCAAGTCACATACATGATATTGTGTACCTTGTGCTCCCTTTTTGCCTC
The DNA here is from genome assembly GCA_006410675.1 of Oreotragus oreotragus. Classification (NCBI taxonomy): domain Eukaryota; kingdom Metazoa; phylum Chordata; class Mammalia; order Artiodactyla; family Bovidae; genus Oreotragus; species Oreotragus oreotragus. The sequence goes on along the minus strand of SJYX01013078.1, from coordinate 17,286 downwards.
CTATTAAATGCTCTGGTTTGTACCTTTTCTTTTTTTTTTTTCTTGGCACTACTGCTGATCCTAACAGTAGAATGGTGAGGTCACTCAGTTGTGTCTGACTCTTTGCAACCCCATGGACTGTAGCCTACCAGGCTCCTCCATCCACAGGATTTTCCAGGCAAGAGTACTGGAGTGGGTTGCCATTTCCTTCTCCAGGGGATCTTTCTGACTCAGGGATCAAACCTGGTTCTCCTGCATTACAGGCAGACACTTTACCATCTGAGCCACCTAACCTTATCTTAGATAAGTGTCATTTCCTCATGGAAGCCTTTTCTTACCTTCTAGAGAGATCGGACACAATCCCTATAAACCCCAGTACCACTATTTAGCCTTGTGTAACACAAATCGTCTTTCTATACTTTGATAAATAGTATTATGTTGCATGACCCCTGAGGTCAGGTATTGTATTTGTCTTATGTTCAGTGTACCCAGTTCTTAATCCAGTGCAAGTAAATAATGTTCTCTCAATATCTTATTCTTTAAACTCAATTGAATCATTAGCCAGAAACCAATCTCTTCTGACTTTTGAGCAAGGTTTCCATTAAGACATGAGATTATTAACAAATAGTAGTAACTGAAGAATTAATGTTTGAGTTTTTACAGAAACTGCAGTTCTCTGCATTCACATTGCCATTCCATTGCCATTCCATTCCATTGCCATCTTGATTGAACAGTGCAATTACGTAGAGTGTTAATTGTCTGCTAATAGGAGGAATAATGATAAAATTACATAGTACATTCATGTAATAACACTCAAATTACTGTTTTAGATTCCTTTCCAATTTATAATCAGGTTCAGTGATGCTGAGTCAATTTTTAACAAATACACTAGCAAATACTGTTGGTATACGTATTTTATTCAAATCAGGAATTTAAAGTATATAGTGGAATTCAGCAATGCAGCAACATACAAAATCAACACACAAAAATTATTTGCATTTCTGTACATTAGCAATGAACAATCTGAAAAGAAAATATAACAAAAACAATTCCCTTTATAGTAGTATCAAAAAGAATAAAACACTTTAAAATTAGTCAAAGAAGTGAAAAACATACAGTGAAAACTACAACACATTCCTGAATGAATTTATAGAAGATAGGTAAGTAGAATGACATTCCATGTTCATGAATGGGAAGACGTAATGTTATTAACATGTTAATACTATCCCAAGAGATCTACAGAGTTCATGAGATTCCTACCAAAATGCCAGTGATTTTTTTTCAGAAATAGAAAAACTCATCCTAAAATTCATATGGAATTTCAAAGGACTCTGAATAGCCCAAACAATAGCTCTAAGTCTCATACTTTCTGATTTAAAGACTTACAATAAAGCTACAGTAATCAAGAGAGTGTAATACTGGCATAAAGACAAACACATAGACCAATGGGATAAAATCAAATACAGAAATAAATCCTCACATCTATGGGTCGAAATATTTTGCACAAGGGAATCAATACCATTGAAGAGAAAAAAAAAATCTTCAAAAATGGTACTTGGAAAACTGAATCTCCATATGTAAAAGAATCAAGTTGGACCTACCCAACACCATATACAAATATTAATTCAAAATAGATTTATGACCTAAATGTAAAGTCTAAACTATAGAACTCTTAGAAGAAAACATAAGGCAGGAACTTCATGACACTGGATTTGGCAATAATTTCTTGGATACACACAAAAGGCGCAGGTAACAAAAGACAAAAAGAGACAAACTGGACTTCATAAAATTTTTAAAAAATTGTGCATCAGATGACATTATTAGAATAAAAAGGCAACCCACAGAATGGGAGAAAATATTTGCATGCTTTAATATTTAGAATATATCATTTCAGTTCAGTTACTCAGTCATGTCCGACTGTTTCCTACCCCATGGACTGCAGCACGCCAGGCTTCCTTGTCCATCACCAACTCCAGGAGCTTTCTCAAATTCACGTCTTTCAAGTTGGTGATGCTCTCCAACCATCTCATCATCTGTCATCCTCTTCTCCTCCTGCTTTCAATCTCTTCCATCATCAGGGTCTTTTCCAATGAGTCAGTTCTTGGTGTCAGGTGGCCAAAGTATTGTAGCTTCAGCTTCAGCATCAGTCTTTCCAATGAATATCCAGGACTGATTTCCTTTACGATGGACTGATTTGATTTCCTTTCAGTCCAAGGGACTCTCAAGAGTCTTCTCCAACACCACGGTTCAAAAGCATCCATTCTTCTGCATGCAGCTTTCTTTATGGTCCAACTCTCACATCCATACATGACTATTGGAAGAACCATAGTTTTGACTAGATGAACTTTTGTCAGCAAAGTAATGTCTCTGCTCTTTAACATGCTGTCTAGGTTGGTCATAGCTTTTCTTCCAAAGAGCAAGTGTCTTTTAATTTCATGGCTGCAGTCACCATCTGAAGTGATTTTGGAACCCAAGAAAATAAAGTCTGTCATTGTTTCCATTGTTTCCCCAACTATTTGCAATAAAGTGATGGGATGGGATGCGGTGATCTTGTTTTTTAAATGTTGAGTTTTAAGCTAGCTTTTTCACTCTCCTCTTTCACTTTCATCAAGAGTCTCTTTAGTTTCTCTTTGCTTTCTGCCATAAGGGTAGCGTCATCCTAAAACTCAACAATAAAAACAATCCATTTCAAAGCTAGTCAAAGGACTGGAAAAGACATTTCTCAAAGGGACATACAGTAGGCCCTCTGTTATCCACAGGTTCCACATTTATGACTAGCCAACCACAGAACAAAAATATTTGATAGAAAAAAATTCCAGAATGTCCCAGAAAGCAAAACTTGAATTTACTTCATGTTGGCAACTTTTTACCTAGTATTTACATTGTATTTAGAACTATTTACATTATACTATTAGGTATTATAAATAATCTAGAGATGATTTAAAGTACACAAGAGGATGTCCATAGGTTACATGCAATGACTACTCCATTTTATTTAAGAGATTCAAACACCTATGGTTTTCGGGTTTCCTCTGGGTTTTAGAATCAATCTTTCCATAGATACCAAGTGACAAATGTATACAAATGGTCAATAAGCACGTGAAAATAAGCTCAGTATATTGTTAATTATCAGGGAAATATAAATCAAAACTACAGTGAGTTACCACCTCACATCCATTAAGATGGCTGATATAAAAAAAAAAATACAGAAAGTGAGTGTTTGTAAGGATGTGGAGAAATTGGAACTCTAATACACTGCTGGTGGGAATGTAAAATGGTACAGCAGTTGTGGAAAACAGTATGATAGTTACTTAAAAAACTTAAGATAGAATTAACATGTGATCCTGCAAGTTCACTACTATATTCAAAATAATTGACAGCAGGATCTTTAAGAGGTATTTGCACATTCATGTTCCTAGCAACATTGTTCACAATAACTAAAAGGTAGATCCCAAGTGTTCATTGAAGAACGAATGGATAAGCCAAATATATATTATATATATATATATATATATATATATATACACACACAGAGAGACCACATTTGGTATGTACTAAATTAAAAGACGCTTACTCCTTGGAAGAAAAGTTATGACCAACCTAGATAGCATATTCAAAAGCAGAGACATTACTGCCAACAAAGGTCCATCTGATCAAGGCTATGGTTTTTCCTGTGGTCATGTATGGACATAAGAGTTGGCCTGTGAAGAAAACTGATGCCGCACAGAAGAATTGATGTTTTTGAACTGTGGTGTTGGAGAAGACTCTTGAGAATCCCGTGGACTGAAAGGAGATCCAACCAGTCCATTCTGAAGGAGATCAGCCCTGGGATTTCTTTGGAAGGAATGATGCTAAAGCTGAAACTCCAGCACTTTGGCCACCTCATGTGAAGAGTTGACTCATTGGAGAAGACTCTGATGCTGGGAGGGATTGGGGGCAAGAGGAAAAGGGGATGACAGAGGATGAGTTGGCTGTATGGCATCACCGACTCGATGGACATGAGTTTGAGTGAATTCTGGGAGTTGGTGATGAACAAGGAGGCCTGGCGTGCTGCGATTCATGGGGTTGCAAAGAGTCGGACACGACTGAGCGACTGAACTGAAATGAACTGAACTGGATGAAATATTTGTCAGCCTCAAGAAAAGAAAAAATCATACACATGCTACAACATGGATGAACATTGAGGTCATTATGCTAAGTAAAATAAGTCAGCTACTAAGTGACAAGCACTGTATGATTCTACTTATATGAGGTGCTTTAGAAGTAGTCAAAAGCATAGAGACGGTAGAATGGTACTTGCCAGGGGCTAAAGGGGGGAGCATGGGGAATTATGTTTAATGGTTACAGCATTTCAGTTTGGCAAGATAAAAGGCGTTCTGGAGATGGATGGTAGCAGTAGTTGCACAACAAATATGAATGTAATTAAACCATTGAACTGTACACTTGAAAATGGTTAGATAGTAAATTTTATGTTATGTGTAGTGTATCACAATTTTTTAAAAATGGAAAAACTATGCAAATTGGGCATGATTTGGAAGCAAGGAGAATTCAGTTTTACATTTTAAAATCTTTATTTTAAATAGCTTTGGTAAGCTTTAAACCTAGGATTTGCTGTAGGATTGGATACGGGGTGTGACAGAAAGAAAAACACATTTCCTAAATTGTTCAACCATGAGTATTCATTAAATGCAAATAGAGGCTTCCATTTTAAAAGTGGTAGAGAGATATTGAAGTTGATTTATTTCTTGGAGACTGATGTATTTTTCCTAATGTTTTTCTGATTTTTTTATTAGAATGACTTTATTTTAACAATGTACATTATTTATACTAGTTCTCCACACTTTTAAAGATTCTAGAAAGCTAACTTTCTCAGAGTATTCCTCAGTGATATATAAAGATACAATATGCCTCATACTATTAAACTAAATAATTCAAGGACTTGCTTATATATGCCTATGATCAGGTAATCTCTTTTAAACAACATTTATATCTGCTTTCCTCAGAAAAATCTCTTACTACCCACTCCTTATGAATAAAGATTCAACATTTCAGCCTGAATTTGAAGCCATTCACAGCCTGAATTATGCTCGTTTTTCTTCCACATTAATTTCTCACTCTTCCCAAACACAAGCCACTTAAACCTCACCTCACAAGAGCAGACACAGCCAATTTTCACCCAAACACATTGTTCCTAAATCTTGCTCTGTACTTTTTCACTCATGCAAATTCCTCTGCCTAGAATTCCTTTCTTTCTCAAATTCAAATTTCCAAACCCTATAGGATGAAAGTTATGAAGTTATTTCCATGCATTTCCTCTTGTGTCTGTGTCTCCAGTCACTAAACTAACACAGGATTTGCTCTTTTAAAGACTGCTTATTCATTTCTTCTATATTTATTGCCTTTCACAATTCAAGACTCGATTGTCGTTTGTGGGCAAGATCTTATCTACTTTACAGTCACTCTGAAGATGAGGATCACATCTTATTTTTCCCTCACCACTATCGTTACATTTGTTTAATGCTCTCAATAAATACTTGTTGAATGAATGGACTAATTAATGCACACTTCTGAATTTTTTTCTGACTTAGAAGATAAGTGCAGTGGACATCATTAGTATCCTGACTAACGTGATCCATTAGTACCCACTACCCACTGAATCCAGTGCCTACGGTGGTGGCTAATGTCTGACACATGTGATCTTTGCCTGCACTCACTCTTGACGGATGGGTGCAATCTCAGCTGGAGAAACCTGGAGATTAACCATCATCTCATCTAGCTGATAGGGTGGTACAGAAGCCCAACAACACTTTCTCTAACAAACTTATAGAACAAATTATAGCTCAGAACCATTTTGTGCTGCTGCTCACCATCAGGTTGAAGAGAACTGAGCCTCCACATCTTTACGCTCTTCCCCTTTACTCTTTATAGGTTCATCCTCAAGCACACTTTCTCGATAAACACTTTTTCATGCACATGCAAATCCTTGTTTCAGGCTCTGCTCTGTAAAGTCCAAATAAAATTTCTGGGTGGCCCAGGGAAATTGTTACAGTTTAGGCCCTTTTGCTTGTATTTCAGAGGCTTAACTGGGAAATGATGTTAAGAACTATACTGAGGCAATGTAATCTTGAGAACACCAAAGTTTCCTTCGTTCTTTGCTTTTATTTGCTTATTTTAGATGGCAAGAGTCAGTCAGTTCAGTCGCTCAGTCATGTCTGACTCTCTGCCACCCCATGGACTGCAGCACGCCAGGCTTCCCTGTCTATCACCAACTCCCGGAGCTTGCTCAGACTCATGTCTATTGAGTTAGTGATGCCATCCAACCATCTCATCCTCTGTTGTCCCCTTCTCCTCCTGCCTTTAATCTTTCCCAGCAGTGGGGTCTTTTCTAATGAGTCAGTTCTTCGCATCAGGTGGCCAGAGTATTGGAGTTTCAGCTTAAGCATCAGTCCTTCCAATGACAAAAGAAGCTACTGAAGAATTTTTAGGTAGAAAAAGGCTGTGCTCAGCTGTGTCTGACTCTGTGACCCTAAGGACTGTAGCCCACCAGGCTCCTCTGTCCATGGGATTTCTCAGGCAAGAATACTGGAGTGGATTGCCATTTCCTCCTCCAGGGGCTCTTCCTGACCCAGGGATCAAACCCCTGTCCCCTGGGGCTTCTGCATTGGCAGGCAGATTCTTTGCCACTGAGCTACTTGGGGTTTAACAGATTAGGTCTAGCTCTTTCTTTAAAAACCTCAAGTTATGATTAACTTGTCTCAGTCTAAATTCTATCACATATGAGATATATAATAACTAAACATTGATTAGCAAGAACACATGTAACATGAAAAAATAAAATTAGCTATTTATGAAAACTTAAAAGTGTTCTATAATTTTAAAAATACTAAAATAATAAGAAGTGAGAAAAATGCCTTATTTTGATTACATGAATAGCAAAATTTTTGGCTTACCAGGATAAAGGTGGCAATATTTAATTAAATTTGAATATATTGATAGAGAGGCAGTATTAGGGAACTATGGTTAGTTCAATAGCGTATCTTTATTATTTTTTGTTTGTTTTTATTTGGCTGAGCCAGGTCTTAGTTATGATTGGCATGCAGGACCTTCATTGCAGCATGTGGTTTCTCTCTTTTTTTAGCTGTGGCTTTCCAACTTTTAGTTGCAGCATGTGGAATCTAGTTCCTTGACCAGGGATCAAACCCAGGTCCCATGCATTGGGAGTAACAAGTCTAAGCTGCTGGCCCACTGGGGAAGTCCCTCAATAGTGTGTCTTCGGACTTTGCAGCATATAAATGGAAACATACCTGCTTAGCTCAGTCAAAAGTGGTGAATGAAAGTAGTGAATGTCTCTGGACTAGCATATTTTATTCCAACTTGAACTTCTGTGAGTGAGCTCAGCTAGAGTGTGTGAAATGAGAAAGGAAGGTTAAATCCAGTAAAAAATTAATATTATGGGGCTGGGTTAATATGAGAAGCCCAAAAGAAGGTTCACAAGCTAAATGGAAGTTTTATAGAGAGAAGTGAAGCACGAATCAATAGAGAAAAGATTTCAAGGAAAGAATGTTTAACAAATTTAAATTCTCCATTGAGACCATGATAAGTGTATAAAGGTGTCTATAAGAATGGCTAAGAGTAGAAGGTGTCTATTGGATTTGGTAGTTAAGAGTTCACTATAAGCATTTCTGGGGTGGGTTGAGCAATGAAAGGGAGATGAAGTAATGGAACAGGGAGGGAGTCCATACTCTGATTTTAACAAGTTTGTCATGAGCTTCATTCATTTATTCTTCAAAGAGTAAACTTAGGATGGCAAAACTAATTCAAAACGGGGGACCAAATGTTCCCAGATTTGGTGAGAGGTAAATTAATTAAAAAAAAAAATCTTAGATAAATACCTAAAAAATGACAAACTTGAAATGAGATTATTAATAAGAACATGAACTATATGAAAAAACATATCTCTGACCCATCAAATGTGGCATGATGTGAAAATAACTTACTTTGTAAATAGCCCCCATGTCAACAACCTGCGGGCACTAAAGCACACTGAATTACAGAATGAGGCTGGATGGCAGTGTTTATGTTCCCATCGTCACTTTCAACATGGCTGCATGCTCTATTTCTACCCTGAGATCCTGGTTTCTTCTCAGATGTATATTAATGGGATGAAGACGAATGACCCAAGCAACAGACTGCTTCAAGTTATCTGATGTCAAGCCCATCTCCATGAGCACCTGCACCTAGAATGTGAGCTTTTCCTTTTCTGCCTTAAAAATAGTATCACTTATGAATATCTGCAAATAGGAAGGAAATGAAAGCAACTCTTGTCCTTCACACCTCTATTTTTTTCTATTAATTTTTAAAGTTATTTTCATTGTGATAAAATATAAATAACATAGAATTTAGTATCTTAAGCATTTCGTGTGTGCAGGTCAGTGGTGTTCAATGCATCCATATTGTAGCACAGCCATCACCACCATCCATCTCTGTAGCTATTTTCATCTTTCAAAACTGAAACTGTGTGTCCATGAAACACAATTTTCCCCTTCTCCTGAACCTTTGGCAACCACCATTTTACTTTCTGTCTCTATGATTTTGACTGTTCTAGTATCTCATATAAGTAGAATCATACAGTGTTTGTCTGGCTTATTTAGTTGGCATACTGTTCTCAAGATCCATCCAAGTTGTAGCATGTGTCAGAATTTCCTTTCCCTTTCTGCCTTTTTAAAGGTGGACCTCAACAATGACATATAGGATTATGTGACAGTCCACCTACACATTGATTCTTAGTAGATTTGGCCAGGCAGTAGAAGGCATCATAAGTCCTTTTTAATTTAATTCTTTTTTTCATGCTGTCACTTTTGCCTTTTCGTACAAATTCTTCTCAAACTCCTCTCTGAGTCTTTCCCCAAGATAGAGCTAAGTAGACCATTTGTGATGCCACATTTACTTTATTTTTGTGCATTTTCCCATTATGATTCTATTATAGTAAGGTGAAGTCCCATCTGAGGGAATAATCTTGAAAGTTTTTTGTGTCGTTTTCAGTCTTCTAAAATCTTACCATTATCTGGTTAAAATCCCAATGGATTCTTGGCTTACTTCACTTCCCACATTTTCTTGATAGTAGCTAACCTGGATCACTTCCAGCCCATACTGGCCATTCAGAAACACCATGATTATAAAGTAATCTGCTCAGGGATCATCTAGAGTAGAAAGTGGTGCGAGGGAGCTCTTAGAGCTTGCCATTTTATTGCCTGAAGAGTCTGTCCTAACAGGTAATACGGTGAGAAAGCCTTTGTCTAAGGCTCAGAGCCCCAGATTTCAGGCCTACTTCTGTCACATACCTACCACATGCCCTCATAGAAGTCTTGTGATTGAGCGTTTTGATTGTTAAAGGATCAGAATAATGCTTGTCCTACCGAACTGGCAAGATTGATTGCAGACTAAATAAAATACTGTAAAAAGACTTCAAAGGCTCTAAAGTACAATAAAAAGGAATGCTGTTTTCATATGTGAAAAAAGAAAAGAAACAAACAGGGCCTGAATTAGATGTGTCCAAATATCTGAGGCTTCTCCAGCGGCTCTGGTAAAGTGTCCGCCCGCAATGCAGGAGACCCTGATTTGATCCCTGGGTCTGGAAGATCCCCTGGAGAAGGGAATGGCAACTCACTCCAGTATTTTGCCTGGAGAATCCTATGGACAGAAGAGCCTTGCAGGCTACAGTCCATAGGGTCGCACAGAGTCAGACACGATTGAAGTGACTGAGCCCAGCACACACACACAAATATTTATGGTTAGGAGTTGAAGGTAAACTAAGAAAATACTTTTTTTTTTTTTTTTTAATTTACCGATAGTATTTTCAAGCCTCCAAACTTTGGAAACTGAAATTCTATTTCAGTGCTTCCCTTTGAGGTGGCACTGGTGGTAAAGAATACTCCTGCCAAGACAGGAGATGCGTATTCAATCCCTAGGTGGGGAAGATTCCCTGGAGGAGGAAATGGCAATCCACTCCAGTCTTCTTGCCTGGGAAATCCCATGGAGAGAGAAACCAGGCAGGCTACAGTCCAGTTCTATTTCAACTACTAAGTGATGCCAGCCTTTCAAATGCCACATTCTTTTGGGGCTCATCCTAATACTCTTTCTGAGTCTTTCAGTTCCTGTTTTGGCAAACTCACTAACATGGTCAACATAAAAAATGAATATAAAGGGAAATATAGAGTGGGAAAAAATGATGAAATATTAAAAGACCAAAACATGTATTTGCCTGAGGGCAGCAAGGCTTAAATATGTAAAATTGAAGCTTGCTGTAAGGTGCAACTATACTTTGTAGACTCAAATAGTTCTAATTAATAGTTCTAATATGTATTATGCATTTTCTTCTGTACTCAAAAAATAACATGATTTACCAACTGATGGTCAAGCTTATCTAGGAAGCAAGAGAAATTTATTACTTATTTACAATAAAACATTTGATTTAATACTAAGGGACTTTTTGAGGTCACCTACCCCTCCTCTACTTACTGGCAGAAAACGCCCAAATATATTCAAAGTACAATAATTTATTTACTGACTAGTGTTTCTATTCCTTGCTCAAAATATGAACAAGTTCTGAGTTCTCACAGAGGTATGTACATTCCACACTCTTCCCCTGTAACTTAAATCATATTATGAGATCACTAAAAATGTGCCACCCTACGTTGATTATTTCAGTCTTCTTCTTTATTGAATTTACAATTACAATAGCTATTTATCTTTTCCCATAATTACCAATGATTTTGTTCCAAGCATTATATAATTAACTTTCATACGGTATAATTTTTATGCCTGAAATTACATAGTATGTTGTCAAATTTAAAGTGCTATAAATAGGTATAGAAAAATAAATCATTTACAAAGATTCACATTTGAAATTAATTTGATATAAAATACAGCATTCAAATTTTTAAAATAAAATATACATTCAATGTTTAATATTTAATGTGTCTTGTGTTATGGATCCGCATGTACTCTAAGATTTATAAATACTTGTCACTAGCATCAGACTGTGAGCCCCTTGAAGTTGGAGACTCTTTCATTCATTTTGGCATTTTTTTTCTGACTAATCATGCTTGGCACATAGCAAGTGCTACATAAAAATATGTTGAATGAAGGAAGGAATCTTAGATGTCGCAGATGATCTTCCTACACAATAGATATTGCACTTGGGACCTAATTTTATTTGAATGCCAATTTCCCCTGCATTTATTCTAAACCTAATATAGCAATAAATATTGCTATTGACATGGTTCTAGGAATGACTATGTGATACAGTCCCAGTAAGTAACTTATAAAGGAGATTCCACTGGGGTTTTCTGGGGAAAGATTTTCTTTTCTAGTGAAAGAGATAGCCATAAAAGTAGAATGCTATTTATTCTGCTTGACCTTTCCTTCACTTGGGAAAATGACAGGTTAAAATGTGAAACCTTGTCCCCGAGGGCAAGACCTTCCTGAAATGAGGATGACAGGCCAGCAAGCAGAGAGTGCTGCGAGCTGGGAAGACAAAATGAACGTGCAAGTGAAGTCGCTCAGTCCTGTCCGACTCGACCCCGTGGACTGCAGCCTGCCAGGCTCCTTCATTCATGAGATTTTCGAGGCAAGATTACTGGAGTGGGTTGCCATTTCCTTCTCCAGGGGATCTTTCCCAACCCAGGAATCAAACCTGGTCTCCCGTATTGCAGGCAGACTCTTTACCATCTGAGCCACCAGGAGTCTTGTTCATGTATATTTTCACCTTTCTGCACAGGCTGGGCTTTATGAGGTCCAAGGCTAAAAGATAAGGGCCCTCCGTCTTTCAGGGAGGAGAAGGGACAGAGGCACCAGCTGTCCTATATAGGCTCTGTGGCACAAACCCTCACTGCATGCGCAGGAGGCAGCAGGCTTCCTAGTGTTGCCTTAAGGAGCCTGTGTAAGATGCTGTGCGAGGAAGTAGTGTGCTCTCTGCTCTAGAGCCTTCATATTTCCTGTCAGAGTGAATAACTATATATACACATACACTGCCTAATGCCAGGTATTTTAGCACATGTCGGGTTGGTATATCAATTCTGTAATCTCTCATGTGAGACACTTATATGTCTTTATTTCTAAAAACATTTTTAGACAGGTATTCTGTTACATTTAGTTAAAGACATCCTAACTGAAACAGAATTGATCTACTTCTTACTTAGACTCATATGCTGTGGCAATTTTCTTGGGAGTACTTTGAAGGGACCTCTATCTAATGTATGCTTGGTCTCTTAGGAAATCCATAATATTCAGCCAAATTGTACCTTCTGTTTGCCATATCTATAGCATACTGTTCAAAAATATAAGGTTTGTGTACATTCAGAGCCAGGTTTTCATTCTAATTCTAGAATGTATTGGCTGCATGTGTGCGTGGTCAGTTGCTAAGTAGTGTCCAACTCTTTGCAACCCCATGGACTGGGGACCCGCCAGGTTCCTCTGCCCATGGGATTTCCCAGGCAAGAATACTGGGGTGGGCTGCCATTTCCTTCTCCAGGGGATCTTCCTGGAGCAAGAATCTAACTTGCATCTCCTGCGTTGACAAGTGGATTTTTTTTTTTTAACCACTGAGCCACCTGGGAAGCCCAGAATTGATTTGCTATATGATACTTAACCTTTGTTCTAAGCTTGAGTGTCATCATTTGCAAAGTGAGTAAAACAACATTTATATCATAGGGTTTTAAAAGAGTTAAATGAGATAATTTATGTAAAGTACTTAGCAGGATGCTTGGCATAGAATAAGTGCTTTTTAAAACCGGTAATTTCAGTCAGTGAAGCAGAAATTCAACTACCACTACAGTTACTGAGAACTGTGNAATAAAAAGGAATGCTGTTTTCATATGTGAAAAAAGAAAAGAAACAAACAGGGCCTGAATTAGATGTGTCCAAATATCTGAGGCTTCTCCAGCGGCTCTGGTAAAGTGTCCGCCCGCAATGCAGGAGACCCTGATTTGATCCCTGGGTCTGGAAGATCCCCTGGAGAAGGGAATGGCAACTCACTCCAGTATTTTGCCTGGAGAATCCTATGGACAGAAGAGCCTTGCAGGCTACAGTCCATAGGGTCGCACAGAGTCAGACACGATTGAAGTGACTGAGCCCAGCACACACACACAAATATTTATGGTTAGGAGTTGAAGGTAAACTAAGAAAATACTTTTTTTTTTTTTTTAATTTACCGATAGTATTTTCAAGCCTCCAAACTTTGGAAACTGAAATTCTATTTCAGTGCTTCCCTTTGAGGTGGCACTGGTGGTAAAGAATACTCCTGCCAAGACAGGAGATGCGTATTCAATCCCTAGGTGGGGAAGATTCCCTGGAGGAGGAAATGGCAATCCACTCCAGTCTTCTTGCCTGGGAAATCCCATGGAGAGAGAAACCAGGCAGGCTACAGTCCAGTTCTATTTCAACTACTAAGTGATGCCAGCCTTTCAAATGCCACATTCTTTTGGGGCTCATCCTAATACTCTTTCTGAGTCTTTCAGTTCCTGTTTTGGCAAACTCACTAACATGGTCAACATAAAAAATGAATATAAAGGGAAATATAGAGTGGGAAAAAATGATGAAATATTAAAAGACCAAAACATGTATTTGCCTGAGGGCAGCAAGGCTTAAATATGTAAAATTGAAGCTTGCTGTAAGGTGCAACTATACTTTGTAGACTCAAATAGTTCTAATTAATAGTTCTAATATGTATTATGCATTTTCTTCTGTACTCAAAAAATAACATGATTTACCAACTGATGGTCAAGCTTATCTAGGAAGCAAGAGAAATTTATTACTTATTTACAATAAAACATTTGATTTAATACTAAGGGACTTTTTGAGGTCACCTACCCCTCCTCTACTTACTGGCAGAAAACGCCCAAATATATTCAAAGTACAATAATTTATTTACTGACTAGTGTTTCTATTCCTTGCTCAAAATATGAACAAGTTCTGAGTTCTCACAGAGGTATGTACATTCCACACTCTTCCCCTGTAACTTAAATCATATTATGAGATCACTAAAAATGTGCCACCCTACGTTGATTATTTCAGTCTTCTTCTTTATTGAATTTACAATTACAATAGCTATTTATCTTTTCCCATAATTACCAATGATTTTGTTCCAAGCATTATATAATTAACTTTCATACGGTATAATTTTTATGCCTGAAATTACATAGTATGTTGTCAAATTTAAAGTGCTATAAATAGGTATAGAAAAATAAATCATTTACAAAGATTCACATTTGAAATTAATTTGATATAAAATACAGCATTCAAATTTTTAAAATAAAATATACATTCAATGTTTAATATTTAATGTGTCTTGTGTTATGGATCCGCATGTACTCTAAGATTTATAAATACTTGTCACTAGCATCAGACTGTGAGCCCCTTGAAGTTGGAGACTCTTTCATTCATTTTGGCATTTTTTTTCTGACTAATCATGCTTGGCACATAGCAAGTGCTACATAAAAATATGTTGAATGAAGGAAGGAATCTTAGATGTCGCAGATGATCTTCCTACACAATAGATATTGCACTTGGGACCTAATTTTATTTGAATGCCAATTTCCCCTGCATTTATTCTAAACCTAATATAGCAATAAATATTGCTATTGACATGGTTCTAGGAATGACTATGTGATACAGTCCCAGTAAGTAACTTATAAAGGAGATTCCACTGGGGTTTTCTGGGGAAAGATTTTCTTTTCTAGTGAAAGAGATAGCCATAAAAGTAGAATGCTATTTATTCTGCTTGACCTTTCCTTCACTTGGGAAAATGACAGGTTAAAATGTGAAACCTTGTCCCCGAGGGCAAGACCTTCCTGAAATGAGGATGACAGGCCAGCAAGCAGAGAGTGCTGCGAGCTGGGAAGACAAAATGAACGTGCAAGTGAAGTCGCTCAGTCCTGTCCGACTCGACCCCGTGGACTGCAGCCTGCCAGGCTCCTTCATTCATGAGATTTTCGAGGCAAGATTACTGGAGTGGGTTGCCATTTCCTTCTCCAGGGGATCTTTCCCAACCCAGGAATCAAACCTGGTCTCCCGTATTGCAGGCAGACTCTTTACCATCTGAGCCACCAGGAGTCTTGTTCATGTATATTTTCACCTTTCTGCACAGGCTGGGCTTTATGAGGTCCAAGGCTAAAAGATAAGGGCCCTCCGTCTTTCAGGGAGGAGAAGGGACAGAGGCACCAGCTGTCCTATATAGGCTCTGTGGCACAAACCCTCACTGCATGCGCAGGAGGCAGCAGGCTTCCTAGTGTTGCCTTAAGGAGCCTGTGTAAGATGCTGTGCGAGGAAGTAGTGTGTTCTCTGCTCTAGAGCCTTCATATTTCCTGTCAGAGTGAATAACTATATATACACATACACTGCCTAATGCCAGGTATTTTAGCACATGTCGGGTTGGTATATCAATTCTGTAATCTCTCATGTGAGACACTTATATGTCTTTATTTCTAAAAACATTTTTAGACAGGTATTCTGTTACATTTAGTTAAAGACATCCTAACTGAAACAGAATTAATCTACTTCTTACTTAGACTCATATGCTGTGGCAATTTTCTTGGGAGTACTTTGAAGGGACCTCTATCTAATGTATGCTTGGTCTCTTAGGAAATCCATAATATTCAGCCAAATTGTACCTTCTGTTTACCATATCTATAGCATACTGTTCAAAAATATAAGGTTTGTGTACATTCAGAGCCAGGTTTTCATTCTAATTCTAGAATGTATTGGCTGCATGTGTGCGTGGTCAGTTGCTAAGTAGTGTCCAACTCTTTGCAACCCCATGGACTGGGGACCCGCCAGGTTCCTCTGCCCATGGGATTTCCCAGGCAAGAATACTGGGGTGGGCTGCCATTTCCTTCTCCAGGGGATCTTCCTGGAGCAAGAATCTAACTTGCATCTCCTGCGTTGACAAGTGGATTTTTTTTTTTTAACCACTGAGCCACCTGGGAAGCCCAGAATTGATTTGCTATATGATACTTAACCTTTGTTCTAAGCTTGAGTGTCATCATTTGCAAAGTGAGTAAAACAACATTTATATCATAGGGTTTTAAAAGAGTTAAATGAGATAATTTATGTAAAGTACTTAGCAGGATGCTTGGCATAGAATAAGTGCTTTTTAAAACCGGTAATTTCAGTCAGTGAAGCAGAAATTCAACTACCACTACAGTTACTGAGAACTGTGTCGGGGAAGGCAATGGCACCCCACCCCAGTACTCTTGCCTGGAAAATCAAATGGACGGAGTAGCCTGGTGGGCTGCAGTTCATGGGGTCGCTAACAGTCGGACAGACTGAGCGAGTTCACTTTCACTTTTCACTTTCATGCATTGGAGAAGGAAATGGCAACCCACTCCAGTGTTCTTGCCTGGAGAATCCCAGGGATGGGGGAGCCTGGTGGGCTGCTGTCTATGGGGTCACACAGAGTCGGACACGACTGAAGTGACTTAGCAGCAGCAGCAGTGTCAGTGTATAATCTAGATGTATTTTTCGAATTATAAATGCTTAGCCCCTACTCCCATCACTCTCACCAAAGGAGATACTAAATAATCCTTCAGGTGGTCATCTTTACCAACAGAAGTCTCCATTGCTGATGGAAATGTGTCATATAGCTCCAGAACGACTGGTACTTTCAAGGGGCTTCCCTGGTGGCTCAGATGGTGGAAAACCTGCCTGCAATGCAGGAGACCCAGGTTCAATCCCTGAATCAGGAAGATCCCCTGGAGAAGGGAATGGCAACCCACTCCAGTATTCTTGCCTGGAGAATCCCATGGACAGAGGAGCCGGACAGGCTGCAGTCGATGGGGCTGCAAAGAGTCAGACATGCCTGAGCGATTAACATGCTTTCATACAGAGCCAAAGCAAACGGCAGAGAATCATGGCATTAATAAGTCTACTTATTTTTTGTAGGTTTTCTTCAGCAGGGTGATATTTTTATGTTTGCTGACAAACAACATGCTTCATGTTTCTTCTCTTTCCCTTGTGATCTGATTTCCAGACTGTTTGGTCTTCTTATCCCTAATCCTGAATGCCTAGTAGTTTGTTAAAATGTTTTCAAAAATATGTTACAGAGAAATAACACCAATAGTTCCTCTCTAAGGACCATAAACAGTGAAGATCACAGATCCTTCTGTTTTTCTTCATCTAATGTTTTGGTTTTGGAAATTTGCTTACTACTTCACTAACTCTTTCAGTACCGCTGTGGTAGCCACCACTGGCTCATACTATGCTTGTATCCACGTTCTATTTTTTCCTGTATACCTTCTTTAAACCAAGATC
>SJYX01013076.1:41644-187378 GCA_006410675.1 Oreotragus oreotragus | reverse complement strand
TAAAATAAAATTTAAAAAAATATATGTACAGTGAGGAACTCTATCCAAAGTATATGCTGATTTTTTTTTTCCTTAAAGACCACGGAATAAATAGGAAATCCACTGTAAGAGCACAGATGAACATTTTTCAAAAAATTTTTAGAATCTCTGAGGAAAATAAATTAAGAAGAAGCATGGGAAAAGTCATTTTTCCTCCAGTCTTTGTACAGCTTTGTGAAAAGTCACTAAAGTAATCCCATTAGAGTCAAGGTAACTAATTTAAATTTATGGAGCTTTCCTGAAGATAACAACTAAAAATATCACAAAAGATATTTAAAATTATCTTTTTTAATAAGAAAAAACAAGTCAAATTATTATTATACTTACAATGAGTTATAATTAAACAGTATTTTGCATCATTTCTCAGAAATGTGCAATTCCCTTAATGCCATTAGACATTAAACTGTTTTAGCACATTAACTGTGTTTTATCCTTTGCTTTTCTGACAAGTCATCTAAAATGTGCTACATTTGCTCTCACTACAATTTCAACATTAACTCACTGAGAGATAGAATGTAGTTTTCCAGAGTATTATTGTAATTTTAAATATTTTGTTTTGGTTATTTCTTTGGTCCTTAGTTCCTACATGAATCTGCACTATCAAAGCCTGTCTTGAATGTGACATCTTCAGCAGACTGTAAGACAGATGCCTACTGGTCTCATCCCCAATGTCAAAAGCCACTGCAATTACTTAAAGACTGCCAAAATCTTTTTGCCTTTTCCAGTAATTGACATTATTGGTCCTTATTAGTTTTTAAATAGCCTGAGAATCTTTTATGCAGGTCAAGAAGCAACAGTTAGAGCCAGACATGGAACAACTGACAGGTACCAAATTGGGAAAGGAGTATAACAATGCTGTATATTGTCACCTTGCTTATTTAACTTATATGCAGAGTACATCATACAAAATTCATATGCAATGCTTGGATGAATCACAAGCTGGAGTCAAGATTGACAGAAGAAATATCAACAACCTCAGATATGCCAATGATACCACTCTAATAGCAGAAAGTGAAGAGGAACTAGAGAGCTTTTTGATGAGAGTGAAAGAAGAGAGTGAAAAAATTGGCTTGAAACTCAACATTCACAAAATGAAGATCTTGACATCTGGTCTCATCACTTCAAGGCAAATAGATGGGAAAACAATGGAAATAGTGACAGACTTTATTTTCTTGGACTCCAAAACCACTGTGGATAATGACTGCAAGTCATGAAATTAAAAGACGCTTGCTCCTTGGAAGAAAAGCTATGACAAAACTACACAGTATATTAAAAAAATCAGAGATATTACTTTGCTGACAAAGATCTGTCTAGTCAAAACTATGGTTTTTCCAGTAGTCATGTATGGGTGTGAGAGGTGAACCTTAAGGAAGGCTGAGTGCTGAAGAATTGATGCTTGTGAACTGTGGTGTTAAAGACTCTTGAGAGTCCCTTGGACTGCAAGAAGATCAAACCAGTTAATCCTAAAGGAAATCAATCTTGACTATTCTTTGGAAGGACTGATGCTGAAGCTGGAATGCTAGTGTTTTGGCCACTGATGTGAAGAACTGACTCATCAGAAAAACCCCTGATGCTGGGAAAGATTGAAGGCAGGAAGAGAAGGGGACAACAGAGGATGAGATGGTTGGTGGCATCACTCACTCAATGGACATGAGTTTGAGCAAGTTCTGGGAGTTGGTGATGGACAAAGAAAGCTGGCATGGACAAGAAAATCCATGGGGTCACAAAGAGTTGGATATGACTGAGAAACTGAACAACATGGTTTTTCTAGTAGTCATGTAGAGAGGTGAGTGTTAGACAATAAAGAAGGCTGAGCACTGAAGAACTGACGTTTTTGAATTGTGGTGCTGGAGATGACTCTTGAGAGTCAATCCTAGAGGAGATCAACCCTGAATGTTCATTGAAAGGACTAATGCTAAAGCTGAACTCAACATTTTGGCCACCTTATGCAAAGAACTGACTCATCGGAAAAGACCCTGATGCTGGGAAAGATTGAAGACAAAAGAAGGAGGCAGCAGAGGATGAGATGGTTAGATAGCATCACCAACTCAATGGACATGAATTTGAGAAAACTCTGGGAAATAGTGGAGGACAGAGGAGCCTGGAAGGCTACAGACCATGGGGTCACAAAGAGTTTGACATGACTAACCAGCTGAACAGGCATGTTTTTAAATATATACCCAAGGGTAGTAGAAATTGCCAAAATGTCAATCACGTCTTTCTTGAGAGACATATTTATAGTTATATAAATTATAGAGTCATAAAATTGAATTTATTCAATTATATATATATTTATATATGTATATGTAGTTGACTATTTTAAATATACCAGTGAGGGCATGTCAATCTCAAACTCCCAATATATCCTTTAGTTGCAGATAATTGTAAGACATTGTTTTCATGAATTTTGTTGTTTGTTTATTGGTGGGAACCTACAACCTTGATTTCTGTCTAGCTTATGTTCAATAATAAAGTAATACTTAGATTCTTAAGGCAGTTAAGAAATATGCTTTAAAGCTTTGCTAGAGTTGTTGGATTCCCGCTGAACATCTATTTCCAGGGGATGGAAAGTTAACATTTACATATTCTAAGTACCCAAGCAGCTAGGGTTCTAGAAGTGAATTGCATTCTCTGCCTAGATTTGAAACATTTCCGTGGTTCCAGGTCCCAGGTCTCTGGATTGAGACTATAATAGTATGTTATTGAACATACTAAACATGCTGTTTGGTGGGATCCAGACTGGCCAAGTGGTTGGTACGTGTAGGGTGAGTTCCATGTGCTGAAACTTGTTCCTGGGGCTCTGATTAAGACAGGATGTTCCAGACTTTCCAATGACTTTCAAACACGAAATTTACTTTGTTACTTGAAACACATAAGAAGCTTGTTTTTCATCACCAAGCCCCAAATAATTCAAATTAACTGCTTTTGCACTTATTCTTTTGGCTTCATGATTTGCAAAAAGCAATTATAAATAGGTAGATTGCATTGTTAAATGGCAAAACCTTCAAAAATGAGAGGCTACTCATTAGTATTTATTATACCTGTGTGTACGACTATAATCTAGTTTTTGTTTTGCACTGTAAATCCTAAAATGTGTTATATTGTTTCTGTCAACTTTGGTTGCCAACATAAAGTCAATATAAGTTGGTTTTGCAGGAGTTTACATATAATCTTTAACAGCTGGACTCGAAAATAGTTCAGGTTTTAAAGTTGGAAATAACTTCAATTTTACTAGGTAAAGAAATACAAATCTGAGAGGAAGGATTAGGTGATGTAATTTCTTCTGTTTGATACTAAAATTCCATAAGAATATATATTTGAGAAATGTAAAAATATGGCTGAGTTGCACTTTTCTCTGACTTTGAGACGTATGGGCAACTGAATGCATTTTATGAACATTTTTTATGCCTTGTAAAAAAAGCATTACACGTATATTTTTAATTCTATGTAACAATGAGCTTACTTTCTCTCTGCTTTTATACTTCTTTCTGGTTTACTACCTTAGGCACTAAATCAAGAATCTAATATATTGAGGGAAAGGGGTTGCATATCAAAAGCTTCTTTCTTCAAGCGAATGTTTGGTGGATTCCCACATGTCTACTGAAATAGAAACTAGTGAATACTGTGTATGCTTATCACAATATTCTTTTCAAGACTTTGGCAGCAAAATTATTTAACTATGACTTTCTATCTTGAAAGCCAACCGTGGATTTATGAGGAGGGGAATATAACTAAAAATTATTTCTTACAAGGTTAAGGAGCTTTTGGATTAAAGAATTAGTAGTACTAATTAAAATTATGTGGTTTTCAAGGGAAGTGGTGAGTTGCATTTGATTTATTCTGCATTAAAGTAACATCTCTCTCAACTCATTTAATGTTACCAACGGAGTCAAGCCATTTTGACATAGATGGATTTGATGTTTTAAATTTGATGTAAATACACAACTAACTGCAATTTATATCTAATTCACAATTTATACAGTGTGCACTGGGCACTGTCTCATGTGATCGGGTCAGCATAGTGCACAGCAGAATTAGTTTAGTCTTCGTGGGTTCTGCATCCCCAGTATCTAGATTCAAATTCTGACTCTCTCAAATACAGTCTCTGTGATTTGGAGCCTATCATTGAACTCTCAGCTTCATTTTTCTTTTTGATTTAAAAGGAGGATTATAACTGTATCTACTTCATGCTATGGGTATGAGCATCTAATGGAATTATTCATGATTTTTACTAGAAATTCTCTCAAATAAATAACTTTGTACTGCTAATTGATTCCAAAGGTAAGGAAAAAAGGAATTATTCTGCTTATATATAAATTGACTCAACCAATAACTTGCTGAAAAAATACTGGATATATCATATGAAAATGTAAGTGTAATTTTAAATAAGGTATGAAGCAGCCTTCTAAAATGTGGCTTCTACTCAGGGTAGCTTTGCTAGTGGACAGTGAATGTGGCTGCTGGATGGCAGGCAACTTACACACTCGGACTCCCTCCCACGTGCTCTCCTACACTCAACTAGCAGTGTGCACACACCCTGCCACTTCCACACCTGTCTTCCATGTGGGATGACCCAGTCAATTTGTCTTCATGTTAAGGCAGCAGGGATACTAGAGAAGGGATCTCAGAGGGTGCTGGGAGCAAGATCAGCAAGCAGCCTTTGACTTAGGCCTGCGGGTTCCCTCTATGTCTGTATGGTCAGATGTGTGCCTTGGGGACTTATGAAGGAGGGCTCTGCCTTGCTAACCAAGGGGTTAGCCAGCCAACTTGGAATCTCTGCCTCTGACCTCACATTTCTTCAGAGTAGCAATAAATCTTTCATGTAAATGACAACCCATTAGATATAGTACTTTATGCAGAATATGATCCAAGCACCTGGATATGATACTGATGACCAGAGTCTCACTAATTACTCCAAAGATGAATGATGCTGTTCTGAAATGGACTGGTTGATGGTCCAGTTATTTTAGGTGATTAGAAGTAAATTGTATTGATATTGACTCCATAGCTTCATCCAAAATGTGCATTTATACTAATAAAAGTTGATGAAAAAGACAAAAACAAAGAATTTCATTATACAATGAATTAAAATCATACATCAGCTGCCAAGGCATTTTCCAAATCAACTGATGATGTTAGCATCACTTGTCTATCTTCTCATGGCTTATTCTGCCATCGACTTGAGATACTTCGAAATTCATTATTTCTCTTTACTTTAAAACTTCTTTACCTGCTGCTGTCATTTGATTCCCCTCAAGGTACAGCTCAGATTATATTATTTCATAGCTTAGAACTCTTTCATTTAATCATTTGAATAATGAATTATGTTATAGATTTACATAAAAATGCTATTCCTTTGCTTTCTTTAGGTCTTAGTTCAAATAATTTCTTCAGCATTCTTTAACTATGCTACCTGAAGAAATAGATCCCCACTCAGAAAGTTCTAGAAACTTCATACTTGCTGTATTTTTCTCTAAAACACTTATTGCCCACTTTCATCACATGTCTCGGTTGTTTTGTGCTTCTCCTCACTCAAAATATAAGCTCATTGAGGAAGGAGACATTGCTTGTTTGCTTCTTTAAAATGGTGTATTCCATAAGTACCCAGTGTCAAAAACAGTGTGTGCTTGCTAAGTCATTTCAGTCATGTCTGATACTTTGTGACCCCATGGACTGGAGCCNGTTTTGTGCTTCTCCTCACTCAAAATATAAGCTCATTGAGGAAGGAGACATTGCTTGTTTGCTTCTTTAAAATGGTGTATTCCATAAGTACCCAGTGTCAAAAACAGTGTGTGCTTGCTAAGTCATTTCAGTCATGTCTGATACTTTGTGACCCCATGGACTGGAGCCTACCAAGCTCCTCTGTCCATGGAATTCTCCAAGCAAGAATACTGGAGTGGGTTGCCATTTTCTCTTCCAAGGGATTTTTCCTGACCCAAGAACTGAATCCAGATCTCTTACATCTTCTGAACTGGTAGGTGGTTTTTTTTTTTTTTTTTTTTTTTACCACTAGCACCACTTGGGAAGTCCCACAAGAACATAGTAGGTGCTCAATAAATATTTTCCATAATGAAATGGTATTACTTTGGCCTATATAGTACACTCAGATATCCAGGAAATCAGGAGAAAGAGACGGCTAATGCAAAGAATAAAACTTAGAAAAATAAACCAAAGAGAGGAGCCAAAATCCTTAAATTTCCCCCAGGGAAGAGCTTAGTATGCAAAGGATTAAGTCTAGAAGAATTGGATCAACTCTTTTTATATTTGGTCATGGTTCATATCTAAGGCATCTGATGTGAAGATTTCCCAGTAAAGATTGATGGTGGATATCAAAGATTAACAAAGTAAAATCTACATTTTAGTTGGTAATCAGGGAATTTATGTACACTGTGATGGAAAGGGAATTGAAGTAGGTCTTCCCTTGGAAGGTGATTAAGAGTGAATTAGGTGGTGGTTCAGGGCTCAGTTCCTCCAGAGACTGACTGTAATGGGAACAAAGGACATAGGTTGAAAACTAGCTGGGCAGAAAAGGTCACAGAAGGTTGAGGTTCAATAGGGGTGCTCTAGGCTAATGCTTTCTTAGATCCCCAAAAGATACGGTTAACTTCTGTAGACATAGAACATGACATTTGGGTACACCATTCTATTGTCTAGTTGGAAAAGAGGTCCTGGTATACTTCTGAATCTGGCTTATTTGATGCAGAACCTGGATGGAGTTGCACCTACTTGATGTATGTTAACACTTCCAGCTGCTGGTGGGTCTTAACCAACATTCAAGAGACAACCTCCCTTTTTTAATGACAATCATCTTTTCACCCCTTCCACCTCCCCACTCTTGGTGAACCTACTTTTGCTCCATCAAAGCCTTCTGTACTTCAACCACTCCCTCCATCTCTTCAGACTGTCCTGTCCAGCCTCCTGAAGCAAAGTCACCATACTAATACTTTTCCAAAACCTTTAAAGTAATTTCATGGTTTGTCCTTCTACTGTAGATGTCCTCAATCCTGGCCCTTGAACACAAAAGCAGAGACAGTAGTACAATTACTGAGGTGATCAAATAATTCCATTATCCTTAGGTTTGCTGTTCAGAGTCAACTGTGCTCCTCAATGCTGAAGGACTACCCTCAGAACAAACTTCAGATTTTCTCTTTTCTCTGCAAGCTGTGACCTTCTGCAATTCTGCACCTCTCAGCAGCCTGTGACCTTTTACAAATAAAATCAACAACAGAAACAGAACTGCCTTCATTCCACTTCAAAATTCTCCATATCTTCTCTTCTGTGTCTCAGGAAATAGTCACTCTTCTCTTTACCTGATCATCCTAATCCACCTACACCTACTTCCACTGGACATTTGGAATGCCTATGCTTCTTCACCAGGGAAGGCAATGGCACCCCACCCCAGTACTCTTGCCTGGAAAATCCAATGGACGGAGTAGCCTGGTGGGCTGCAGTCCATGGGGTCGCTAACAGTCGGACAGACTGAGTGACTTCACTTTCACTTTTCTCTTTCATGCATTGGAGAAGGAAATGGCAACCCACTCCAGTATTCTTGCCTGGAGAATCCCAGGGATGGGGGAGCCTGGTGGGCTGCCCTCTATGGGGTCACACAGAGTCGGACACGACTGAAGTGACTTAGCAGCAGCAATGACATATGATGTTGACTTAGTATAAAGCAAATCCAAGATATCACACTAACACTGATAGAATCCAAATTCTGTTTTGAATTTGGTTGAATGGCACATTGCTTTAATTTGCCGTTAATTCCCTAGTGACATACATTGTTGATAATCTTTTCATACGCTTATATGCCATCTGTATCTCCTTTCTGAGGTGTTCAAATCTTTTGCTAGTTTGTTTGCTAGGTGATTGCTGAATGCAAAGTGTTCTTTGTATATATTGGATGCAAGTCTTTTATCAGATGTGTTTTGGAAATATTTTCTCCCAGTCTGTGATTTGCCTTTATGCTCCCTTAAAATAAATCTGTTTATCTCTTCATTCACCATCCTTGTGCCTATTAAATTAAGTCAGCTCCTCGTTTTAGTAATCAGTAGGTTGATTGTCTTAGCTCTGAACAAATGCCACTGATTTTTATTTTATTGCTGTGTCCTCGGGCCCACACATCTTTACCCTTCAATTATTCTTTTTTTAACCTTAAAAAATGCTCAAATAAAAAAAAAAGACTGTTTTCTTTTTCCAATTGTTTAGGTAAAAACTAAGTCACCCTTGGCTCCTCTTTCTCTCATACTTCCTCTTGAATCAATAAACTCTGCTGGCTCCCTTTTCAAAACTTTTCTGTAATTCAAGTATTTCTCAGCTACCATTCTGATCCAAGCCATCTTCAGTCATATCCTGAAGTATTGAAATAGCCTCAACTAGTCTCCCTGCTTCCTCTCTTTCCCCAGGAGAGTATATTTCATTCTGACCAGAGCAATAAAGTGGCTCAAAGATAAGGGGCTTCCTTTAACACTCCATTGAGAATTCTAACCCACTTTGCCTTCACTCCCTTGACTTTTTAGTTATCTATAACACTTACTATCATATAATCTATCATGTGTTTTCTTTATATACTTTGTTTATTTTCTGGTTCTTCCAACAAAAGCCTCATCTCCATCAACAAGAATTTTGACTGCTTCTTCATTATTGTAAACATAGTGTATATAACTCTGGCTATCACAGTGTAGGTGTTCAATAACATAAAGAAGGGTAAATATAGGGTTTATAAATTGATTGTATAGCTATTTGGACACATGTATTTTATTTTCTCTTGGACCTTAAACAGTGGGTCTGTGTCTAAATGTTACTTGGATTCTCAAACCTTCCCAAAACTGTATCTTGTTTATGTGTTCAATAAATATTTGTCAAATGAATACAATAAATGTACATATAAAATACCATTCTATGACCAAATTCAAAACTTAATTTATATTTTATTATTGTTAGCATGACATCTCAGGTATCTGTCTATACTGAGTAAGTCAATGTTTGGCATACATATATTATTTTAAAAGGAACAGGATATTAAGTTTTGGTTTGTCTCATGAGATTACATTGTTGGACAGGCATACTTAAAAAATAATGTCATAAAATACTGCTTAAAAGAGAGGAGAAATTTTACACACAAATACATTAAAGATTTTTAAGCATTTTTAAGTTAAATAGGATGCTGTTGCTGTTTACTCTCTAAGTCGTGTCTGACTCTCTGTGACCCCACGGATTGCAGCATGCCAGGCTCCTCTGTCCTCCACGGTCTCCTGGAGCTTGCTCAGATTCATGACCATTGATTTGGTGATTTCCCACCATCTCATTCTCTGCCATCCCCTTCTCCTTTTGCCCTCAATCTTTCCCAGGATCAGGGTCTTTTCCAATGAGTCGACTCTTCGCATCAGGTGGCCAAAGTGTTGGACCTTCAGCTTCACCATCAGACCTCCCAATGAATGTTTAGGGTTGATTTCCTTTAGGATTGACTGNCACCATCTCATTCTCTGCCATCCCCTTCTCCTTTTGCCCTCAATCTTTCCCAGGATCAGGGTCTTTTCCAATGAGTCGACTCTTCGCATCAGGTGGCCAAAGTGTTGGACCTTCAGCTTCACCATCAGACCTCCCAATGAATGTTTAGGGTTGATTTCCTTTAGGATTGACTGGTTTGATTGCCTTGTAGTCCAAGGGACTTTCAAGAGTCTTCTTTTGCACCACAATTCAAAAACATCAGTTCTTTAGAACTAAATAGATACAAAATATATTTTAAAGTAGTATTCATATATAAAGAATAATAAAAATAGAAAACATATATACAATAAATGAAAATTGACTTTATAGACATATTTAATATTTCTAATTCATATAAAAATTTTATACATATAAAAACTAATATGTGTGCATATGTCTCTACATTTTTGATTTATATCTTTATTTCTAGTTGTATCTATAATACAGTCACAGAAGTCACACCCACTTGCCAAAGTCTTTGATGAAATTTCTTNGTCATATGTGGGAAATTGTTTTCAGTTCTGCACATAAATTATTTAATAGTTAAATGTAATTAGTTGAATTTAAGGGGCTCCCTAAAAAATAGGACACACATATATGCACACACATACATCTGTCTCTTATACACATCTAGATGTGTATAAGAGACAGGGGGAGAGGGTGGGATGATTTGGGAGAATAGCATTGAAATATGTGTACTATCATGTAGGAAATGAATCGCCAGTCTGTGTTCGATGCAGGATGCAGGATGCTTGGGGCTGGTGTATGGGGCTGATCCGGAGGGATGATGGGGGGGTGGGAGGAGGAGGGGGGTTCATGTTTGGGAGTTCGTGTACAGCCGTGGTGGATTCATGTCAATGTATGCCAAAACCAGTAGAGTACTGTAAAGTAAAATAAAATAAAATTTAAAAAAATATATGTACAGTGAGGAACTCTATCCAAAGTATATGCTGATTTTTTTTTTCCTTAAAGACCACGGAATAAATAGGAAATCCACTGTAAGAGCACAGATGAACATTTTTCAAAAAATTTTTAGAATCTCTGAGGAAAATAAATTAAGAAGAAGCATGGGAAAAGTCATTTTTCCTCCAGTCTTTGTACAGCTTTGTGAAAAGTCACTAAAGTAATCCCATTAGAGTCAAGGTAACTAATTTAAATTTATGGAGCTTTCCTGAAGATAACAACTAAAAATATCACAAAAGATATTTAAAATTATCTTTTTTAATAAGAAAAAACAAGTCAAATTATTATTATACTTACAATGAGTTATAATTAAACAGTATTTTGCATCATTTCTCAGAAATGTGCAATTCCCTTAATGCCATTAGACATTAAACTGTTTTAGCACATTAACTGTGTTTTATCCTTTGCTTTTCTGACAAGTCATCTAAAATGTGCTACATTTGCTCTCACTACAATTTCAACATTAACTCACTGAGAGATAGAATGTAGTTTTCCAGAGTATTATTGTAATTTTAAATATTTTGTTTTGGTTATTTCTTTGGTCCTTAGTTCCTACATGAATCTGCACTATCAAAGCCTGTCTTGAATGTGACATCTTCAGCAGACTGTAAGACAGATGCCTACTGGTCTCATCCCCAATGTCAAAAGCCACTGCAATTACTTAAAGACTGCCAAAATCTTTTTGCCTTTTCCAGTAATTGACATTATTGGTCCTTATTAGTTTTTAAATAGCCTGAGAATCTTTTATGCAGGTCAAGAAGCAACAGTTAGAGCCAGACATGGAACAACTGACAGGTACCAAATTGGGAAAGGAGTATAACAATGCTGTATATTGTCACCTTGCTTATTTAACTTATATGCAGAGTACATCATACAAAATTCATATGCAATGCTTGGATGAATCACAAGCTGGAGTCAAGATTGACAGAAGAAATATCAACAACCTCAGATATGCCAATGATACCACTCTAATAGCAGAAAGTGAAGAGGAACTAGAGAGCTTTTTGATGAGAGTGAAAGAAGAGAGTGAAAAAATTGGCTTGAAACTCAACATTCACAAAATGAAGATCTTGACATCTGGTCTCATCACTTCAAGGCAAATAGATGGGAAAACAATGGAAATAGTGACAGACTTTATTTTCTTGGACTCCAAAACCACTGTGGATAATGACTGCAAGTCATGAAATTAAAAGACGCTTGCTCCTTGGAAGAAAAGCTATGACAAAACTACACAGTATATTAAAAAAATCAGAGATATTACTTTGCTGACAAAGATCTGTCTAGTCAAAACTATGGTTTTTCCAGTAGTCATGTATGGGTGTGAGAGGTGAACCTTAAGGAAGGCTGAGTGCTGAAGAATTGATGCTTGTGAACTGTGGTGTTAAAGACTCTTGAGAGTCCCTTGGACTGCAAGAAGATCAAACCAGTTAATCCTAAAGGAAATCAATCTTGACTATTCTTTGGAAGGACTGATGCTGAAGCTGGAATGCTAGTGTTTTGGCCACTGATGTGAAGAACTGACTCATCAGAAAAACCCCTGATGCTGGGAAAGATTGAAGGCAGGAAGAGAAGGGGACAACAGAGGATGAGATGGTTGGTGGCATCACTCACTCAATGGACATGAGTTTGAGCAAGTTCTGGGAGTTGGTGATGGACAAAGAAAGCTGGCATGGACAAGAAAGTCCATGGGGTCACAAAGAGTTGGATATGACTGAGAAACTGAACAACATGGTTTTTCTAGTAGTCATGTAGAGAGGTGAGTGTTAGACAATAAAGAAGGCTGAGCACTGAAGAACTGACGTTTTTGAATTGTGGTGCTGGAGATGACTCTTGAGAGTCAATCCTAGAGGAGATCAACCCTGAATGTTCATTGAAAGGACTAATGCTAAAGCTGAACTCAACATTTTGGCCACCTTATGCAAAGAACTGACTCATCGGAAAAGACCCTGATGCTGGGAAAGATTGAAGACAAAAGAAGGAGGCAGCAGAGGATGAGATGGTTAGATAGCATCACCAACTCAATGGACATGAATTTGAGAAAACTCTGGGAAATAGTGGAGGACAGAGGAGCCTGGAAGGCTACAGACCATGGGGTCACAAAGAGTTTGACATGACTAACCAGCTGAACAGGCATGTTTTTAAATATATACCCAAGGGTAGTAGAAATTGCCAAAATGTCAATCACGTCTTTCTTGAGAGACATATTTATAGTTATATAAATTATAGAGTCATAAAATTGAATTTATTCAATTATATATATATTTATATATGTATATGTAGTTGACTATTTTAAATATACCAGTGAGGGCATGTCAATCTCAAACTCCCAATATATCCTTTAGTTGCAGATAATTGTAAGACATTGTTTTCATGAATTTTGTTGTTTGTTTATTGGTGGGAACCTACAACCTTGATTTCTGTCTAGCTTATGTTCAATAATAAAGTAATACTTAGATTCTTAAGGCAGTTAAGAAATATGCTTTAAAGCTTTGCTAGAGTTGTTGGATTCCCGCTGAACATCTATTTCCAGGGGATGGAAAGTTAACATTTACATATTCTAAGTACCCAAGCAGCTAGGGTTCTAGAAGTGAATTGCATTCTCTGCCTAGATTTGAAACATTTCCGTGGTTCCAGGTCCCAGGTCTCTGGATTGAGACTATAATAGTATGTTATTGAACATACTAAACATGCTGTTTGGTGGGATCCAGACTGGCCAAGTGGTTGGTACGTGTAGGGTGAGTTCCATGTGCTGAAACTTGTTCCTGGGGCTCTGATTAAGACAGGATGTTCCAGACTTTCCAAT
Organism: Oreotragus oreotragus; assembly: GCA_006410675.1. Classification (NCBI taxonomy): domain Eukaryota; kingdom Metazoa; phylum Chordata; class Mammalia; order Artiodactyla; family Bovidae; genus Oreotragus; species Oreotragus oreotragus. The sequence continues at coordinate 174,087 of SJYX01013076.1, read as the reverse complement.
GACTTTCAAACACGAAATTTACTTTGTTACTTGAAACACATAAGAAGCTTGTTTTTCATCACCAAGCCCCAAATAATTCAAATTAACTGCTTTTGCATTTATTCTTTTGGCTTCATGATTTGCAAAAAGCAATTATAAATAGGTAGATTGCATTGTTAAATGGCAAAACCTTCAAAAATGAGAGGCTACTCATTAGTATTTATTATACCTGTGTGTACGACTATAATCTAGTTTTTGTTTTGCACTGTAAATCCTAAAATGTGTTATATTGTTTCTGTCAACTTTGGTTGCCAACATAAAGTCAATATAAGTTGGTTTTGCAGGAGTTTACATATAATCTTTAACAGCTGGACTCGAAAATAGTTCAGGTTTTAAAGTTGGAAATAACTTCAATTTTACTAGGTAAAGAAATACAAATCTGAGAGGAAGGATTAGGTGATGTAATTTCTTCTGTTTGATACTAAAATTCCATAAGAATATATATTTGAGAAATGTAAAAATATGGCTGAGTTGCACTTTTCTCTGACTTTGAGACGTATGGGCAACTGAATGCATTTTATGAACATTTTTTATGCCTTGTAAAAAAAGCATTACACGTATATTTTTAATTCTATGTAACAATGAGCTTACTTTCTCTCTGCTTTTATACTTCTTTCTGGTTTACTACCTTAGGCACTAAATCAAGAATCTAATATATTGAGGGAAAGGGGTTGCATATCAAAAGCTTCTTTCTTCAACCGAATGTTTGGTGGATTCCCACATGTCTACTGAAATAGAAACTAGTGAATACTGTGTATGCTTATCACAATATTCTTTTCAAGACTTTGGCAGCAAAATTATTTAACTATGACTTTCTATCTTGAAAGCCAACCGTGGATTTATGAGGAGGGGAATATAACTAAAAATTATTTCTTACAAGGTTAAGGAGCTTTTGGATTAAAGAATTAGTAGTACTAATTAAAATTATGTGGTTTTCAAGGGAAGTGGTGAGTTGCATTTGATTTATTCTGCATTAAAGTAACATCTCTCTCAACTCATTTAATGTTACCAACGGAGTCAAGCCATTTTGACATAGATGGATTTGATGTTTTAAATTTGATGTAAATACACAACTAACTGCAATTTATATCTAATTCACAATTTATACAGTGTGCACTGGGCACTGTCTCATGTGATCGGGTCAGCATAGTGCACAGCAGAATTAGTTTAGTCTTCGTGGGTTCTGCATCCCCAGTATCTAGATTCAAATTCTGACTCTCTCAAATACAGTCTCTGTGATTTGGAGCCTATCATTGAACTCTCAGCTTCATTTTTCTTTTTGATTTAAAAGGAGGATTATAACTGTATCTACTTCATGCTATGGGTATGAGCATCTAATGGAATTATTCATGATTTTTACTAGAAATTCTCTCAAATAAATAACTTTGTACTGCTAATTGATTCCAAAGGTAAGGAAAAAAGGAATTATTCTGCTTATATATAAATTGACTCAACCAATAACTTGCTGAAAAAATACTGGATATATCATATGAAAATGTAAGTGTAATTTTAAATAAGGTATGAAGCAGCCTTCTAAAATGTGGCTTCTACTCAGGGTAGCTTTGCTAGTGGACAGTGAATGTGGCTGCTGGATGGCAGGCAACTTACACACTCGGACTCCCTCCCACGTGCTCTCCTACACTCAACTAGCAGTGTGCACACACCCTGCCACTTCCACACCTGTCTTCCATGTGGGATGACCCAGTCAATTTGTCTTCATGTTAAGGCAGCAGGGATACTAGAGAAGGGATCTCAGAGGGTGCTGGGAGCAAGATCAGCAAGCAGCCTTTGACTTAGGCCTGCGGGTTCCCTCTATGTCTGTATGGTCAGATGTGTGCCTTGGGGACTTATGAAGGAGGGCTCTGCCTTGCTAACCAAGGGGTTAGCCAGCCAACTTGGAATCTCTGCCTCTGACCTCACATTTCTTCAGAGTAGCAATAAATCTTTCATGTAAATGACAACCCATTAGATATAGTACTTTATGCAGAATATGATCCAAGCACCTGGATATGATACTGATGACCAGAGTCTCACTAATTACTCCAAAGATGAATGATGCTGTTCTGAAATGGACTGGTTGATGGTCCAGTTATTTTAGGTGATTAGAAGTAAATTGTATTGATATTGACTCCATAGCTTCATCCAAAATGTGCATTTATACTAATAAAAGTTGATGAAAAAGACAAAAACAAAGAATTTCATTATACAATGAATTAAAATCATACATCAGCTGCCAAGGCATTTTCCAAATCAACTGATGATGTTAGCATCACTTGTCTATCTTCTCATGGCTTATTCTGCCATCGACTTGAGATACTTCGAAATTCATTATTTCTCTTTACTTTAAAACTTCTTTACCTGCTGCTGTCATTTGATTCCCCTCAAGGTACAGCTCAGATTATATTATTTCATAGCTTAGAACTCTTTCATTTAATCATTTGAATAATGAATTATGTTATAGATTTACATAAAAATGCTATTCCTTTGCTTTCTTTAGGTCTTAGTTCAAATAATTTCTTCAGCATTCTTTAACTATGCTACCTGAAGAAATAGATCCCCACTCAGAAAGTTCTCGAAACTTCATACTTGCTGTATTTTTCTCTAAAACACTTATTGCCCACTTTCATCACATGTCTCGGTTGTTTTGTGCTTCTCCTCACTCAAAATATAAGCTCATTGAGGAAGGAGACATTGCTTGTTTGCTTCTTTAAAATGGTGTATTCCATAAGTACCCAGTGTCAAAAACAGTGTGTGCTTGCTAAGTCATTTCAGTCATGTCTGATACTTTGTGACCCCATGGACTGGAGCCTACCAAGCTCCTCTGTCCATGGAATTCTCCAAGCAAGAATACTGGAGTGGGTTGCCATTTTCTCTTCCAAGGGATTTTTCCTGACCCAAGAACTGAATCCAGATCTCTTACATCTTCTGAACTGGTAGGTGGTTTTTTTTTTTTTTTTTTTTTTTACCACTAGCACCACTTGGGAAGTCCCACAAGAACATAGTAGGTGCTCAATAAATATTTTCCATAATGAAATGGTATTACTTTGGCCTATATAGTACACTCAGATATCCAGGAAATCAGGAGAAAGAGACGGCTAATGCAAAGAATAAAACTTAGAAAAATAAACCAAAGAGAGGAGCCAAAATCCTTAAATTTCCCCCAGGGAAGAGCTTAGTATGCAAAGGATTAAGTCTAGAAGAATTGGATCAACTCTTTTTATATTTGGTCATGGTTCATATCTAAGGCATCTGATGTGAAGATTTCCCAGTAAAGATTGATGGTGGATATCAAAGATTAACAAAGTAAAATCTACATTTTAGTTGGTAATCAGGGAATTTATGTACACTGTGATGGAAAGGGAATTGAAGTAGGTCTTCCCTTGGAAGGTGATTAAGAGTGAATTAGGTGGTGGTTCAGGGCTCAGTTCCTCCAGAGACTGACTGTAATGGGAACAAAGGACATAGGTTGAAAACTAGCTGGGCAGAAAAGGTCACAGAAGGTTGAGGTTCAATAGGGGTGCTCTAGGCTAATGCTTTCTTAGATCCCCAAAAGATACGGTTAACTTCTGTAGACATAGAACATGACATTTGGGTACACCATTCTATTGTCTAGTTGGAAAAGAGGTCCTGGTATACTTCTGAATCTGGCTTATTTGATGCAGAACCTGGATGGAGTTGCACCTACTTGATGTATGTTAACACTTCCAGCTGCTGGTGGGTCTTAACCAACATTCAAGAGACAAACTCCCTTTTTTAATGACAATCATCTTTTCACCCCTTCCACCTCCCCACTCTTGGTGAACCTACTTTTGCTCCATCAAAGCCTTCTGTACTTCAACCACTCCCTCCATCTCTTCAGACTGTCCTGTCCAGCCTCCTGAAGCAAAGTCACCATACTAATACTTTTCCAAGACCTTTAAAGTAATTTCATGGTTTGTCCTTCTACTGTAGATGTCCTCAATCCTGGCCCTTGAACACAAAAGCAGAGACAGTAGTACAATTACTGAGGTGATCAAATAATTCCATTATCCTTAGGTTTGCTGTTCAGAGTCAACTGTGCTCCTCAATGCTGAAGGACTACCCTCAGAACAAACTTCAGATTTTCTCTTTTCTCTGCAAGCTGTGACCTTCTGCAATTCTGCACCTCTCAGCAGCCTGTGACCTTTTACAAATAAAATCAACAACAGAAACAGAACTGCCTTCATTCCACTTCAAAATTCTCCATATCTTCTCTTCTGTGTCTCAGGAAATAGTCACTCTTCTCTTTACCTGATCATCCTAATCCACCTACACCTACTTCCACTGGACATTTGGAATGCCTATGCTTCTTCACCAGGGAAGGCAATGGCACCCCACTCCAGTACTCTTGCCTGGAAAATCCCATGGACGGAGGAGCCTGGTGGGCTGCAGTCTATGGGGTCGCTAACAGTCAAACAGACTGAGCGACTTCACTTTCACTTTTCTCTTTCATGCATTGGAGAAGGAAATGGCAACTCACTCTAGTATTCTTGCCTGGAGAATCCCAGGGATGGGGGAGCCTGGTGGGCTGCCGTCTATGGGGTCACACAGAGTCGGACACGACTGAAGTGACTTAGCAGCAGCAGCAGCATGCTTCTTCACTTTCTCTCTTGACAAAGCCCAAAACTAGAGACTATGGTTTCAACTGATTTTCAATAAGCCCATTTGATTGGACTACTATTTTGTTGCTGGGCTTCCCTGATGGCTCAGAGGTAAAAGCGTCTGCCTGCAATGTGGAAGACCGGGGTTCAATCTCTGGGTTGGGAAGATGCCCTGGAGAAGGAAAAAGCAACCCACTGCAGTATTCTTGCGTGGAGAATCCCATGGACAGAGGAGCCTGGTAGGCTGCAGTCTATGGGGTCGATTTTGTTCCTAGGTTTTTCTTTTATCACATATATTGTCAACTTTCCTTTCTGGCCCACCTTGATTTTTCTTCAAGTCATCTGTAGAATAATATTTCATCTTCCCTGAAGATAAAATTACTTCCAACCTCTATTGAAATCATGACTTATTATTAGGCCTGTCCCTAGGTGTATGAATGCAATCAATGGATCAAGAACAAAGCTTGGAAATAGATAACAAGTCCTTCCCCAGTTCAGGGAAGTAATTCTGGGGCAAGTTTTGAGGAAAAGAAAAAATGAGTGAAGAGGACATACTTTATGCTTCTTGTTTTTTTGACTTCTGTGGTGAAGTTTTTCTTTAATAAAATTTCTCTGCTTTGTTTGATAGCTCAACACAAATTGCTCTAAAATATATATTTTTAAATGTCATTTTTCTTTGGAAATTCATGTAATGCTAGAAATATTTGGTTGGCTATCCTCATTAAAAATCTGCTTATATGTTCTTAAAATTAGTGAATTTTATTCTTTATGCCTATACAACATATTAAAAATCAGAGACAACATTTAACTGAAATAGGTTCATCCATTCAAAGCTGTGCTTTTTCCAGTAGTCAAGTACTCTGTGAGAGCTGGACTATTCAGAAGGCTGAATGCTGAAGTATTGATGCTTTCAAACTGTGGTTCTAAAGGAAACTTTTGAGAGTCCCTTGTGCAGCAGAGAGATGAAACCGGCCAATTCTAAAGGATATTGATTGGAATATTGATTGGAAGTACTGATGTTGAAGTTGAAGCTCCAATACTTTGGCCACCTGATGTGAAGAGACAACTCAATGGAAAAGATCCTAATGCTGGGAAAGATTGAAGGCAGGAGGGGAAGGAGATAACAGAGGATGAGGCAGTTAGATGCCATCATTGACTCAATGGACATGAGTTTGAGCAAACTCAGGGAATTGGTGATGGACAGGGAAGCCTGGTATGCTACAGTTCATGGGGTGGCAAAGAGTTGGACACAACTGAATGACTGAACAACAAAAGCATTCTTTAAATCAGTCTCAAATTTGTAGAAAAGCTAAGCAGCTGGTATAGAGGGTTCTCATGTAACCTCACTCCTAACATTTTTCTCTATAACATACAGTATAATTGTTGTATTTAAGCAGCCAATATTGATACATTGTTAACCAAATTTCAAGTCTCTACTTTTATTAAGGTTCACTCTTTTTTTTATATATTTAATTAGTTGCAGCAAGTGAGATCTTTAAGTTGAAGAATGTAAGCCCTTAGTTGTAGCATATGGGATCTAGGTCCTTAACCAGGGATTGAACCTAGGCCTCTTCTATTAGAAGCAGGTAGTCTTAGCCACTGGACCACCAGGAAAGTCCCAAAGCTTACTCTTTACACTTCATCATTCTATTGGTATTTATAGCTGTATAATTCCCTGCAATTCCCACCAATTCAGTGTCATACATGATAGTTTTAGTATCCTAAAAATCTCCTGGCTTTAATTATCCTTTCCTTTTTCCTTTTCCTAAAGCTCTAGAAACCATCATTCTTTTTACTGTCTCCATTTTTTTTTTGCCTTTTCCAGAATATCATACTATTGGAATTATAGAGTATGCAGCCATATGCATTTAAGTTTCCTTCATGTATTTTCATTTCTAGATATCTCATTTTATCACTGAACAGTACTCTACTGCATAAACATACAAAAAATTTGTTTATCCACTTAATCTATGAAAGACATCCTGATTGTTTCCAGTTTTGGGGAATGATGAATAAAGTTGCTATAAACATTTGTGTTAGGGGTTTTGGGTGAACATCAGTTTACTATTCAGTTGAGTAAATATACAGAAGCAGAAATGCTGAATATTATTATAAGACTATATTTGGTTTGTTAAGAATTGTCTTCCAAAGTGGGTTTACAATTTTTGCTTTCCCAGCAGAAATGATTGAAAATTCTTGTTGCTATTTATTCTTGCCAGCATCTGATGGTGTCAGTTCTAAAAATTTTTAGTGATTCTAATAGATGTGTAATAATATCTCACTGTTGTTTTAATTTGCAGTTCTCTAATGACATGATCGGGGAAGGCAATGGCACCCCACCCCAGTACTCTTGCCTGGAAAATCCAATGGACGGAGTAGCCTGGTGGGCTGCAGTCCATGGGGTCGCTAACAGTCGGACAGACTGAGTGACTTCACTTTCACTTTTCTCTTTCATGCATTGGAGAAGGAAATGGCAACCCACTCCAGTATTCTTGCCTGGAGAATCCCAGGGATGGGGGAGCCTGGTGGGCTGCCCTCTATGGGGTCACACAGAGTCGGACACGACTGAAGTGACTTAGCAGCAGCAATGACATATGATGTTGACTTAGTATAAAGCAAATCCAAGATATCACACTAACACTGATAGAATCCAAATTCTGTTTTGAATTTGGTTGAATGGCACATTGCTTTAATTTGCCGTTAATTCCCTAGTGACATACATTGTTGATAATCTTTTCATACGCTTATATGCCATCTGTATCTCCTTTCTGAGGTGTTCAAATCTTTTGCTAGTTTGTTTGCTAGGTGATTGCTGAATGCAAAGTGTTCTTTGTATATATTGGATGCAAGTCTTTTATCAGATGTGTTTTGGAAATATTTTCTCCCAGTCTGTGATTTGCCTTTATGCTCCCTTAAAATAAATCTGTTTATCTCTTCATTCACCATCCTTGTGCCTATTAAATTAAGTCAGCTCCTCGTTTTAGTAATCAGTAGGTTGATTGTCTTAGCTCTGAACAAATGCCACTGATTTTTATTTTATTGCTGTGTCCTCGGGCCCACACATCTTTACCCTTCAATTATTCTTTTTTTAACCTTAAAAAATGCTCAAATAAAAAAAAAAGACTGTTTTCTTTTTCCAATTGTTTAGGTAAAAACTAAGTCACCCTTGGCTCCTCTTTCTCTCATACTTCCTCTTGAATCAATAAACTCTGCTGGCTCCCTTTTCAAAACTTTTCTGTAATTCAAGTATTTCTCAGCTACCATTCTGATCCAAGCCATCTTCAGTCATATCCTGAAGTATTGAAATAGCCTCAACTAGTCTCCCTGCTTCCTCTCTTTCCCCAGGAGAGTATATTTCATTCTGACCAGAGCAATAAAGTGGCTCAAAGATAAGGGGCTTCCTTTAACACTCCATTGAGAATTCTAACCCACTTTGCCTTCACTCCCTTGACTTTTTAGTTATCTATAACACTTACTATCATATAATCTATCATGTGTTTTCTTTATATACTTTGTTTATTTTCTGGTTCTTCCAACAAAAGCCTCATCTCCATCAACAAGAATTTTGACTGCTTCTTCATTATTGTAAACATAGTGTATATAACTCTGGCTATCACAGTGTAGGTGTTCAATAACATAAAGAAGGGTAAATATAGGGTTTATAAATTGATTGTATAGCTATTTGGACACATGTATTTTATTTTCTCTTGGACCTTAAACAGTGGGTCTGTGTCTAAATGTTACTTGGATTCTCAAACCTTCCCAAAACTGTATCTTGTTTATGTGTTCAATAAATATTTGTCAAATGAATACAATAAATGTACATATAAAATACCATTCTATGACCAAATTCAAAACTTAATTTATATTTTATTATTGTTAGCATGACATCTCAGGTATCTGTCTATACTGAGTAAGTCAATGTTTGGCATACATATATTATTTTAAAAGGAACAGGATATTAAGTTTTGGTTTGTCTCATGAGATTACATTGTTGGACAGGCATACTTAAAAAATAATGTCATAAAATACTGCTTAAAAGAGAGGAGAAATTTTACACACAAATACATTAAAGATTTTTAAGCATTTTTAAGTTAAATAGGATGCTGTTGCTGTTTACTCTCTAAGTCGTGTCTGACTCTCTGTGACCCCACGGATTGCAGCATGCCAGGCTCCTCTGTCCTCCACGGTCTCCTGGAGCTTGCTCAGATTCATGACCATTGATTTGGTGATTTCCCACCATCTCATTCTCACCATCTCATTCTCTGCCATCCCCTTCTCCTTTTGCCCTCAATCTTTCCCAGGATCAGGGTCTTTTCCAATGAGTCGACTCTTCGCATCAGGTGGCCAAAGTGTTGGACCTTCAGCTTCACCATCAGACCTCCCAATGAATGTTTAGGGTTGATTTCCTTTAGGATTGACTGGTTTGATTGCCTTGTAGTCCAAGGGACTTTCAAGAGTCTTCTTTTGCACCACAATTCAAAAACATCAGTTCTTTAGAACTAAATAGATACAAAATATATTTTAAAGTAGTATTCATATATAAAGAATAATAAAAATAGAAAACATATATACAATTAATGAAAATTGACTTTATAGACATATTTAATATTTCTAATTCATATAAAAATTTTATACATATAAAAACTAATATGTGTGCATATGTCTCTACATTTTTGATTTATATCTTTATTTCTAGTTGTATCTATAATACAGTCACAGAAGTCACACCCACTTGCCAAAGTCTTTGATGAAATTTCTTTCCCCAGCAGAATCATCAAGTGACTAATATTACCCCCTTTTTAAACTGAATTCTTAACTAAGAAGATGGTGGATATATAGCTATAAGTAAACAAATACTATCACGACCTATTTTGATTTTACCACATTAACTTTTGTTGGTAGAGCTTACAGGATTAAACTTTTTCAGTTTTTTAAAGTTGTTTTTTTTTTTTTCCCAAACAATGATTTTATTCTTTATCTGAAGCATCTCTTTATTGTTATACTGCTTGTTAATAAGACACAACTTGTTTGAAAGGAAGAATTTATTTATTCTGTCATTTTAACTGAATATTTCTCACCACACACTTCCAGGAAACTGATAGAGAGGGACTTTACCTAGTTTGCTTATTATACATTTGTTTATAGCTGAAACTTACATTGGGCAGTTCTCTTAATGTTCAGTTGTAGTAGCACAGCCAAATCCTCATTGCATAATGTGTATACAGAATATCAGAATGTATTATATCAGTAAGACCAGGCATCGTTGTGTGTTATATTAAATAAGAGTTTAAGAGAGGAGACATGTTATAAATTCCCATAACATAAGTGGTAAAATTACTTTGCATTCTTGCATAGTGTACCCAAGTGCTGATATGGAACGTGTAAATATAGATGTATAGGTTGAGATAGTGATCAAAATGTCAGCAATCTTCTTGGCAATTCAACCTCTCATGCTATTTTCATGATTCCATTACTTCTCACTCTTTTTTGCATGTATGGATCTTGTGGATGATTAAAAGAACTGTTGTTACTTTGAAAGAGTGGCTACATGGTCATTGCTTCTCTTTAGTTCCCTTTCTCTGTGTATCTGCTACATGGTTACTGGATTTTGACTCTGCATTTACATTTCTCTTATTCTGTCAAGGATTTTAGTTACGTGAAGAGAAAACATATTTCAGTCCTTAAGAACTTAAACACAGAGCTGAACAACTTGGGTGTGAATCATAAAGAGCTCCTGAACTTATTGAGTGTGTAACGTTGGTGAATTATTTGACTACTCTTTGTCTTAGTTTTACAACCCTCTTAGGGCATTAAAGAAGATTCATTGAGCTGATTTTTGCAAAGTCCTTGGAGTACTGACTTATATAATATATAGTATGTGAGGATTTGTGACTATTCCTCTATTGTAAGAAGTGTAGAATAGAGCAAGGGGAAGAAGCATGCTGAGAGGATGGAAAGAGAGGCTTTGAGTGTTATCTTCTGCCCATCTCCAGGAAGACCTCACTGGACAGACCAAGGTAAATGGCATTTGGAGGTAGTGCATACCTGACTTTGGTGCCCTGCATTTTATGAACTTCATCCTCAGAAGTTGCTTTCAAAAGTGTTTTGTGTGACTATGTTCATATACTCATGGGAATCAAAAGGGAATTTTTTTTTTAATGGGACATAGCAAAAATGGTTAAAGAGAATACATTAGTTGTGAAAACACACGAGGCACTATATAAATATAATCTAAATTGTTCAAATCTCCTTGTCCTCAGGGAATTAAACAGAAACAACAACAAGAAGAAAAGCTCAGAGCAACTGTGATGTTGAAAGCTTTGTGGAAAAAAGGCTTCGGTGTTTTTCCAATAGCTCACATCTTTCTGAAACTCTGTGCATGATTTATGTAAAAGATAAAGCATAAACTAGAGTTAGGTGGATTTGAATTGCAGTAGGAATTTCTGCCAAGCCAAGCAGCAAAGAAATTCCATAACCTTTCAATGTTCTGGCTTTATTCCATTTGAAAATATTGAAAAATAACAGATAGCCTTCACTCTTAGAAAACAGTCACTTGGACATAAATTGTCTTGATTGTTTAGAAAGGAGTAGGTTAAGGAAGTTTAAATGTTCCTTCTGAATTTTCATTTAAATATTTAAATTAACAAATTTTAACTTTATTGATTATTTTTTACTATCATTACTATTACTGTGCTGGCAAAGTAATTATGTTTTTTCCCCCCTTTTGGACATTGCAAGTTGCCATCCTATTAACATATTTTAATTAATTCCATAGTGGCTTCTTTTTACCCTGGATTTCCTCCATTCTACTGGCTCCAAAAGGCCTAAAATAAAGACTTGAATCAAGTAGGTTATTTTTAATTTTTTTTTTGCCTGTGACTGGGAAAAGTGAAAGGAGAGGAGAAATGAAAGCCAGGCCAGGAGACATTCTTGAGCTGAACTGGTACTACCACATTCAACTGGGCTTGGATCCTGCCAGATACTTCTGAAGTGCTCTTTAGAATGTGCCTCAGAATTACCCAGTCAAGGAATTGCCCTTTCATTTGCCCTAATGCAGCAAAAAAATATTAAGGCATCTGATTTATGCCAGGATGCCCTGCAGGACATTAGCTCTCTGGTGATCGCACACTGCAACAAAGATCAAAGGAGAATGGCATGCGATGCAGTGAGATGAACTGCTGTTAGATTACATTGATGCAAAACTGGTGTATACAGCAAGGACCAGAGAAAAAGTGACCCATAGAGATATGTATAGAGTCCAACCTGCTTTCCAGGAAGAAAGCAGGAAAAGTATCATCTCGGGTCATTTCATTTCAGCCTTTTTATGATGAGTAAACTTGCTTACTAAAAATGATGAGTGAAACCCTGGCTATATTGTGTAGACTATCTTCATGCTTGACTACAAGGGGGATACAAGGTTGAGATTCATTGACTATTCCAACATAAAATGAAAGCTTAATAAATATGCTGTTTTTTTTTTTAATTTTTTCAAGTATTCACAAAATTTCACAGGGGTAGTTATTGTTTGGGCTTCCTAGGTGGCACTAGTGGTAAAGAACCCACCTGCCAATGCAGGAGATACAAATGATGCGGATTCCGTCCCTGGGTCAGGAAGATCCCCTGGAGAAGGGCATGGTAACCCACTCCAGAATTCTTGCCTGGGAAATCCCATGAACAGAGGAGCCTGACAGGATCCGTGGAGTCCCACAGAGCCAGACATGACTGAAGGGACTCAGCACACACACACAGTTATCCTTTATTTCTTTATTAAAAAGTAGTAACCTGAGATTCAGTGAACTCAAATAACTTTTCAAAGTCCCTTTGTCACTTTGCTCCTAAGTCATGGAGTACACTCTCCTTTTTTTTGGTCATTGTTGTCACTCCACATCACCTCCTACACAACAGTGTTTGCAATGGAGAAGGATATGTTACAATACCTCCCACAGAAGAAAAATACCATGGATTATAATAAAAGCATTGTAATGCTCATGAGTAGTTCTTTGAATGTTACTCCTTTTGCCTTGGGCGATAGTTTCTCACAAGCTTCAGCTCTACAAATCTGTTCCTGTCTATGGAGAAATGTCCAGATCTCTTGGATTTAAACATTATGGTTCTCTTACATATGCAAACTTTTCATAACTTTCATTTATGAACTATCATTAGCTATAAGAAAAGCAAGTTTTTTTTCAAATAGTCATCACATAAAATATAATTTACTTGTCTAAATTTCAAGAGAAAGACTCTTTACAATTCTTTTGAAGCTACAAAATAGAATGTGAGTACATATAATTACTTTTTAGCCAAATATTTTCTTCTTTATACTACTTTTTTATAAAATATGTCTATTTATTTTCCCAGCTGACTATTTTGTTTAGGCTTTAAAAGAATAATACAAGTAAAATAAAGTAAAAAAAAAGAATAATACACATTTTATAAGCATTGTAAAAATAGTGAATCACTCTACTTTTGTTAAAAAACAAAGGGAAATTCTGTTTTAAAACTACTTATTAATGTTATCTTACATTGCCAAGATTTTATAAGCTTATCAATTCTGGACTGTTTAGGTTACCCAAGTGGGGAAAAAACAAAACAAAACAAAACAAACGTTATTTTAGTTTTCTTCTAAAAAAAGAACAAAAAAACTAGAAGCATTTCTCAGCCCCCAAACATAGCAGTACATATTTGTTAACAGTCTATAAGAATACATACTTGACAACCTAGCTCATAAAAATTTATTTTAATAATTTAACCTCTTCATATCATTTATAATGAAGATTTTGCATTTTCACACTCAGCTTATTTTAATTATATTACTTGGTTCTGTATTATGACAGATGATACTGAATTCATCAAAGAAGTATGACAGTGACTTGGACAGCAAAGTCATGAAAGTATAATTTAATTGAAGTAGGATTTTGCTGAGAATGCTGTCTCTGGTTTTACTAAGCTATTTTTTACAGCCCCCTGTTAATCCTTTTTTTTTTTTTTTTCCAGAAAGCAGAGCTTGAGGCATGAATTTAAGTGCTACAGTTTTATTAGAGACTGCTGTCCAAGGGAAGCGGAAGTGAGAGGAGAGGAAAAAGAGGGCATTCAAGGAGGGAGAATCCCCTGGAGAAGGAAATGGTACCCTGCTCCAGTAGTCTTGCCTGCAAAACATCATGGACAGAGGAACCTGGCGGGCTACAGTCCGTGGAGTTCCAAAGAGTTGTGCATGACTTAGTTACTGAGAACACAAAGTGGAGAGAGCAAACAGGAGTATGCTACCAGCTGGCCCCTGCTTGAAATAGGGATGGCTTCCTTTGTACATCTGCCAAGAAACCATATGAAACTCTCTCTCTCAGGACAGCCTGTGGTGGGACAGGGAATATTGTGGAGTGAATGCATTCTTTCAAAATTCGTATGTTGAAACTGTACTCCCCAGTGTGAAGTCATTAGAAGAAGGGATTTTAGCAGATGATTAAGACCAGAGGAGGTCATAAAAGTGAAGTCTCCATGATAGGATTAGTGCCCTTCTAAGAGTCATGGGAGAGTTTTCTTTCCAGTCTACATGCTCTGTCATGTGAGGACAGAGGGAGAAGTCAACAGACTGACTCTGGCTCTCATCAGAACGCAACCACACTGGAATCCTGATGTTAAGCTTCCAGCCTCCAGAATTCAGAGAAATATAGCTGTTGTTTATAAGCCACCCAGGCTATGGCATTTCTATCACAGGCCAACTAGGCAAAAAGAAGGATATAGCCCACGGGTTCTCATATTTTGTTGGTCAGATTACCCCTCTGGGAGTTACTTTCCCAGCACTTCTCCCAAAAGGAAAAGTGGGAATTTGCAATAAATCCTACATGAAAGCAATCCTGAATATTCATTGGAACAGCTAATGCTGAAACTGAAGCTCTAATACATTGGCCACCTGAAGTGAAGAACCACATTAGAAAAGATCCTGATGCTGGGAAAGATTAAAGACAAAAGGAGAAGAGGGTGGCAGAGGATATTATAGTTGAATGGCATCACCGACTCAATGGACATGATTTTGGGCAACCTCTGGGAGATAGTGAAGGACAGGGAAGCCTGGCAGCTGCTCCATGGGGTCACAAAGAGTTGGACATGACTTAGTGACTAAACAACAGCAGGGCAAGGAGCTGAAGGGTTGTGCCCTGGTAAAGTCATTAGTCAGTCCCGTAGGCAGCAAGAGCTAAAGTAGTACCGCAGACTTGGTCTCCACTGTAGAAGCTTAAAGAAAACAAGTGAGTAAAAGAGACGGCTGAGTGGGTCTAGGTTTTCAGTAAGAAGCCATTGATATGGTCAGTAAAGCACTGCATTGCATCATTGTCTTAATGGAAACAAATCACATCCATTTGGTTACTTCTAGAAAAATCTCAATTTTATAGAAGTTTAATAATATGTGTAAACTTTAAAGGACCCTGATTCTTTGATGTAAAATATAATAACTTCACCCTTCCCCAAGATAAATAGATAATTCTCCCTCTCCCCAACAAAAGACATAATTTCACCAAAAAGTCAAGGCACTACAATGCCTGTGATTTTTATGTATACTACGTAGAGCAGTCTTTTGGAAAAATAGGAAATGATTTGAAAATAGTTTAGAGGTATCTATAAAGACAACTAATGACCTAGAAAAGATAGGAAAGATTAAAGCAATGTCTTTTTACTAAGAAATATAACCACTTAAAATGAAAACTGTCATATATCTCAAGTAACATTATTTAGAAAGAAAAAAAAATGTTTGCAAAAGATATGTGGGGTGAACTTAATTATTTGTAATACACAAATAACTCCTTCAATCAAAATGGAAAAAATTTGCTTTAAAGAAAAAGTAAAGTTTATTAAAAACAGCTAATAATAGCTAACCTTTACTAATCTTTTAGTAAGTGCCCTTTCATGTTCTGAGTATTTTATGTGTATCAAAGCTTTTGATCATCTCAACAACCCCACAAAGTAGATTCAGCATTTTCTCCTAGTATTATAAAACAAACAAGAATAGCAAAACAAACCTCAGACAAAAAGAGACTAACTTGCTAAAAGTTACAGAACCAGTTACTGGTAAGGCAAGGATTTGATCTATGACATCTGACTCCCCAGTCAAAACCTGCAATGAACGTGTTACAATATGCCTTTGGGCAGTTTACAAAGAAGATGCATTGAGGTTAATAGTCAGCAACAACCAAAAAGGTTTAGCCTTTATCAGTGTAAATTTTAGCAAGACAATGCTATTTTATATTTATCAAATCAGCACCATTTACAATAGACAGCACATTGAAGCAACCTAAATACCCACTGATAGAAGAATGAATAAAGAAGATGTGACACACACACACACACAGATATATATATATAGTGGCCATAAAAAGATGTGAAATAATGCCATTTGCAGCAATCTAGTTGGACTTTGAGATTGTCATAGTAAATGAAGCAATTTGGATGATGATAGACAAATATCATATATCACTTACATGTGGAATTTAATTAAAAAAATAAACAAATGAACTTATTTACAAAACATAAATGGACTTAGAGCTATTGAGAGCAACTTACGGTTATCAAAAGGGAAATGTGGGGGATAAATCAGAAGTCTGGAATGAACACACACACAAACACACACACACACACATTACTATATATAAGATAGATAATCAACAAGGATCCACTGTATAGCACAGGGAAAACTACTCAGTATTCTGTGATAACCTATATAAGAAAAGAGTCTTTAAAAAGAATGAATATAGATATGTATATAACTGAATCACTTTACTGTACACTCGAAACTAACACAAAATTGTAAATCAAATATACATCAATAAAATTTTTAAAGAAGTTAAAGAGGAAAAACTTATGCAAATGTAAGGAAGTCAAGAAAATATTCAAGTGAAATAAAGTTGTATTCTTATTATGACCCCAACTTAATTAAAAATGTATATGTATTACTTAGCCATTTTTAGGGCATGCTCTTTTACAGACTTTATTTTATATTTTATTATTAGTCTTTCTTTAAAATTACAGATATTATCAAACTATTTAAAATATATGCTATTGAACTAACTTTTAGAAAACTTAATACCTTTAAAACAACCATATAAAGAAAGCATTAAAAATTATAAAATAAATACCCAGAGAAGTAGATTCCAAAGGCTGAGGTTATTATCAATACAATGATGTCTAATATCAGATTACTTTCTCTTTGTTAACCATTAATAACCTCATGGTTTAAAAAAAATAACTCAGCCCTGATTCTGCTCTTCCTCTGAACTCATATATATATGGAGAGAGAGAGATGTATATACATGAACACATGGGTAAACACTCACAAATCACATTATGATTTATATCCTCTTCTCTTTCCTTGCAGTTCTCCCACAAAGTGATTACCTTTGAATTAAAATCCTAGCTCTTAACTCCAGGCTCATCTCTCCACTTCTCCCTCCCTGATTCCCTTAATTCCACCTACGAATTCTCTGCTCTTCCTCTGAACTCATCAGATCTATCCTTCTTCTGCTTTCTTCTTATTGAATTACTCCTAAATATCACTTAAGGCCTGGCTCAAGGATGAATGCATTTCTTCCTCTAGAAAACAATAGTCTTCTATCCAGCCCTGGACATTTCTCTCTGCAACCTACCAGTATTCTGCACATCGCACTCAGCATTGCAAATATTGATTCACATCTTCTGACTAATTCATCAGAGTGTGACGGCTTCTTGTTAGTATCTCGAATGGAACCTGGCATACAAATAGCATTTAGTAAATACAGTAGGTATTCAATAAGTACTTGCTGACTGAATGAACAAATAAATCTAGCTAAAGTTCATTATAGAGAAACCATTGAAAAGGTGACCACCGATAGAAGGAAGATTAAAGAATGTTACTTTAAAAATCATACTTCTGTGTTTATATTATTAAGATTAGACACTTCTGCTGTTACACTACAATGCCATCTGTCAATTTGGCAGGAAAATGTATTTTTGTTGTTCCATGTTGTTCGTGGGTTCCATTGCTCAATCATGTCTGACTCTTTGTAGCCCACCAGACTCCTCTATCAATGAAATTTTTCCAGTCATGAATACTGGAGCATGTTGCCATTTTCTATACCAAGGGGATCCTCAAGATCCAAGAATCGAACCCATAACTCTTATGTCTCCTTGATGGGCAGGTTCTTTGCTACTAGCGCCAATGTTGATTTGGCATGAAAACATATTTTTGTTGTTGTATATTGTCCCTGAACAATATACCACATTATTGTTTGTGAAATAATTCCATGTATGAGAAAATGTTGTCTGTATTCCAAGCTCATGATTTATATTTTCCTTTTAAAAGCACAGCTGATCTAAAATTAGGTTTGTGGAACACAATTGTGATATAGTTGACTGATGGTAAACTGAGAAAAAGAAGTGTTCATTTTTTTGGATAGTGTTCATTTTCTTCATTTTCTGTGTTTACAATCACTGATGCTTGTCACAATCACAGGCAAAAACTCACAACTTACTATTAGGAATGAAAGTAAAACTGCCTATATTTTAATAAAATACTTGCTTAAGTTAGTTCATACAGTAAGAAAGTGTTCAGTTACATGTTAGTAGCCATTCCCTTGATTCCCATACTTCTTATTGATCTTCTTTTGAACTGTTTATTTTTAAATCTTCCTTTCGTTGCCCCCTACAAGGGCTGCCTTTTCTCACCTAAACTATTGTAGATATTTTTTGACTTGTCTCCATGTCCTCAATATCTTCTGTTCTTTGCAACTTTCCTTCATTTCTCCCCCAATTATATACATTTCCCATAGAATATAGTTCTGGTCTCAATAGCTCATTATGTTAAATCCTACTCCTATCAGACTATAAGCCTATGATAATTTTTTTCTTGTGCATTCTATTCAATAAAGTTCAGATTCAACACTATGGTCAATTTCTTCTAGAACCCAAGCCCAACCTTTGTAGTTGCATCTCTGCCCACTCTTCTCACATATTTTCGTTCAGTCTCTGATCATTCTTAGTTACAAAATACTTTGTCATGATTTTGTTCACAGTGTTCTATTTTCTTTTTCTTGCTGGCTGCCAGGATTATATTCTTGTTCTAAAATCTAATTCAAATGTTAATTTGTCTATAAATCATTTCTATATTCCACAAAACAAAACTATTATTTGTGTATATTTTCATTGTCTGAATTTCTATTACAGATTATCTTTAAATTGTTTGCTTATTTTTCCCCAATCTGGAATTGTGAATTCTTTGAAAACAGAGTTTTTACAGCTTTAATTTATTTTGTCTAAGTTCTATATAGCTTAACAGATGTGTGTTATGTGTGTGCATTTATGTAATCAGTAAATAAATATTTACTAATTGGACAGAATGTTCTTCACAAATGCTCAGAACATTATGTCTGCAACTAGTCCTCATGAAGCAACAGATTAGGGGTGTGGGATAATCTACTTTCAGTGCACTGCTGCTGCTGCTGCTAAGTCGCTTCAGTCGTGTCCGACTCTGTGCGACCCCAGAGATGGCAGCCCACCAGGCTCCCCCGTCCCCGGGATTCTCCAGGCAAGAACACTGGAGTGGGTTGCCATTTTCAGTGCACTAGGGCTTGTTTCCCTCCAGGTTCACAACCAACCTGTGAATGGTGGTGCTAGGGATCATGCATGGAGGGCCAGGCTTATTTATGATGAACTAGATGTTTCTATAACACCCAGTATACAGAAGAAGAAACTGAAGCTTGTATGGATGAGTCCTTAAGCCAAGAGTTTTGCTAAAGAGCTCTTTGATCAGTAATCAGAAGGAGCTGGAGGAAGATTTCTTCAACAGTAGGCTAAAGAAAGTGGAGGAGCCAATTACAAAACCCAGATGAGGGAACTCCAATTGTCCCCTGGCTCCTTGCCAAAGTCATCTGTCTGTTCACTGATAGAGGGGACCACAACTTCAGCTACTAGAACACTAGCCCACCAATCAGAACAGATGCATTAAGAGACAGCATCCTTCTCCTTGTCTGTTACCTAACTGATCTTTCTTACTTTTCTCCTATACCTTGCTGTGTCCTATCCAAGAAAGTTCATGGAACATCTGTCATCTTTTTTCTCTCTTTCTTTCCTCTTTTCTTTTTATAAACAACAAACTCTGGACACATTTCTTCTTCCTAATAAAAATTACCTGTTGAAGCTTTTTGCTCAAGTTCTTCCACTTTAATTTGTAAAATAATTTATTAAAATGAAAGGAAAGCATTCTGGATACTGACTTGAAGTAATATATATGGTAGTTTCTCCAAATTTTCAACAGTGATTATTTAAGAAATGATTGCCAAATACATAAATGCATAAATATTCATGGAGATAAGGTAAACTTTCAACATGTTTGAAAGATCGAGAAACAGGGCCAAAATGTAGCTTACCCTTATTACCATTATTTAAATGTTATTAGTAAATCTCAAATCCAAGACTGGAAAACTGGACAAAGCTTTTATCCTTGGCAAATTCAAGGTACATTTAGATTTAAGAAAATAAAGTTATTTCCCCAATAGTTGATCAATATTAAGAGACATAATTTGTTTCAATGCACTCAAGAACTGTTTTATATGAAGATAAAAATTAATTAAAAAAATGCAGTTGACATAATTATATTCTTTTTCAATATATGTAATACCAGAACTCCTGCTCCTCTCAAGCAATATTCATTGGATAATTTGTTTACGAAGCCAAGAGATTTTAAGCATTTGGAAGATTTCCAAAGAAATAAATATATTTGATGAAAACAGTTTTAAATATATATGTATAATATATGTGTATGTATATATTGGGCTTCCTTGTGGCTCAGCTGGTAAAGAATCTGCCTGCAACACAGGAGACCTGGTTTCCATTGCTGGGTTGGGAAGATCCCCTGGAGAAGGGAAAGGCAACCCACTCCAGTTCCCTGGCCTAGAGAATTCCATGGATTGTATAGTCCATGAGGTCACAAAGAGTCAGACACGATTGACAGACTTTCACTTTCATTTATATATATAAAAAACATATATTATATTTGATGAAAACAGTTTTAAATATATATGTATAATATATGTGTATGTATATATTGGGCTTCCTTGTGGCTCAGCTGGTAAAGAATCTGCCTGCAACACAGGAGACCTGGTTTCCATTGCTGGGTTGGGAAGATCCCCTGGAGAAGGGAAAGGCAACCCACTCCAGTTCCCTGGCCTAGAGAATTCCATGGATTGTATAGTCCATGAGGTCACAAAGAGTCAGACACGATTGACAGACTTTCACTTTCATTTATATATATAAAAAACATATATAGTAAAATGTTTGGTTCAAAAGAAATGAACTCTGTATCCCTGTAGAGTAGTAAGTAAAGTTTGCTTTTATGGTTATTTTTTACTAAAATAACCGTAAATGCCAAAATATATTAACCCTAAAAAAATACTGGATAAGGAAAAAACAACCAAATAACCCATTAAGCCTACAGCTGCTGTCAGGGTATCTTATTACTTTTACTCCCCAAACAAGATGTAATTTATCTTTAAATATAGTTGATAATGCATGTCTTATCTATTTGGCTATTTATATCACTTGTCCAGCTCATTAAAGTAGCTATCTCATAAATGAATGTACTTCTTTGTCCCCAATTTAATTTTTGTTGTTGTTATTGTTTAGTTTTAAAACTGAATGCCTACACAAGTTCATGTATCCATTTAGGAAAGATACATTTGCTGTTATGCTGCATATTTTAATTGGCTCTCTTTTATCATAAAGAGAATATTAGTTGCTCGATCATATCCAACTCTTTCTGACCCCATGGACTGTAGCCCACCAGGCTCCCCTGCCCATGGGATTTTCTGGGCAAGAATACTGGAGTGGGTTGCCATTCCCTCACCCACAGGATATTCCCCACCCGGGGATCAAACCCAGGTCTCTTGCACTGTAGGCAGATTATTTACCATCTGATTACTCTGTAAAATGTTATTAAACATTCAACAACATTTAAACCTTTACCTTGTTTCCCAAGAAAGAATAATTGATTTTTTTCTTATTTATAATAAAGATGACCATAATAATGAAGGCCTATGAACACTTTGAAATACTTATATTTCAAAGACTTTTAAGGTTATTGCATTTATTTTATATTACAAAGCAAAAGAAATCAAGTGAGCAAAACCCAATTTAAATAAGTTGTTTTAGTACAAGTGCTTCTTGACTTAGCTATGTTAATTTCTTTAGCATCCCAAGTGACCTTCCAACTCTTTGCAGAGGCTGTAACACATGGACACCAACGGCGGGCTCTACTTACAGAGACTAGTAATTTAATTGGTGGAATTATCAAGTAACTGCTACTAGATTTAGGGCTATTTTGACCAAAATCATCCAAAACCAGGCTTTAAGTGGCTTCATAAATTTCACCATATTTACCATCAAAAGTATAAGCTACTATAGTACCTAAAGATCAGACCATTCTATTGATGGAAAGAAGTACTATCATCATCTCTAGCTGGTTAAGGAAGCAATGTTTTCATTTGCTGAATGTTAATAATAAAATTTAGTCAATAACATTTTGATTTATACATACACTAATTTCCTCAAGAATTTACACAAGGATTAATCAGAAAACACTTATTAATTTATTAGAGAAATCCCTTCATCAAGGTATTCTATGGAGTGGTCTATGTAAGAATTTGGTACAAAGTATAAATTTAAGCTTCTTAAGATGACTCTACTCTCAAATAATTTTGTTTTCAAAGGTCACATCTCTTGAGTAATGACTAATTTTCTCCTGGATATTAGTAATCAAAACTTCAGGGGGAGAGGAAGGAAAATTGTATTCTGTTATAATTAGTATTGATAAGAATAGAAAAAAGTACTGTTATGGCAGTCTTTGGATGATATGAGTTACTCACAGGGTTTATACATTTGGGAACTGAGATACAAAAAGACACATCATTTTCTGTTATTAAATGTCTATGTAGTGCCAAAGGTAAAATAAGAGCCTCAGTTCAGTTCAGTTCAGTCGCTCAGTCGTGTCTGACCATTTTCTCAAAAGAGCCTAATATGATACATGCCTGAATTTTAAGATGTATTAAATAATGGAACAGTTGAAGCTACAAGAAAAATAGAAAGTTGGGTCTGAGCTCCACTTTGAAGTTTGAGGCTGTATCTTAATACTCTACAACATGTAAAAGGGTGGGATATACACAATTCTGATTAAGTAAGTTCTAATCTTTGAAAAAACAGAGGGCAAATTAATGCAAACTTTCAATCCACATATTCGAAAGGAGGTAGATAGGTGTTTAGATGCAAAATGAAAGAAAACAAAGGAGATACTCAGTGTTATAAGTATAGTTATGATTGGGCTTCTCTGGTGTCTCAGACAGTAAAGAATCCACCTGCAATGTAGGAGACCTGGGTTCTATCCTTGGGTCAGGAAGATCTCATGGAAGAGGGCATGGCAACCCACTCCTGTATTCTAGCCTGGAGAATCCCTATGAACAGAGTAGCCTGGTGGGCTAGAGACAATGGGGTCACAAAGAGTTGGACACGATTGAGTGACTAAGCACAGTGCACAGCACATGATTGGGTTCCCAAAGGGGAAAACTAAAAGAGGGCTCAGAAGAGAGACCAATATGGTCATCTAGTCCCATACATTGTTTTGAATCAAATGAAAAATTTAACTCTACTAGTTCAGGGGGGAATTGCCGATAGAGGACAAAAGTTCTTTAGTATTTCTTATATCAACTCCACATTGTTATATAGCAGGTCCCTTCAGAGGAGTTTGGAAAATCTAGGGAAGGACAAGATGATCATTCATGTCTATCCAACAGCTAACCAAGCAGTGTCATCCTAGACTCTTTCTTGACCTGAAACATCCTTCTTGATTCTTGCTGCTGCTGCTGCTAAGTCGCTTCAGTCGTGTCCGACTCTGTGTGACCCCATAGATGGCAGCCCACCAGGCTCCCCCGTCCCTGGGATTCTCCAGGCAAGAACACTGGAGTGGGTTGCCATTTCCTTCTCCAATGCATGAAAGTGAAAAATGAAAGTGAAGTCCCTCAGTCGTGTCTGATTCTTAGCGACCCCATGGACTGCAGCCCACCAGCCTCCTCCGTCCATGGGATTTTCCAGGCAAGAGTACTTGAGTGGGGTGCCATTGCCTTCTCCATCTTGATTCCTCTCCCCATTGTAACTTGAATTCATTTCAACATTTTTTTGTATCATTTTATTCCACATAGTCTTTTATAGTTGTGTAATGTGCTGACTGTGTGCTTCTTCATTCAGGTCTGTTCAGTTCAGTTCAGTCGCTCACTTGTGTCCGACTCTTTGCGAGTGTCCAACTCTTTGTGACCCTTTGGACCATAGTTTGATTTTCAAATTACAATGAACAGAAATACTGAAGGAAAGAGAGTTTCATTATGGGGCATTTCGTAGAGTCTAAGCAGTGAACGTGTCATTAAGACTTGTGAGAAATGCTTCAGTTCAGTTCAGTCACTCAGTTGTGTCTGACTCTTTGCGACCCCATGGACTGCAGCATGCCAGGTCTCCCTGTCCATCACCAACTCCTGGAGTTTACCCAAACTCATGTCCATTGAGTTGGTGATGCCATCCAACCATTTTACCCTCTGTTGTCCCCTTCTCCTCCTGCCCTCAATCTTTCCCAACATCAGGGTCTTTTCAATTGAGTCAATTCTTCGCATCAGGTGGCCAAAGTATTGAAGTTTCAGCTTCAAGACCAGTCCTTCCAATGAGCACCCAGGACTGATCTCCTTTAGGATGCACTGGTTGGATCTCCTTGCAGTCCAAGGGACTCTCAAGAGTCTTCTCCAACACCACAGTTCAAAAGCATCAATTCTTCAGTGCTCAGCTTTCTTTACAGTCCAACTCTCACATCCATACATGACTACTGGAAAACCATCCCTTGACTAGATGGACCTTTGTTGGCAAAGTAATGTCTCTGGTTTTTAATATGCTGTCTAGGTTGGTCATAACTTTCCTTCCAAGCAGCAAGAGTCTTTTAATTTCATGGCTGCAGTCACCATCTGCATGATTTTGGATCCCACCCCCCCAAAATAAAATCTGCCACTGTTTCTGCTGTTTTCCCATCTATTTGCCATGAAGTGATGGGACCAAATACCATGATATTAGTCTTCTGAATGTTGAGCTTTAAGCTAACTTTTTCACTCTCCTCTTTCATTTTCATCAAGAGGCTCTTTAGTTCTTCTTCACTTTCTGCCATAAGGGTGGTGTCATCTGCATATCTGAGGCTACTGATATTTCTCCCAGCATCTTGATTCCAGCTTGTGCTTCATCCAGCCCAGCATTTCTCATGGTGTACCCTGCATATAAGTTAAATAAGCAGGGTGACAATATACAGCCTTGACATACTCCTTTTCCTATTTGGAACCAGTCTGTTGTTCCATATCCACTTCTAACTATTGCTTCCTGATCTGCCTACAGATTTCTCACGAAGCAGGTCAGCTTGTCTGTTATTCTCATCTCTTTCAGAATTTTCCACAGTTGATTGTGATCCATACAGTCAAAGGTTTGGCATAGTCAATAAAGCAGAAATGGCTGTTTTTCTGGAAATTTCTTGCTTTTTCTATGATCCAGTGAATATTGGCCATTTGATCTCTGGTTTCTCTGCCTTTTCTAAAACCAGGTTGAACATCTGGAAGTTTATGGTTCATGTACTGTTGGAGCCTGGCTTGGAGGATTTTGAGCATTACTTTACTAGCGTGTGAGATGCATGCAATTGTGCGATAGTTTGAGCATTCTACTGAGCATTTGTCTAGGTTGGTCATAACTTTCCTTCCAAGCAGCAAGAGTCTTTTAATTTCATGGCTGCAGTCACCATCTGCATGATTTTGGATCCCACCCCCCCAAAATAAAATCTGCCACTGTTTCTGCTGTTTTCCCATCTATTTGCCATGAAGTGATGGGACCAAATACCATGATATTAGTCTTCTGAATGTTGAGCTTTAAGCTAACTTTTTCACTCTCCTCTTTCATTTTCATCAAGAGGCTCTTTAGTTCTTCTTCACTTTCTGCCATAAGGGTGGTGTCATCTGCATATCTGAGGCTACTGATATTTCTCCCAGCATCTTGATTCCAGCTTGTGCTTCATCCAGCCCAGCATTTCTCATGGTGTACCCTGCATATAAGTTAAATAAGCAGGGTGACAATATACAGCCTTGACATACTCCTTTTCCTATTTGGAACCAGTCTGTTGTTCCATATCCACTTCTAACTATTGCTTCCTGATCTGCCTACAGATTTCTCATGAAGCAGGTCAGCTTGTCTGTTATTCTCATCTCTTTCAGAATTTTCCACAGTTGATTGTGATCCATACAGTCAAAGGTTTTGGCATAGTCAATAAAGCAGAAATGGCTGTTTTTCTGGAAATTTCTTGCTTTTTCTATGATCCAGTGAATATTGGCCATTTGATCTCTGGTTTCTCTGCCTTTTCTAAAACCAGGTTGAACATCTGGAAGTTTATGGTTCATGTACTGTTGGAGCCTGGCTTGGAGGATTTTGAGCATTACTTTACTAGCGTGTGAGATGCATGCAATTGTGCGATAGTTTGAGCATTCTACTGAGCATTTAAAAGGTATCACAATTCTAAGCACCTATATTGGTCAGTTTGGTAAATAACAAATTCCTATCAGTTGGTTGGCTTAAACAACAAATATTTATTTTTCACAGTTTTGAAGACTGGGAAATCCAAGATCAAGGTACCCAGATTCCACATCTGGTAAGGGCCCTGTTCCTGACTTGCAGATGACTCCCTTATTTCTATATTCTCATATGATGTAGAGAGATTATCATTCTTGTGTCTCTTCTTATAAAAGCATTGATCTTATTCAAGAATTCCACCTTTATAACCTAATTACCTCCCAAAGAGCTCATCTCCAAAGAGCATCACAGTCAGAATTTGGTTTTCAACCTACGCATGCTAGACAAACATAAGCATTGAGTCCATAGCAACACCCTATTTGTCTCTAATTCTTTGAGACTGTTTAGTTTCTTGGTGCTTCTTCCTTATATGACTCAGTATCATTTCATGATGCTCTCTTCAGCCCAGATCATGGGCTCATATACAAATGAACGCTGGTGGCTCAGATGGTAAAGAATCTGCCTGCAATGCGAGAGACCCAGGTTTCATCCCCGGGTCAGGAATATCCACTATTGTAGAAAATGACAACCCTCTTAAGTATCCTTGCCTAGAGAATTCTATGGATAGAGGAGCTTGGCGGGCTACAGTGCATGGGGTTGCAGAGTTGGATGCTACGAACAGTTTCATGTGTGACTTAGCATGACTGAACTAAAAGGATCTACTGTCACAAATAATGTACTCCAGACTTTCTCTTCAAAGCTGATTCTCTCAGACCACATGCCCACCCCATTAACCATCACAAAGATCAATCTCATAGTATATATGGCTGCAAGAATGAAGCCCTCAGGGCTGGGGACTATTTTCAGAAGTGTGTATTGTTTGAGCAGGAACCTCAAATGGAATTCATCATATATTATCTCTTCTATCTACTGACCATCACTGAAATAGTCAGCAGGTGAGATCTTAACTGTTTGGTTCCCATAATAATGTATTTTTGATGCTATTCTGACCATGGCATTAACCCCATGTAGTATCCTGGAGAAGGAAATGGCAACCCATTAAAGATCCCCTGGAGAAGGGAATGGCAACACACTCCAGTATTCTTGTCTGGGAAATCCCCTGGACAGAGGAGCCTGGTGGGCTGCAGTCCATGGGAACCCAAAGAATCAGACACAATTAAGTGACTAACACACTTGATCATTCTTTCATCTTTTTTATCAGACTGTCATTCCAAGCAATTCGTGAACACCTCAATACCAAAGACTGATTGCAATTATTCTTATAGTCCTGGCACATCTCATAGTGTTTTTCATACATTAGATCCTCAAAATGTGATGTTGACCAAATTTTCCATGGTGAGTCACTGAATAAATTATAACACTCAGTAAGCTGTTTAGATGGAAAGAACTTCCTTGTGATTTAAGGGGTCAATTATATGTAGGTAGAGAATCAGCAGATTATTTATAGAATCACATCTGATGCAGCTTAGCTGAGACATGAGTTTTCACTTTATCATAGTCATTCTGTTGGGAAGACAAGATGTGGCCAGGATGAAGTTTTCTAAGATGATAATTAATTAACAAGGGCTTTACAAAATGTTGGGAAGAATTTGGAGAAATGTTACCATCCTTATAGTCTTCTACAAGATACGCAATTCTGTATTAAAGACATTGAGATAAGGAACACTCTTTTCATTTGTATATATCAACAATTTCTCTTTTTTTAACCTAGAATATCACCTCACCTCAAACACTCTTACCATCCTGAGATGGTGGTTCTAAGCCAATGGTCAAATCCATATTGGCATATGGGGATCAGAAGATTGCAATGACAAAGAACTAAGGAGTAACTAAAAATGCAACAAAGAATCAAGAACCACAAATCCATGGCTATGAGAGTGAAAGATGGTGGACAAAAAAATCAAATTAAGAAGCATGAACAGTCTCAGCTTTTGATGGGGAATGTTGCAGTTCTGTAAAATGCAGAAATCAACTCCCAGGGAGCTGTAGATGAACTTTGGTAGGATAAACTCAATGGCAACTTAGGTGCAAAAGAACATTTTCTGACACCCCAGTCAACTGTGTGATTCTCTTATTTATAGTTCTGAGGGACACCAATTGCTTCATCTTAGAACTAGATATACAGATGGGCATCTTATTAGAAATGTATTATGTGCAAAATACCATACAAGGCATTTAGAGAAATGCAAAAGATTTTCTTACAGGTCAGTTTGATAGATCAAAGACATGCTTTTAGGGGGAAAAAAAAAAACAGATAATTAATCTCAGTGTATGGCAAGTGACAAATTAGAAGTAAAATATACAGGGGCATTAAAAGTTCAGAGAAGGGAGGAAGAAATCAGTGAGGTCCATGACTGTCTGAGAATGATTTATCAGATAGGATAGGTTTTATTTAAAATCCAAAGTCTAGATAAGATTTAGGTATTTGGGGAAGCAGGAGGAGGACATTTCAGGGTGGTGATAAATATGAATGAAGTGTGGATGCTAGACTGTGTAAGCCATGTTTATGATCAAGAAGATGGAAATAAAAAATGTTCCATGGTGTAATAAAACATAAGATGGAAAGAGAGGTAAAGGGCAGACTGCTGTAGGCGAAAGCTTGGTTCTACCTTAACCTTCAAAAAGAGGATTTATGAACAAGAAAAATATAACAGGACAAAGAGGGTAGATCCATGTGTGGTAGTATGGGTCACAGATTATATAAAAGAGAGATCCTAAATGGAGAGTTTTAAAAAATAAACAGCTCCCTGTGCCTTGGTAGACCAAATCAAAATCTTCAGAGGAAAGACCATTAGAGAAGGACAAATCTGTAAATAATTAGTTGAAATGCACTTAGTAGAAGAATAGAAAAATTCAACAAAATGATGGAGGGAAAAAAATTTGTGGTCTGATTAACCTTGGAGGATATGGATGAATGAGTCTCTAACATCAACCTAACAAAACCTGCCCTCAAAAAAACTTGAAAGTGATTTGAATTTCCCAGGTAGATTTAGAGAAGAGGAAGTAAACAGAGACTGACCCATATGGAGAACAGACATTTCAGAGGGAGGAATTCATATCAAACCATGCATCCCACAATGGCTGGGACTGTCACCTGGATTCCTCACTGTTTGATTTCTCAACCCCAACTCTCATTACTATTTTCTTTTCCTGTAATTTCATATCTTTTCTGACAGGATATCACATTCTCTTTTTCTCCTAAGTGGGTTTTTCCCCATTCATCCCTGAGCTGGTCTTTTTGCTAATCTGGCTTCTTCATTGCTTGTAGCAAGGAAGCTGTTGTTGTTGTTGAGTTGCTAAGGCATATCTGACTCTTTGTAACCCCGTGGATTGCAGCAACCCCAGGCTCCTCTGTCCTCCACTATCTCCCAGAGTTTGCTCAAATTCATGTCCATTTAGTTGGTGATACTATCCAATCATCTCATCCTCTGCCTCTCCCCTTTTCCTTTTGCCTTCGATCTTTCCCAGCATCAGGGTGTTTTCCAAGGAGTCAGCTCTTCCCATTAGGTGGCCAAAGTATTGGAATGTTAACTTCAGTAACAGACCCTCCAATGAATATTCAGGGTTGATTTCCTTTAGGACTAAATAGTTAACTGTAGGCATAGTCATATCCCAAGATCTCTCTTGTTTCGGCCAAGTAGCATATAATTGCACTATATCTAAAACTGGAAAAGAATTATTTCATCTCAAGACTAAACAATGTAAGTTATTTTTGCTGCCATCTTTTCTGTTTTTATCCTTTAAAGAGGTAATTTTGTTCTCCTTACATTAATTGGTTAATTTAATACTGTTCCTTGAAAAGCACAGCAGATTGGAATTCTTCATTTCTGGAACACAAGTTGAAATGTCATTCCACTAATAGAAAAAAGGAACTATATAAACGAGTATTTTTCTTTTTTTTTAAAAGAGTATTGAGGAAGTATATGCTAGTGTCTTATAAAACTCATTGTCATGTTGATAATACTAATTCCACCCTACAGTTGAAGAAATGAAGGCAAAGAGACAAATTTCTGTGGTTATCAGATTTAAAACTGGGACTCAAAACATTTGTGTTCTTTTAAAAATATAGTTATTGAATATTGTATACTATAATTGATTGCTATTCATTTTGAAACCCTCCTAGGGTCTCTGCCTTATCCCATTCTCTTTCTCCTTTATTCAGAAAATTTCAGAGGTAAGCACAATTCTAAACACTGCATTCATTACGTCTCTTTGATTCTATCAGATATGTTAGATTCCCCAAATTACATATTATTTAGGCTGTCAAAGTCTATACTTTACATAGGAAGAATTTTTTATGTTGGGTTGGCCAAAAAATTTGTTCAGGTTTTTGGTACCATGTTAGAGAAAAAAACTAAATGAACTCTTTGGCCAACTCAATATATTATCCTTTATTTATTTATTTATTTTAGCCTTATGATCCTATAATTTACTGATGCAATTCTACATATACTTCATTAGTTTTTCAGGTTGTATTATATTCTATTCCATACATATACATTAAGATATATATATCTACTGTACTGTGAATGGGTTTTATTCCTCAAGAGTTTACTTTTAAAATCAATGGAATAAAGACTTTTATACATGCTTTTTGGTAGACAGGTATACAGGTTCTATAGGACACTGACTTTCATATTTTTCATCCGAGTGAATGTGATTTATTCAGTGATCCTATATAAACCTATTTTGAAGTGCATATGCATATGACTTTATGACTGTGCTTGTAAAACTAAAACAAAAAAAAATCATAAACTGTACATTTATTTTTGTTTATTTTAAAAAATTTTTATTTTTACTTTATTTTACTTTACAGTACTGTATTGGTTTTGGCATACATTGACATGAATCCGTCTATTCTATATAATCCACTTGAAAATGAAAGTAAAAGTAGCTCAGTTGTGTCTGACTCTGCGATCCTATGGGCTGTATCCTTGGAATTCTCCAGGCCATAATACTGGAGTGGGTAGCCATTCCCTTTCCCGTAGGATCTTCTCAACTTAGGTATTGAACCCAGGTCTTCCATTTTGTGGGTAGATTCTTTACCAGCTGAGTCACCAGGGAGGCCCAAGAATACTGGAGTGGATAGCCTATCTCTTCTCCAGTAGCTTTTCCCCACCCAGGAATTGAAGTGGGGTCTCCTGCATTGCAGGCAGAATCTTTACCAGCTGAGCTACCAGGGAGGCCCAATAATAACTTCTGATTACTTTTTAAAAAATGCTAATTTTGGCCCGATAGATCTTTGACTAAATATCAAATCGCGATTTCAAGCATTGCGCTCAAGTATATTGAGAAAAGGAATTAGTAAGCTTAGGATATTTCAGTTAAGGCCAAGTGATTTATGCTGTGGTCCAACTATTGTCCCAACATATAAGAGTCTTAACACTAGTAAGTTTTACATTTCACTCACAGTAAACTCTGCTGTGGTGGCCAAGACTTCTCCCAAGAGAAGAGAGAGATAATGTGTTATGTATTTTCTATGGTTTATGCTTCTTTTGCCCACAGTTCAATAGAAAATAAAACAGCAGAAAATTTGGTGACACTGATAAATATTTGGTGAATGCCCTCATCTTTGCCACAGAGGGCATCTGTTTCCTCAGTGTTACTCAGAAGTACTAATTTGTTTTTGAAACAAATGTAGTGATTTACTTTCTCATCAGAAGTATATAATTATACTGGTTTCTCCATATTGTCATGCAAACTTACTTTCACAGAATATTTAGTGTCTGATGGGCACAAAATTGTAACTCATTGTGATACTAATTTGTATTCACCTCATTACAAGTGTCTTTTCAAATATTTATGGGTGAGTTTCATTTCTTCTTCAGTTACATGTCTGTTCAAATATTTTACTATCTTTTGCTTCAGTAATACTTAAATATTCCTATTGTTCTGTTAGGGTTATTACACTTCTTTTTTTATTCTTTATCTGTTCTTTATGTGCTCTCAATTTTTGTTTTGCAAATAGCTCCTTTCCCTTTTAAATTATCTTTCATTTTCTATGGTAATTTTGACAAAATGCATGTAGTTGAATTGATTAGTTTTTACTTTATGGTATGCTTTCTGTGCCCTGTTTAAAGATGCCTCTATTCTTACATCGTAAAGTGACTTTGTTATAATTTTCCGTATGTCTTTCTCCATAAATCTACAAAATTGCCAATTTCATAGCCAGACATTTATATATTCAGTGACTATTAGCTACAGATATCAAACCAGTCTTAAAGGAAATCAACTCTGAATATTCATTGGAAGGACTGATGTTGAAGCTGAAGCTGCAATACTTTGGCCACCTGATGTAAAGAGCCAATTCAGTGGAAAAAAACCCAGATGCTGGGAAAGATTGAGGGCAGGAGTAGAAGAGAGTGGCAGAGGATGAGATGGCTGGATGGCATCACTGACTCAATGGACATGAACTTGAGCAAACTGCAGGAGATAGTGATGAACAGGGAAACCTGGTGAGCACACACCATGGAGTCACAAGGAGTTGAACATGATTTAGTGACCGAACACACATACTATTATCCAAATACTCTACTAAGCGCTAGAAGAGAAATGATGCTGAAGATATGTCTTCCTCTTTACTCTCATTGATTATCATTAAACCTTCAAAATGATAAGAGGTAATATCTTCTAAGACTAGAGATATTGAATAACTTGATCTTGACCACAAACTTAGTAAGGAGATGATCTCAACTTGTGTCTCCAATAACCATGTATTTAAACTCTATGTTACTCTGGTAACTCTAATTCAAGACATAGGTTCATTCTAGAATGAAACCAGTGAGGACTAGTGCTCTTTCCATTAAACTATAGTCCCATCGAGTCTCTTCTATGAAGCAGTCTTGGATGTAATATCCAGATGTTTTCTTAGTTTTACTGTTTAAAGCCCCAGAATTATCCTGCTGCTGCTAAGTCACTTCAGTCGTGTCTGACTCTGTGTGACCCCATAGACGGCAGCCCACCAGGCTCCCCTATCCCTGGGATTCTCCAGGCAAGAATACTGGAGTGGGTTGCCATTTCCTTCTCCAATGCATGAAAGAGAAAAGTGAAAGTGAAGTCACTCAGCCTGTCCAACTGTTAGCGACCCCATGGACTGCAGCCCACCAGGCTACTCCGTCCATTGGATTTTCCAGGCAAGAGTACTGGGGTGGAGTGCCATTGCCTTCCCCGAGAATTATCCTACTAATGACTATATTAAAGATATTCAATTTGGTGATTAGTGGCTCAGTTTTCTAAAAAGCTAAACTGATTACCTAAATTTATTTCTTTTTCTATTCCTCTGGATAACCTAAAGCAATCCTAAGATATAACCTGTCCTCTGCAAAAGTATAATTCAATTGACAGGTGAATTTTGTGTCACAAAGGATCTAAAACCATGCAATGACTATTAATAGATTTTACCACATTATTAACACTTCAAGCTATCTTGTGTTGTAAATAACTGATTAGTCATTTAATACATATAGATAATAAATCTATGTAAGATAATATTCATATTTTTATTAGGCAAACACTCATTTATTAATGTTAATAAGAAGAAGCTGCTATTCAACCAAGGTTATAATTATAATTTTACGACAGCTATGTATTCATATTGTGTAAGAT
This sequence comes from Oreotragus oreotragus, assembly GCA_006410675.1. Classification (NCBI taxonomy): domain Eukaryota; kingdom Metazoa; phylum Chordata; class Mammalia; order Artiodactyla; family Bovidae; genus Oreotragus; species Oreotragus oreotragus. The sequence continues at coordinate 140,218 of SJYX01013076.1, read as the reverse complement.
TTGACTGTTGCTTCCAACCTGTCACTCTTCCCACTATCATTCTCTGCTGCATGATCTCACACTTTCTCTCACCAGTAATAAAGTATATTTCTCTGCCCTGTTATGTTGGATTCTGCCCAGTGTCTTGCTTTGTTCAATGGAATAGGAGTAAAAGCAACTGCAGCAGTTCCAAATCTAGGCTTTAGTGGCATTACACACTGATGCCTCCTCTTTCATTTCTGCCATTGCAATTAGAAGAACATACCCTGGCTGACCGAATGATCCAAGGAGAATTAGAAACACATGGAACAGAGTTCCAATCTGCAGCCTGGTTCCAAGTTTAACCAAATCCAGCTGCTTAGTCAGCCAACTTCCCGCAGACCAGCAGGCACAAGAGTGTGAGTAAGTGATTGTTGCAAGTCACTGATTTTTTAGGATAGTTTGCTACATGACACTATTGTGGCAATAGATAGCTTATCTACATGCATTCAGGAAATTTATTTAGGACATATATGTCAGATCTGGAGCTAGAAGGTGATAAAAGAAAAGAGAACAGTGAAACATGACCTCATAAACTACAGTCTAGAGAGTGAGACAAGTAAGTGGATAATATCAATGTAATATGGACAAGTCTTTTGATCAGAGAATGGTGCTATGGAAAAGCATGAGATTGGTGCCTCATTGATATTTGCAGTTTTGGTGTAAACTCTCCATAAGAAGTGTTGACTACATAAACAATAGAAGTTTGTCTTGCAAAAAGTATATGGAGGAGTGGCATGTACCCCGAGTAGAGTTAACAGGATGAGTGATCAGAGAGCACTGAATACTTGAGGGGCAAAAAGAAGATGAAAATGACAATGTGTGTGTGCATACTAAGTAATTTCAAATTCTTTGTGACCCCATGGACTGTAACCCACCAGGCTCCTCTGTCCATGGAATTTTCCAGCAAGAATACTGGAATGGGTTGCCATGCTCTCCTCCAGGGGATTTTCCTGACCCAAGAGTAGAACCCACGTCTCTTATATCTCCTACACTTGCAGATGGGTTCTTTACAACTAGTTCCTCTTAGGAAGACTTGAGAATGACAATAGTGAATGTCAAAGAAAAATGAAGGTGGGAGCTTTGAAATCTGTGAATATTAGGCAATGTGGCATCTCATTAACCACAATAAGGTGTTTGGACCTGACTCAGAACACTATGGTAGTACTGTAGGAGGGAATTCTGGCTTTTCTTTGCTACATCTTTTATTATTTAGTTGACTCTGCCATGAAGGTGAAGATGTCTGTGCCTCAGTGCCTGATAAAATCCTCTTCCTGGAGCACACACTTAATGCATTCCATGTGTTAAATAGTTTTACACATTTGTATTTGCCAATTTCAGTTATTGGGAGGCAAATGAGAATATGAACAAAACAAGTGGTTAGTCATATTTAATATCAGTTTAGGGCTACATGGTGGATCAACGTGTTAGATCATCTCGCCTGCCTTTCCTGGCCACGTTGGGATGGAGTAAACTTCGGACCAGTTGTTTCTCAGTGGTTTGTCTAGTCTCATTTTAAAATAACCAGATGAAGGGACTTCTATTCTCTGGAGAATTTATTTCAGGCTTAATAAAGTTTGCTGCTAGGAAATGTTTTTCTGATAGTCTGGACAAACTTTCCTTGTACAGTTTAATCACACCACTTCAAAACCATCTGAATACTCTTTTTTCCTTTTAGTCACACAATCACTTAATGTTAAGATCATTTTTTCCCACTTTCCAAATCCTGATTTTCACACGTATTTGAGCTTGAATCTTTTTCTCTAGATTTATTAGCTCATATATTTAGGCCCATTTCACTCTATTTTTCATCTAGTTTTAAGCACTTCTATTCCCCTTTTTATTATCATCTCCCCTAGTGGTGTTTGCATCATGCTTCTGATGAAGGTAATTAGTGAGCTGTTTGTTCCCCCTTTCAAGGCCATGGGTGAAGACGTTATGTGAAATAAAGCTCTCCTGCTGATCCTGGCTGGGTCCTCTGGGAAACTTCCTCACAGTTCTACACTCTGCCATTATCATGAGTTACTTTTTCCCTTTCTTTCCATCTGCAGAATATGTTAACAACAAGCCATGCAAACCAACTGAAAGTGTTCAAACCTTTGTTTCTGACGTATTAAAAAAAAGAGAACTAGTTGAGTGGGTTGTCTATTTAGACATCATAACATCTTAGTTCTTCTCTCTTTTTCTTTTACTAGTAAGGGGCACCTGGATATAAAGAGTCTTAGTTCTTAACAGTCTTTTCCGAACAGACTATATCTGCATCACAATTTACACACTCAGTGAAGCTTTGAGAATGGGCCTTGGCCATCCTTGTGAGTAGTAGAGAACTGTTTGCAGAGATTGGACTGTCCCCAGTCTATGGGGCATTGCAATAAGTACTGAGGTAGGAGATTTTTATGGAAGTATTTTTGTATATGTCTTGTTCCTCTTGATTCAGAAGGGGCATTTATTCTAGGGTGAAGAGCACCTTTGTTGTGCTTAAGGACAGTATAGTTCACCATTCTTTAGTTCCAAAGAACATTTTCCAAAATAATGTTCCTTGTGTGCTTTTGTTTGAAAAGAAGTGATATGGAAAAGAATGCAGATGGGGTGGGATGGAGGTGTGGGGGAGGGAAGTCCAGAATATGAGCAAGTATTTAACTGTTATGAATTGTTATGCCCAAGTCGCAAAATCTCCCAATGACCACCAGGGAGTTGACATCTGATGTAAAAGCAAGAGAGTTTTTATTACCAAGCTCGAGCTGGGGCTCCCACCGATACCGACACAGTGGCTATAGGGAGGAGCCCCGAGCTCTGGGTTACATTGCTTATATAGGGTATTTTTGTGTGAGAAATTTGAAAAACAGGAGTTTCCGAGTTGGGAGACGTCTAATTGGTTACCTTCTGGTGAAGGATTAGGTGTTGAGTTCTGATTGGTTCCCATTTCCCGGGCTTGATTCGAATTTCCCCGGGCTGGCCAAGGGTTTTGATTGGTTTTCAGGTGGTGGGGTGAGGTCAGGGGATTTCTAAAGGCTCTTTTCCCGGAACCTTACAAAATGGAGTTTTTCTGTTAACAAAATGGAGTAGCTTAGGTCCTTCATGAATATCATTATATATATATACACATACATATATATATATATGTATATACATATTTAAAAGATACCCTCTAATGTTAAATAGGGGAAAACATCTAGTTCTGAATGAGGCAATTGTATTAAATAAACTGATTTCTGTCCAAAAGAATAGTCTAGGTGGACGGCCTATAGTCTAGGTGGAGGGCCTAGATCCACACTCCATTTTAAAAGCTATGGATATCTGGATTTAGGACAATCCAGTGTGGAAAGGTCAAGTGATCCTTCCAATTTTTAATTTCTGAAAACAAGGATTCAAGACTTTGCCTTGTTGAAGGACTCCTTATGTGTAAATGCTAAAGTTGAATTCAAATTCAAATTTGTCCAATAGCCAAGTCGTATTTGAACCATTATATACATTGTGCTTAAATGAGGTAATGCATGTAAAAAGTCATGCTTGGCCCATAGTCAGAGCTTATTCTAGATTAACTATTACTAATCAGGAAGTATGGCATGACTACTTATTTCTAAACAAAATTCAAGATTAAAAAAAAAAAACACACACACAAAAAAACAGTAAATGTTCCCAAAATACTGATGAGAAGTTCTTCTAGGATGTCACTGTAGATGTGCAGATATGAAAAAAGAATGCAAAAATAAGTTGATTTAAGTTAAACAAAAGTGAAAACTTAAACAATTATTTTTACAGCATCTCTATGGTAATCTTTCTTTGAAATACATTAACTAGCTTTGTATGCATGCTAAGTCACTTCAACTGTGTTTGGCTCTTTGTGACCCTCAGTTCAGTTCAGTCGATCAGTCGTGTCTGCCTCTTTGCGACCCCATGAATCGCAGCATGCCAGGCCTCCCTATCCATCACCAACTCCTGGAGTTCACTCAGACTCACGTCCATCGAGTCCGTGATGCCATCCAGCCATCTCATCCTCGGTCATCCCCTTCTCCTGCTCCCAATCCCTCCCAGCATCAGAGTCTTTTCCAATGAGTCAACTCTTCACATGAGGTGGCCAAGGTACTGGAGTTTCAGCTTTAGCATCATTCCTTCCAAAGAAATCCCAGGGCTGATCTCCTTCCGAATGGACTGGTTGGATCTCCTTGCAGTCCAAGGGACTCTCAAGAGTCTTCTCCAACACCACAGTTCAAAGGCATCAGTTCTTCGGCACTCAGCCTTGGACTGCCAAATCAGGTTCAGCTGCTCATCACTCGAAAAGTTAATGCTTGAGAGGTAAATGTTCGTAGAAAGGACAGGTGCTTTTAATCAGAATGTCAGCAATCTGGGGGAAACTGTGGACTCAGTGTCCCCAGAAATCACCTCTGAAGATTCTGCTCAGCCATGAAAGCTTTTAAAGGGAAATAGGGAAGCCATCTGTATCATTGAGATGGGGGTGGGGCAGTCAAAGTATCACCATCCCCCACTATCTGTGGGTTTCTGTGTAGGCTTGTCATGGGGTGATTTTTCTTTGGGTGCTATTTTGTTCATATGATGTGTTCAAGAGATAACTGAAGGGGAAGATACAGAAGAGATCTAGTCTGCTTTTAATGACTTATTCTTCATTTCTATGTCTTTGATAGGTGTGCTGGGGTCAGAGATGAATAGATCCTGGGGGTGCCTGGTTTAATGTTAATAATGAGTAAAAGGGGTCTCTGCAGAGAGCACTTTTGTACAAAGAGCTCATTCTTGCCCAAAGCTGCTTATGTATCCACATTCCAATCTCTGGGACTCAAGACTATCACCTCATTAGGAAAAAGGGGTTTTGCAGATGTAACTCAGTTAAGGATTTGATGAAAGATTATCCTGCATTACCTGGACAGACCCTAAATTTAATGACAAGAGACATATACAGAAGACACACAGAGGAGGTGATGTGAAGAAAAGTGTATAACTTGGAGTGATGTGGTCATGAGTCCAGGAAAGTCAGCAGCCAGAAGTTGGCTACTCAGGTGAGTCAGTGCTGAAGAATCTGCCTGGGTATGCAGGAGGCACAGAAGACGTGGGTTCAGTCCCTGGGTCAGGAAAATCTCTTAGAGCAGGAAATAGCAACCCACTCCAGTATTCTTGCCTGGAAAATTTCATGGACAGAGGAGCCTGATGGCTATAGTCCATGGAGTCACAAAAGAATGACGTAGAGTCTATACAACAACAACAACAATATACGATCTAAAGTCATCCTAGGAACTATCAGTTGGCTGCAACATACACATTGCAATATACAGCCAAAGGCTTATAAATCAGTCCTTAATCCATTGTGTATTGAATAAGCATCATTAAACATTAGTAGTTTGGTAAGTTAGAATTACCAGACATTTCTTCAGAGCCCCAGTCAGTGGACTGCAAGTCTGGATGAGAAGTTTAGAGTAGTAACAGTGATAATAATATTCCTACACATCCCTGTATTCCTATGTAGAGAAATTTTATTATCCTCGAGGTGTTTTCACATACATCTTCTCATGTTATCAGTAATTCAGCTCCCTCATTTTACAAGGAGACAACTGAAGTTGTAACAGCCAATTAGAAGGTTCACAAAGCTAATTAATGAATGATAAGGATTACCACAAAGACACTGTAAAACTAATTTTTTAAGGAATAAAGTAATTTCAGTGGCCTATCCTTAAAGTATGGTTTTAGAATGCTGACTATTAGCTTATTAAATTTCTTTATGTGTAGCCATGTTTATTACATAAGCAACATCTCCTGCTTTTGAACTCTACAAGCGATGGAGAATAGAACTCTTTCTAGAGAGTTATTTTTATTTATTATTATTTTTTTGTATTTATTTATTTTTTTACACGAACTCCCAAACATGAACCCCCCTCCCACCTCCCACCCCATTTTTATTCTTTTGATTACTGATTTGTTAGGGGAAGCACACTGATTGAAACAGCCTACCCTGGCCAGGTACCATAGCAACCATTTGCACGAGTTGTTTTACAACAGAAGGTCCCTGTAAGGAACACAGAACTAATAAGCCACCACCAACCGAAAGAGTTCAGGAAAGGTCAAAAGGAGACAGCACAGGTCCGACCACCTCGCAGAATCCTTCTCTCTGGTATCCAGCTTGGCTGAACAAGGCTGCACCACCAGGAAAGACTCTGAGTCAGAATGATTGGCTAAAGACTACCCAGAAACTAATCCCATCACCATAAAACTGGAGACTTCCAGCCATGTGGCAGAGCTGTTCTCCTGCATTCCCTTACCCTACTGCTCTCCTCCTGGGTGCCCTTTCCCAGTAAAATCTCTTGCTTTGTCAGCACATGTCTTCTTGGACAGTTCATTTCCAAGTGTTAAGACAAGAGCCCAGTTTCAGGCCCTGGAAGGGGTCCCTCTTCTTGCAATAGATTGACAGAAAGATGTGTGGATCAATTTATTTGTTTACATGAGTATAGTTTTTGAACATCTGCTATGTATGTACTAGATATGTGATTATTTGCTTGAGCTGTTTCAAATCCTGGAAGATGATGCTGTGAAAGTGCTGCACTCAATATGCCAGCAAATTTGGAAAACTCAGCAGTGGCTGCAGGACTGGAAAAGGTCAGTTTTCATTCCAATTCCAAAGAAAGGCAATGCCAAAGAATGCTCAAACTGCTACACAATTGCACTCATCTCACATGCTAGTAAAGTAATGCTCAAAATTCTCCAAGCCAGGCTTCAGCAATACATGAACCGTGAACTTCCAGATGTTCAAGCTGGTTTTAGAAAAGGCAGAGGAACCAGAGATCAAATTGCCAACATCCACTGGATCATGGAAAAAGCAAGAGAGTTCCAGAAAAACATCTATTTCTGCTTTATTGACTATGCCAAAGCCTTTGACTCCAAAGAAAGGCAATGCCAAAGAATGCTCAAACTACCGCACAATTGCACTCATCTCACATGCTAGTAAAGTAATGCTCAAAATTCTCCAAGCCAGGCTTCAGCAATACATGAACCGTGAACTTCCAGATGTTCAAGCTGGTTTTAGAAAAGGCAGAGGAACCAGAGATCAAATTGCCAACATCCGCTGGATCATGGAAAAGCAAGAGAGTTCCAGAAAAACATCTATTTCTGCTTTATTGACTATGCCAAAGCCTTTGACTGTGTCAGTTCAGTTCAGTTGCTCAATTGTGTCTGACTCTTTGCGACCCCATGAATTGCACCATGCCAGGCCTCCCTGTTATCACCAACTCCCGGAGTTCACTCAGACTCACCTCAATCGAGTCGGTGATGCCATCGAGCCATCTCATCCGCTGTCACCCCCTTCTCCTCCTTCCCCCAATCCCTCCCAGCATCAGAGTCTTTTCCAATGAGTAAACTCTTCGCATGAGGTGGCCAAAGCTTTAGCATCAGTCCTTCCAAAGAACACTCAGGACTCACCTCCTTCAGAATGTACTGGTTGGATCTCCTTACAATTCAAGGGACTCTCAAGAGTCTTCTCCAACACCACAGTTCAAAAGCATCAATTCTTCAGTGCTCAGCTTTCTTCACAGTCCAACTCTCATATCCATACATGACCACTGGAAAAACCATAGCCTTGACTAGACAGACCTTTGTTGGCAAAGTAATATCTCTACTTTTGAAAATGCTGTCTAGGTTGGTCATAACTTTTGTTCCAAGGAGTCAGCATCTTTTAGTTTCATGGCTGCAATCACCATCTGCAGTGATTTTGGAGCCCAGAGAAAAGCACATATTTTACATATATTCCATAACATTCATTTTGAAGGGCTGCGAATTAAAAGTGCAGCAAGGTATCTCCTTGAACCAGCCACAATGGCCATCACCAAACACTCTACACACAAGGAACATGGGAAAGGGAAGCAGTGCCTGAAACCGAACCTTCCTACTTTGTTTTCAGGAATGGAAGTGGCAACAGCCACGATGGAGAACAGTTCCAGGTTCTTGAAAATGATAAAATAGAGATACCACATGAACTTACAAATCCATACCTGGGCCTGAAGGCCAAAAATGTCCTAACGACCCAGATAACCATGATGGTATGATCACTCACCTAGAGCCAGACACGCTGATGTGTGAAGTCAAGTGGGCCTTAGGAAGCATCATACGAACAAAGCTAGTGGAGGTGATGGAATTCCAGCTGAGCTATTTCAATCCTAAAAGATGATGCTGTTAAAGTGTTGCACTCAATATGCCAGCAAATTTGGAAAACTCAGCAGTGGCCACAGAACTGGAAAGGTCAGTTTTCATCCAACCCCAAAGAAAGGCAATGCCAAAGAATGCTCCAACTACCGCACAATTGCACTCATCTCACACGCTAGTAAAGTAATGCTCAAAATTCTCCAAGCCAGGCTTCAACAGCACATGAACCGAGAATTTCCAGATGTTCAAGCTGGATTTAGAAAAGGCAGAGGAACCAGAGAGCAAATTGCCAGCATCCACTGGGTCATGGAAAAGACAAGGGAATTCCAGAGAAACATCTACTTCTGCTTTATTGACTACACTAAAGCCTTTGACTGTGTGGATCACAACAAATTGTGGAAAATTCTGAAAGAGATGGGAATACCAGACTAGCTTACCTGGCTCCTAAGAAACCTGTATGGAGGACAAGAAGCAACAGTTAGAACTAGATATGGAACGACGTGCTGGTCCAAACTGGGAAAGGAGTATGTCAAAGCTGTATATCATCACCCTGCTTATTTAACTTGTACGCAGAGTACATCATGCGAAATGCTGGGCTGGATGAAGCTCAACGTGGAGTCAAGACTGCCAGGAGAAACATCAATAACCTCAGATAAGTAGACGACACCACTCTAATGGCAGAAAGTGAAGAGCAACTAAAGAACCTCTTGATGAGGGTGAAAGAACAGAGTGAAAAAGCTGGCTTAAAACTCAACATTTAAAAAACTAACATCATGGCATCTGGTCCCATCATTTCAAGGCAAATAAAAGGAAAAAAAAGGAAACAGTGACAGACTTTATCTTTTTCGGCTCCAAAATCACTTCCGATGGTGACTGATGCTGAAGCTGAAGCTCCAATACTTTGGCAAAGAGCCGACTCACTGGAAAAGACTCTGATGATGGGATAAATTGAGGGCAGGAGGAGAAGGTGGTGACAGAGGATGAGATGGTTGGATAGGATCACCGACTCAATAGACATGAGTCTGGCAGACTCTGGGAGATAGTGAAGGACAGGAAAGCCAGGAGTGCTGCAGTCCATGGGGTCTCAAGAGTCGGACATGACTGAGCTACTGAACAGCCACATGACCTGGTAATACAACCCCTGGGCCTGTATGTCATGGAAAACCATAATTTCAAAAGATACCCATAATTAAAGAACTTTGGAAGGTGGGAGTCAAACATACTCACTATTATGTAACAACTAGATCATCAAGGAACACCTACTGCAAAGCTCAGGGAATGCTCCTGTCTCTTAGAACCTGTGAGAAAGAAAGTGAGTAAGAGCTGATATATGTGCAAGTGAGTCCCTTTGCGCTACGCCGAAACAACCACAGCACTGTAAGTGAACTATAGCAAAATCAAATCTAAAAGAAAAAAAAAAAGTAAACCAAAGCCAAAAATATTGCCTTTAGGCCTCGGGGACTGGGCTGTTGTCACATCCCAATACCCAGGTCGCCCCAGGTCACCCAGGCTAAACCACGGTGCAGGTGAGGGAGCTGGGGACGAGGTGCCAGCAAATAAACCCCTTTTGGGCCTGGAGTGCCCGGTCCTCTGTGGATGGTACCCCAATCTCCTGATCTAGGAGGACTGCACTCATTTCACATGCTAGCAAAAAGTGAAAAGTGAAAGCAAAAGTCACTCAGTCGTGTCCAACTCTTTGCAACTCCATGGACTATAGAGTCCATGGAATTCTCCAGGCCAGAATACTGGAGTGGGTAGCCCTTCCCTTTTCCAGGGGATCTTCCCAACCCAGGGATTGAACCCAGGTCTCCTGCATCACAGCTGGATTCTTTACCAGCTGAGCCACAAGGGAAGCCCTAGGAAATACCCAAAATCCTTCCAGCTAGGCTTCAACAATATGTGAATCGAGAACGTCCAGATGTACAAGCTGGATTATCGAAAGATCAAACTGCCAACATCTGCTGGATTATAGAAAAAGTATGGGAATTCCAAAAGAACATCCACTTCTGCTTCATTGACTACACTAAAGCCTTTGACTGTGTGGATCACAACAAACTGTGGAATATTCTTGAAGTGATGGGAATACCAGACCACTTTACCTACCTCCTGACAAACCTGTATGTATGTCAAGAAGCAACAGTTAGAACTGGACATGAATACTGGACTGGTTCAAAATTGACAAAGGAGCATCAAGGATGTATATTGTCACCCCGCTTATTTAACTTATATGAAGAATACATCATACAAAATGCTGGGCTGGAAGAAGCACAAGCTGGAACCAAGATTGTCAGGAGAAATTTCAAAGCCACAGATATGCCCACGATACCACTTTAATGGCAGAAAGTGAAGAGAAAGTGAAGAGGAACTAAAAAGCCTCTTGATGAAAGTGAAAGAGGAGAGTGGAAAAGCTGCCATAAAATTCCAAGATTCAAAAAATGCAGATCATGACATCCGGTCCCATCACTTCACGGCAAACAGATGGGGAGAAAGTGGAAACAGCATCGGATTTCATTTTCTTGGGCACCAAAATCACTGTGGACAATGACTGCCGCCAAGAAATTAAAAGAGCTTGCTCCTTGGAAAAAAAAAAACTATGACAAACCTAGACAAGGAATTAAAGTGCAGAGACATCACTTTGCTGACAAAGGTCCTCATAGTCAAAACTATGGTTTTTCCAGTAGTCATGTATAGATGTGAGAGCTAGACCATAAAGAAGGCTGAGAGCCCATGAATTGATTCTTTCAAACTGTGGTGCTGGAGAAGACTCTTGAGAGTCCCTTGGACAGCAAGGAGACTAAACCAGTCAATCCAAAAGGAAATCAACCCTGAATATTCATTGGAAGGTCTTGTGCTGAAGCTGAAGCTCCAATACTTTGGTCGCCTGATGTGAAGAGCCGACTCATTGGAAAAGACCCTGATAATGGGAAGGACTGAGGGCAAGAGGAGAAGGGGGCAACAGAGGATGAGATGGTTGGGTCGTAACACTGACTTAATGGACATGAGTTTGGGCAGACTCCAGGAGGTAGTGAAGGACAGGGAAGCCTGGCATGCTGCAGTCCATGTGGTCACAAACAGTTAGGCTCGACTTAGGGACTGAACAATGAAGAGCAACAGAGAAATGCCAAGAATACTGCCCTTGGGTTTAGGGGCTGGGCTGTTGTCACACCCGGGAGCAAGTGTTGACCCAGGTCCCCCAGGCTGAACTGTTGTGCAGCTGAGGGAGCTGAGGATCAGATACCTGGGAATGAATCCCTCATACGCCTGAAGTGCCCCATGACCTGGGGATGGGACCCCAATCTCCTGATCCAGGTGGATCCTCCTACACCTCACCCAAGTCGAGTAAATCCTGGAAAAGGTGGACCCCTGAGCGGAAAAAGCTTTGAAAACCTACCGGCTCCCCAGCTCTCCTGGTGCTGGGGTTCCCACAGGTAGCCTTCTTCCTTGGGAGTCACCCAGCCTATGGAGGACAGCATTAGGGCGGGGCTTGGGATTTCTGGGAAAGGACATGCTGTGTGGGGAAAAGCACCGAGACACTAACCCTGTACTCTCGTCAGGCACATTCCACTGGAAGCTACCACCCAGGAGCTCCATTTTCTCTAGGGCTCTAGTTGCCCATGCCACCTAGCAGGGCGCTGAGAAGTGCTGCCACCTTGTGGACGTTTCCCAAAACTACAAATGTCAGAGCAGTGCTTCTGAGAGCTTTAAAGTCACCAGGCCTGCAAGGCTATAAATGACATGCTTGCTAAGTCGCTTCAGTTGTGTTAGACTCTTTGTGACCCTATGGACCGTAGCCAGCCAGGTTCCTCTGTCTATGGGATTCTCCAGGCAAGAACACTGGAGTGGGTTGCCATGTCCTCCTCCAAGGGATCTTCCCAACTCAGGAACGGAATCAGTGATTGAATCCACGTCTGTTATGTCTTCTGCACTGGCAAATGAGTTCTTTACCACTGGCATCACCTGGGAAGCCTGTAAAGGTCACCAGCCTGCAAACAATGTCCTCGGGCAGGTTATTGAAAAATAATTTTAAAAAATGGGCGGATCGTGGAGAATCCAATTTCCAGCAGTCATTTTAAATCTAATGAACACAATTTATTTTTCCTCTCTTTGGTTTTTTAAGAAGCACATATTTTAAACATGCTCCATAAGAGAGCTAGAAATCAAACATGCTCCCCTTTTAGAGAGCTTGGAATCAAAACTGCAGCAAGGTATCTCCTCTCACCACTCACAAGGGCCATCACGAAACAGTCGACCCACAAGGAACAAGTGAGAGCAAGAGCATGCAAGAAACAGGTCCCTCCTACCTTGTTTTGAGGAACGGATCAGGCAGCAGCCATGACAGAGAACAGTGTGGAGGTTCTTGAAAGCACAAAAAACAGAGCTGCCACATGACCTTGAAATCCCACCCTTGGACTTGCAGGCCAAGGAAAACCATAATTTGAAAAGATACCTGTTCCCTAAAGTTCACTGCAGCGCCATGGGCAACGCAAGCAACCACAAGCTCCCTGGACTGACGCCTGGAGAAGAAGATGCGGTCACTTGGTGCCATGAGCCAGGATTTAACCAGGAAAATGAATTACTGCCTTTGCAGCCACACAGATGGTCCTGGAGATGATCGTGCTAACTGAAGGAAGTCAGACAGGGAACAACAGAACAACTATGATAACTCTTAGAGGTCAAATCTAACCCGCCATACAACTGCACTCATTCATGAAACAGACTTCAAAAGAAACTTATGGTTCCCAAGGGGGGAAAAATTGGGGTAAAGAAGGACAAGGGGACGGCAGGGAGAACCTGGGAGGGTGGGATTCACACATACACAGCACTATATATGGAACAGATCATCAAGAAGCACTTACCGCGAAGCGCAGGGGAGTCTACTCAACAGTTTCTAATAAGCTGTACAGGAAGAGAGTGTGACTAAGAGCTGATACATGCATAAGTGAATCCACTTCTGCTACATTGAAATAAACCACTGGAAGTTAACTATATTTCAACACTAAAACAAAATCAAATCTAAAAAGGAAAAAAAAAGGAAAGTAAAAAACTGCCAAGAATATTGCCCCTCGGGCTCAGGGCCTGGGTTGCTCTCATACCCCTGGAGCCCAGGCCACTCAGGGTCCCTCAGGCTGAACTGTGGTGCAGCTGGGGATGAGGTGCCAGTGAATGAACGCCTCTTGGTCCTGGAGTGCCCGGTCTCCTGTGAATGGGACCCGAATCTCATGTCCAGGAGGGCCCTCCTGTACCTCACCCTAGTCAAGTGCATTCAGGAAACGTGGTCCTCTGTGCCGTATGACCTTTGAAAAGTCACCTGCTCCCCAGGTCCCCTGTGCTGGGGTTTCCACCAGCAGCCTCCTTCCTCTTGAGTCTTGCCACCTGTGGACCACAGCATCCTCAGCATCTCCGTTAGGGGGGGAATTGGGATTTCTGGGAAGGAAGAACACTTCACAGTAAAAAGTGCCAAGACAGGAGCCCTGGACTCTCTCTTTCAGCGCACTCCACTGGAAGCCACCACCCAGGTACATCACTTTCTCTAGGCCTCCGATTACCCAAGTCACCCTAGGCAGGAGCAGAGTTGTGCTGCTGCCTTGTGGACATTTCCTGGAACTACAAGTGCCAGAGCTGAGCTGCTGGGCCCTTCAGAGTCATAAGTGGTGGTGGTGGTGGTGGTGCTGGTGGTGGAGGTGGTGGTGGTGGTGGTGGTGGTGGTGCTGCTGCTGCTGCTGCTGCTGCTGCTGCTGCTGCTGCTCAGTCGCTTCCCTCGTGTCCCTCTCTGTGCGACCCCTTAGACGACAGCCCACCAGGCTCCCCCGTCCCTGGGATTCTCCAGGCAAGAACACTGGAGCGGGGTGCCATTTCCTTCTCCAGTGCATGAAAGTGAAAAGTGAGAGTGAAGTTGCTCAGTTGTGCCTGACTCTTAGCGACCCCATGGACTGCAGCCCACCAGGCTCCTCTGTCCATGGGATTTTCCAGGCAAGAGTACTGGAGTGGGGTGCCATGGCCTGAGGGAGTGTAAAGGAAACCAGCACACAAGCTATGTCCTGGGGTAGGTCATCTAAAAAGAATTCAAAAAAGGGCGGATCTTTGGAAAGCTACTTTCCAGAGGTCAATTTTACATGCTTTTTCTTCTATTTGGTATTTTAAAAAGCACATATTTTAAATACACGCCACTGAAGAGGAAAAGTTAAAATTTTACAGAACCTCCTTCTCCTGCCTCCCTAACTCAGCTTGCCCCTTGCAAAGTCTTGATCACGTACATCACGTAGTCTCAGAAAGTGGGGACTTGCAATACTAGGAACTGCAGTTTATCTCACTCACCCTTGCCCTGCCCTTTGCAATCACTGGGCCCCTGCAAACCTGCTTAATCACGCCTGTCCAGGTCAGGCATCACCCTCCCCATTTGACCACTGTTCCCACATGCGCGAAACCCCTTAGTTTAAACCAGCCTATTAACAGCTAGTGTTGCCCACTACAGTCTGTCTGTAAAAACTCTGTAATCTCTTTGTGCAGGGCTCAGAGCTTGGAGTGTTAACACCTCTGGGGAGTTCTCCAACTCTCTGAGTGTGGTGCTTGGTTTCTTGAGTACTGGTTTCTGCAGCACCATAATGCTCATCTTCCAGAGCTGCAAATCAAAACTGCAGCAAGGCGACTCCAGTCACAGTGGCCATCATCACACAGTCTACACACAAGGAGAGCTGGAGAGGGAGGACATGCCTGAAACAGGACCCTCCTACCTTGTTTTGAGAAATGAAAGTGGGCAAGTGACACGATGGAGAAGAGTGTGGACGCTCCTGAAAAGCTACAAACAGAGCTACCACGTAACTTAGTGACTAGCTATGTCCTGGGGTAGGTCATCTAAAAAGAATTCAAAAAAGGGCGGATCTTTGGAAAGCTACTTTCCACAGGTCAATTTTACATGCTTTTTCTTCTATTTGGTATTTTTAAAAGCATATATTTTAAATACGCGCCACTGAAGAGGAAAAGTTAAAATTTTACAGAACCTCCTTCTCCTGCCTCTGTAACTCAGCTTGCCCCTTGCAAAGTCTTGATCACGTACGTCACGTAGTCTCAGAAAGTGGGGACTTGCAATACTAGGAACTGCAGTTTATCTCACTCACCCTTGCCCTGCCCTTTGCAATCACTGGGCCCCTGCAAACCTGCTTAATCACGCCTGTCCAGGCCAGGCATCCCCCTCCCCATTTGACCACTGTTCCCACATGCGCGAAACCCCTTAGTTTAAACCAGCCTATTAACAGCTAGTGTTGCCCACTACAGTCTGTCTGTAAAAACTCTGTAATCTCTTTTGTGCAGGGCTCAGAGCTTGGAGTGTTAACACCTCTGGGGAGTTCTCCAACTCTCTGAGTGTGGTGCTTGGTTTCTTGAGTACTGGTTTCTGCAACACCATAATGCTCATCTTCCAGAGCTGCAAATCAAAACTGCAGCAAGGCGACTCCTCGCACCAGTCACAGTGGCCATCATCACACAGTCTACACACAAGGAGAGCTGGAGAAGGAGGACATGCCTGAAACAGGACCCTCCTACCTTGTTTTGAGAAATGAAAGTGGGCAAGTGACACAATGGAGAAGAGTGTGGACGCTCTTGAAAAGCTACAAACAGAGCTACCACGTAACTTAGTGACCCACCCCTGGACCTGCAGGCCAAGGAAAAGCCATAATTTGAAAAGACACCTGCACCCTGAAGTTCAGTGCAGCACCACGGGCAATAGCTAGCAACCCAAAGCTCCCTGGACAGATGTATGGAGAAGAAGATGCGGTCCGTCTGTACCACGGAAAAGGATTTAGCCATGAAAATGAATTAATGCCTTTGCAGCCACATGGATGGACCTGGAGAGGATCATGCTAAATGAAGGAAGTCAGAGAGGGAACAACAGAAGGACTACGACATCTCTTAGAGGTGGATTCTAATACGTGATACAACTGCATTCACTTACAAAACAGACCCAAACTCTGCAAAAAGAAACATGGTTCTCAAAGGGGAGGAAACTGTGGCAAAGTTGGAGGGCGAAGCAGGGAGAACTTAGGGGGTGGGATTCACACATACACAATACTATATATGAAACAGATCATCAAGGAGCACCTACTGCAAAGCACAGGGAATGCTACCCTAACAGTCTCTAATAAGCTGTACAGGAAAAGACCAGTGACTAAGAGCTGATATTATAAGTGAGTCCGTTTTGCTACACTGAAAAAATTAAACCACAGGAATTCAAGTATATTTCAACATTAAAGCAAAATCAAATCTAAAAAACAAAAAGGACTGTAAAGTACCACCAAGAATGTTGCCCTTAGTCCTCGGGGACTAGAGTGTAGTCACATCCCTGGAGTCCAGGTCGTCCGGCGTCCTCCAGGCTGAACTGTGGGTGTAGCTGAGGGAGTTGGGGACAAGACACCAGCCAGTGAGCCTCTCTTGGGCCCAGAGTGTCCCTTGTGGATGGGACCACGATCTCCTGAGCCAGGTGGGCCCTCTTACACCTCACGCAACTCGAGTACACCCAAGAAACAGTGAACCGCTATGCGGAAAGAGCTCTGAAAAGTCACCTGCTCCCCAGGGCTCCTGGTACTGGGGTTCCCAGATGCTGCTGCCTTCCTCGGGAGTCACCCAGTCTATGGACCACAGCACCCTCAGCATCACCGTTAGGGCAGAGCTTGGGATGTCTGGGAAAGGGAATGCTACTTGGAAAATAGTAGGGAGACACAAACCCTGGGCTCTTTCTTCCAGCACATCCCACCGAAAGCTACACCTGAGGACACCACTTTTTCTAGGCTTCTGGTTGCCCAAGTCACCCTAGCGGAGAGCTGAGAAGTGCTGCTGCCTTGTGGACATTTCTTCGAACTACAAGTGCCAGAGCGGAGCTTCTGGGGGCTCCCGAGTCTCAAGGCTTACAAGGCTCGAGGAACTGTAGAGTGTCCCAGTCGGAAAACAATGTCGTGAGAGGAAAAAGAATTCAAAAGAGGGCGGATGGTGGGGAAGCCAATTTCCAGAGTTCAATTTTAATGTAATGAACATGATATATTTGTTTTATTCTGTTTGGTTTTTTGAAAAGCACAGGAAAAGATGCCCCCACATCGCTGATTCTTGGGAGTTACACATCAAAACAGCCTCAAGATATCACCTTTATCACTCACAGTGTTCATCACCAAACATCCTACACCCAAGTAATGCGGGGAAGAGAGGGCCTGGGTGGAAAAGCACCCTCCTACCTCTTTAGGGGAATGGAAGTGGGCAACAGCACTTCCAGGCCTGGAAGAACAGTGGAGGTTCTTGAAGACACTGAAAACAGAGCTCCCACAAGGTTGTCAAGTAAAACCGCAATTCAAAAAGACGCCTGCACCCCAAAACTCACTGCAGCAGGACTGGATAGGTGGAAGCAACTAAAAGGTCCCTGGATAAATTCATGGACAAAGAAGATCTGGTGCCTCTATATGCTGGAATAAGTCTCAGCTCTAAAAAAAAAGAAATAATGCCTTTGCCAGCAATGTGGATTGACCTGGAGATGCTCATACATAGGTAAGAATTTAGAGATGTCAAAATAGTCTATCAAGTCACTTATGGGTAGAATCGAGAAATTCATATTTATGAACTCCTTTACCAAACCAATCCCCCAGTCTCAGACTCAAGAAAACCAATGTATGGTTACCTTGCTTCCAACAACTGCTCTCTCACTTTCGTGGCCTGCCACGTGACATAGAGTGTGTCTTGGCTTGGTAATGTGATGGTGAACTAGTTAAATATGGTCTACATTTATTGATATTAGAGAATGCCTTTGGAAATTGTACTGTGGAAGTAGAGAAAGATATACAAAAGTTTAACGTCGGGAAGAAAAAAATATTTTTCCAACTACCCTTCTGATTTTTTAGGTGAGTTGCCTTAAGAAAAGACAGATTAATAAAGAGAAAAACAGAAGTTTGTAACATTTGGTTCATGTATACATGGGAGATACCCAGAGGAAAATGAGTACCCAAAGAGCTAGCTTTAGAATTTAGGATTAAATCCCGTTTTAATATGGAAAGAGAATTGGGCATGTTGGCCTCTTGCATGTCAGCCTCTTCAGTAGTGTCCCACTCTTTGTGACCCCATGGACTGTAGCCCACCAGGCTCCTCTTTCCACCGGATTCTCCAGGCAAGAATACTGGAATGGGTTGCCATGCCCTCCTCCAGGGGAATCTTCCTGACCCAGGGATCGAACTCGAGTCTCTTATGTCTCCTGAATTAGCAGGCGAGTTCTTTACCATTACGGCCACCTGGGAAGCCCATGTCAGCCTCTTCGGGGAGAATAAATGATTTTTCTTTCTTTTTTTTTTTTTTTTTTTTTTTTGCGGAAAGATGATTCGACCCCTAATGGAACTGATGAGAGGAATGCCAGTTTTTGACAAAGTTTTTGTCACGGTGTGGTGAGGACTTCTAGTTTCCTCTCCTGTGAATAATCAACCTTCCCTGATAGAGGAAATTCACCATGAGGAGATTTAGGACAATTGACCACGTTCTGAAGAATTTGTCTTTGCAGGTAAAGGCAGCTTAGCGATTAACATAGTTAAGTTAAGTTGGCTTAAAGCTCAACATTCAGAAAACGAAGATCATGGCATCCAGTCCCATCACTTCATGGGAAATAGATGGGGAAACAGTGGAAACAGTGTCAGACTTTATTTTTGGGGGCTCCAAAATCACTGCAGATGGTGACTGCAGCCATGAAATTAAAAGACGCTTACTCCTTGGAAGAAAAACTATGACCAACCTGGATAGTATATTCAAAAGCAGAGACATTACTTTGCCGACTAAGGTCCGCCTAGTCAAGGCTATGGTTTTTCCTGTGGTCATGTATGGATGTGAAAGTTGGACTGTGAAGAAAGCTGAGCGCCGAAGAATCGATGCTTTTGAACTGTGGTGTTGGAGAAGACTCTTGAGAGTCCCTTGGACTGCAAGGAGATCCAACCAGTCCATTCTGAAGGAGATCAACCCTGGGATTTCTTTGGAAGGACTGATGCTAAAGCTGAAACTCCAGTACTTTGGCCACCTCATGCGAAGAGTTGACTCATTGGAAAAGACTCTGATGCTGGGAGGGATTGGGGGCAGGAGGAGAAGGGGACGACAGAGGATGAGATGGCTGGATGGCATCACAGACTCAATGGACGTGAGTCTGAGTGAACTCCGGGAGATGGTGATGGACAGGGAGGCCTGGCGTGCTGCGATTCATGGGGTCGCAAAGAGTCGGACACGACTGAGCGACTGAACTGAACTGAACTGAACTGAACTGAAGTTACATCGGCCAGACAGAGAAAGACAAGCACCATACGATATCACTTACATGTGGAATCGAAGCGGAAAAAAAATGTGCAAATGCCTTAATACTCATTTACATATCAGAAACAGACCCACATGCACAGAAAACAAACTTATGGTTACCAAAGGGGAAAGGAATGAGGGAGGGACAAATTAGGAGTTTGCTATTAACATACACACACTACTGTATATGTATAACCAACAAGGACCTATGAAATAGCACAGGGAGCGACACTCAGTATTTTGTAATAACTGTTAAGGGAAAAGAATCTGAAAAAGAATGCAAGTGTTAGTCACTCAGTCATACCTGACTCTTTGCGACCCTATGGACTGTAGTCCACCAGGCTCCTCTGTCCCTGGGATTCTCCAGGCAAGAATACTGGAGTGGGGTGCCACTCCCTTCTCCAGGGAATCTTCCCAGCTCAGAGACTACAATTTTATTCTTTTACCAGGGAATCACCAGGATTCCCTTCCCATATGCATCACACACACACACACACACACACACACACACACACACACACACACGTGTGTGTATATATGTATATTATATGAAGTGTCTAGAGCTCAAAATAATCAATATACCAACAAAGGAGCATATTTTGTGCAGCATGTCCTGAACTCCTACAGTTGTAACTTTCACTAAATGCCTTCTCAAAAAATTCATGCTGACTCACTTCAGACCAAGTTCAGCTGAGCCTGAAAGTAGGAGCTGGCTGAGCAGTGGTGAAGGTTGTGTTATTTCCTCCGTTACAAGGACTGGACAAGGCAGGTGGACATTTGATGCGCTGTCCAACCGTGTTAAAGGTTTGAAGACTTCTAAAATCATACCGTCACCAAACATTCTCC
Organism: Oreotragus oreotragus; assembly: GCA_006410675.1. Lineage (NCBI taxonomy): Eukaryota > Metazoa > Chordata > Mammalia > Artiodactyla > Bovidae > Oreotragus > Oreotragus oreotragus. The sequence goes on along the minus strand of SJYX01013076.1, from coordinate 119,917 downwards.
CCTTTCATCTCACATGGGTTAAAGATCCCAAGGGCTGAACAAATGTTTGGACACCTTCAGAGTTCTAATTACTGAGAGGATCAAAGTTGGCTGTTAAGATTTAAGCATGGCCTGCAGTAGCATCCGTGCAGTCAGACAACGCACCTGGTGGATTGATTGCCTTCTTGTTTGACTGGGAAGAGCAGAGAGCGTGGCTCTTGCACCAGGTGCCCAAAGGCACTCCAACTTGTTTCAAAGAGCCACTGTGTGAGGTTCACAGAGATGTCTCTTTAAACTGGTGTGAAGGGCGCCTGCCTGCTGATACCCTCAAGTAGCCTCAGAAAAATCTGATCTTTACCAACCTCCAGGGCACACACACTCCCTGAGAATGTAAATCAGCTGGATTCTTCCTAAACACATGCACCTTTTTTTGTGGGGGGGAGTATAGTTGCTTTATACTGGTGTGTCAGTTACTGCTATACAGTAAAGTGAATCAGCCACATGTAAACATATATATATGTATATATACAGCCCCTCTTTTTTGGATTTCCTTCCCATTTAAGGCACCACAGAGCATCAAGTAGACTTCTCTGTGCTATTCAGTAGGTTCTCATTAATTACCTATTTTACACATAGTATCAGCAGTGGATAGGCTTCCCAGGTGGCGCTAGCGGTAAAGAGCTCGCCTGCCAGTGCAGGAGACGCAAGAGACGCAGGCTCAGGAAGATTCCCTGGAGGAGGGCATGGCAATCCACTCCAGGATTCTTGCCTAGAGAATCCCCATGGACAGAGAAGCCAGTGGGCTCCAGTCCACGCGGTCGCATAGAGTTGGATACGACTGAAGTGACTTAGTATGCACATATCAGTGGTGCATGTACGTCAATACCAATTTCCCAATTCATCCCACTACCTGCTTTTCCCTCTTGGTATTCATAACCTTGTTCTCTACATCTGTCTCTATTTCTGGTTTGCAAATAAGAGCCTCTGTATCATTCTTCTAGATTCCACATATGTGCATGAATATATATTTGTTTTTCTCTTGCTGACTTAACTGGCTTACTTTTACACAGTGCTTTTCATGCTAAGAAAATGCAGTATATACGGCTTCAGTGTTTCTGTTTGTTTATGATCGATGGTCTTTTTTCTGCAGCAATCCTGTAATAGTTTGCCTTCTTATTTTTATTATTCTCGCTGCATACTAATACTTGAAACATTTCAGTAAATCATGGTTCTCTGGTTCCTACTTCAGACTCATTTAACTAATTTAATGAGCTCTGTCTAATTATCGCATTTCACCTTTCATACAAGAGTGCGGCAATGCTTTCGCTGCAATAGCTGGTAATAGCTCAAACACTCAGAAAGGGAAGAAAATGAGGATGTATAATTCAGGACTCACAAGAGTTCAGATAGAATTCTTACAGATATATGTATATAGCTATTCTATGTATGCCTTCATTAATTAATCCATTCACACATTCATTATGTATGCTCCAGGCATCACAAAAGACATCACATGAGCTTAAACAGCTCTTTCTTAGGTCTGTGTCCCTTTTAGGGGAGCATAAAACACGACGGTTAATAACTCTTGAGCTAGACTGTATATACTTGCATCCTGGCCACACCATTTCTTAGCCATGTGGCCTTGGGCAAATCAATTAGCCAGCTTATGACTCAATTTCCCCATCAGTGAAATGGGCGTTATTATATATGGGCTTCCTTCATAGCTCAGTTGGTAAAGAATCCGCCTGAAATGCAGGAGACCCTGGGTTGATTCCTGGGTCGGGAAGATCTGCTGGAGAAGGGATAGGCTACCCACTCCAATATTCTTGGTCTTTCCTTGTGGCTCAGCTGGTAAAGAATCCACCTGCAATGCGGGAGACCTGGGTTTGATTCCTGGGTTGGGAAGATCCCCCGGAGAAGGGAACGGCTACCCACGCCAGTGTTTTNTCTGGGTCGGGAAGATCTGCTGGAGAAGGGATAGGCTACCCACTCCAATATTCTTGGTCTTTCCTTGTGGCTCAGCTGGTAAAGAATCCACCTGCAATGCGGGAGACCTGGGTTTGATTCCTGGGTTGGGAAGATCCCCCGGAGAAGGGAACGGCTACCCACGCCAGTGTTTTGGGCTGGAGAATTCCAGGGATTATACAGTCCACAGGGTTGCAACAAGTCGGACACAACTGAGCGACTTAAAAAAAAAAAAAGAAGCTGCTAGCACTACAGAACTATTGTAAACATTAAATGAGTCAATACATATAAACACATGTTAAAAAGTGTCTGAGGCATAATAGGCATTTTACAATTGTTGCCTCTTATGTTTCTATCGTATTGTGTCTTGTGTGCGTCACATGTGGCAACTGCGATTGCCTGTCTACATATCTGGGTTTCCCTGGTGGCTCAATGGTAAAGAATCTGCCTGCCAATGCAGGAGACACAGGTTTGATCCCTGAGTGGGGAAGATCCTCTAGAGAAGGAAATGGCAACCCACTCTAGTATTCTTGCCTGGGAAATCCCATGGGCAGAGGAGCCTGGCAGGCTACAGTCCATGGGTCACAAAAGAGTTGGACACAACCTAGCAATTAAAACAACAAAAAAATCTACTTATCTATTTATTATTATTTATCTATTATTTACTGTTTGCTTCCTTCATCAGACTATAGGATCCATAAAGACAGAGGCTATTAATAAATTTGCCATGCCTGGCATTGTGCTTGGCTTACAATAAAGTGCCCAGTTGATGTTTGCTGAATGAATGGACCGATGAATGAATAATTCCCTTTGGGGATGTGTAAGCCCTCTCACTCTCGACAAACTTCTCACTTCAGAGATTTCTGCGGCACATGTCTATCAAATACCATTTGCTGGAAATTCCACATGGTTTTCTGTCCAGATGGTGCCCATGACAAAGGCAAGGCATTCTGGCACGCAGGAAACTCTGGGTGCCAGATGCCTAGTCAAGCCACTGTATTATTCATCATCAAATGTTGTTGGCCAGGGAACTGATGGCTGTCAGCTGAGCCCTGTGGTGGTCCAGTGAAGAGTCTGGTCTCTAAAATCACAGCAGCTAGGACCATCATTAGGGAGAGAGGACGCTGTGGTAGGAAGATGGGGGTTAAAAAAGGGAGAAGTTTCTCAGTCTTGTTTTGGCTTTGCAACCTTGGGCAAGTCACTTCACCTCTCTGGTTCTCTCAGCTTAGTGTTTTTATAAATGAAAACAAATTGTCATCAATATTTCCCAAACCTGGTTGTGTCCCCAGAATCTTCGGGAAAGCTTTTTAAAATACAGATTCCTCTAGACTAGCAATCAGCAAACTTGGTCTATGAAGGGCCAGAGAGCAAATATTTTAGGCTTTGTAGGTTGTATGATGTGTGTTCCAGCTGCCATGCTCAAAGTCTCCCACTGTGTCATCAAAGCAGCGATGGAAGATGATACGTCCACCAACGAACGTGGCAGGATCTGGCCAGCTTTCCTGGTGGCCACGGTTTGCTGACCACCCTGCATTGCACCCCCTGCTAGGCCAGGCATGGCCTCTGCTGGGTAATGACCAGTTTTCTTATTTACAAAAGCTCCTCCAGATGACAGGGACAGGCAGCTGCACTTGGGATCCACCAGATTAGATGCTACAAGTCTTCTTCCCGCCCTTTCTGGAGTTCTCATTCTCCATTTCTCATTTTCACTGGAAGAAGTGGCTACTCTGAGTCAACACTATTTAGCTGGAGATCTTAATATTTTTTCAAATGCATCCCATCTGGCTATTAGCATTCGACATCTGAAGTTTTTATTCTCTCAAAATTCAGTTCTCTGTTCCACGCTTTCAACATCTGAAGTTTTTACTCTCTCGAAACTCAGTTCTCTGTTCCACCAGGAAAAGTTTGAACAGTCCTTTTCATCGCATTTAGACCAAGAAGCACTTCTGTGTGTGACACCCTTGTCGGCTCTTTGTAGGTGACAACTTCACTGCTGATTTGCAAATGCAAAGTTTGGTGTCATCCTGTTTAGGCACTAAAGGGATACAGTGAGTCTCAACTTTAAGAAAGGATAATAGAAAAAAATATGAAATTATGAAACAGGTATGGGTGTTGATACTATTTCCTTTGTACAGAGAGTTCCCTCTCTACTAAAGTCGTGACTACTGGGTGATAAGACATCCTGAGCCCTAGAGACAGTCCTGTTTTTCACTTATGTTCACTGAGCAATTGCCACAGTTCCCTCTTTCACTCTCAAAAGTGTCCAATTTGGATGAGAAACTGCACGGCCATTCTTATGGGTGACCTGGAGGGAAGATAGTCTAAACGATGCTCCACTGACTTTGCACTTTCTCAGAGGCAGGCACTGCTCTGAGGGTTTTATTGACATTATCCCAACTCATCATTAGAGTATTTTGCCGATGGCTTGTGTCTTTGTTGTTGTTTCAGTTGCTAAGTCATGTCTGACTCTTCTGCAACCCTGTGGACTGTAGCCTGCCAGGCTCCTCTGTTCAAGGGAGCTAGCGTGGGTTGCCGTTTCCTTCTCCAGGGGATCTTCCCCAATCAGGGATTGAACCTGTGTCTCCCACACTGGCTGGCATGTTCACCACGGAGCTACCAGGGCAGCAACGATGTCTTTAGAGTGGGTTTTTCAAAAGCAGGCCCGGGGCAGGGATTCAGGGTTAGGCAGTTTTGAGGGAAATGCTCTGAGGAACAGAAAGGGAAGCGAGGAAGCAAAGCATGGGGAGGGAGGAAGCCAATACACAGGACCTTTGTGAGCCGGTTACAGCGGTAAATAAGTGGGGCTCAGTCTCCCTGGGAACCCCAAGAGTCGTGACAGCGTGCCCTCGGGTGGGGCAGCGAAGCTACAGTTCTGTTCCACAGCTCCTATCCCTCTTGGCTGAGGGTCACGCCTGGAGATGTCCACTTGCCCTCCCGCATGTCTGGCCTGCCCCATACTTAGAAAGAGCTCACTCCTGTGGGTAGAGAGCAAACACGCTCAGATGAAAGACAAAAAGAGGCTTGTCAGTGTGTACATTTGTCCACAGACAACCTTCAGGGTAGGCCCAGGGGTACCAATAGCTTCCTGTGTTTGAATCCAAGCTCTATCCTTTTCATCGATATGATCATGGGCAAGTCATTTGAACTCTTAAGTCTCAGTTTTTCCACTTGTAAAACGGGGATAACAACAGCATGTGCCCAGAGTTGTTACAAGGCCTAAATGAGATCACAGAAGCACAGTGGTCCTCTGTCAGTTTTCCCTGCCCGGGATCCACGTCGTCTTCCCTTGGCACATATCAGCCTCCCCAGATCCCTGGTGTTTGAGAGGAGGGTGACTACTCTCAGCTCCAGGGACAGAACGTGACTGGCCCCTCCGAGCACCACTTTCTCCTGTCCATCACTTGTTTAGATCTGGGTACGGAATCTATGTGGGATCAGTGGGATCTCAGCATGGGACTTCCTACTGCAACTAATGAAAAGGAGTTTCCCTTCACACTAGCCAAGACATAGAAGCAACCTAAATGTTCATCAGCAGACGACGGATGGCGAAGATGTGGTACATATATGCAATGGATGCCGCTATTGCCATTCAGTCGCCCAATTGTGTCTGATGCTTTGCAACTCCCATGGACTGCAGCACACCAGGCCTCCCTGAAACACTACTCAGCCATTAAAAAGGATGAAATAGTGCCTTCTGCGTCCACATGGATGCAACCAGCGATTATCATACTAAGTGAAGGAAGTCAGAAAGAGAAAGAAAATACCTTATGTCGGCACTTAGATGTGGAGTCTAAACTATGACATGAATGAATCCATCTGTGAAACAGAAACAGACTCAGAGAACAGACCTGTGCTTGACGACTGGGAGAGGGCTGGGGGAGGGCTGGAGCAGGAGGCTGGAGTTAGCAGATGTATGCTATAATGCGTAGAACGGATAAACAACACAGATCTACTGTACAGTACGGAGAACTACATGCAATATCCTGGGATCAACCATAATGGAAAAGAATACTTTAAAAGGAATGTGCACGTAATATATGTTTAACTGAATCATTTTTCTATAACTTGACACCAGCATGACATTGTAAATAAACTATACTCTAATAAATTTATATTTAAAAAAAAAGAATAGCAGAGGACAAGGAGAAGAAAGTTAATTTCTGAATATTATTGAGCCCCTCAATCAAGCAACCTGAAAGCTTGGCCCATCTCTGCACTTGCTGTTCTGAGAATTAAAATTTTGCTTCACTATTTAAACCTGTGTGCATCCAGGAATCTATTATCTGCTGTGGAAAGCACCCAACTGTGCTATCAGTACAGACTTATGACTTGTAAAGTCTGGGTTCAAAATTCCAGAGTGAGGAATACAGATTAGGATGATGTAACAAAGATGCCCTAAAAGTGTGTCTCTTAACCAAGAACAAAACTTGATTTCTTTCTCATGGAAGAGTTCGCAGAGGTCCTGGACAGGTTAAGGTGGCTCTACAATCACTGGGACCAAGTTTCTTCTGCATCCTTAGCAGGCAGCTTCCATTTTCCCATCTCAATCAGCTGCTCTGGGTCCCAGCAGCACTTATACCCTCCAGCCAGTGGGAAGAAGACAGAAATGATGTGGATACCCACTGCCTGCAGTTACCATTTGAGGCACCAAGGAATCCCCCCTGCAAGGATACAACCCAGAAATTAATCACACATATCACATCTCATTGGCTGGAACTTAGTCATGTGGTAGCACGCAACTGCAAGGAAGGCTGAGAAACATGGTTATCATTCTGTGTGGTCATATGTCCAGCTCTATTTCTACCAGAAAAAAAAAGGAAAAATAAATACTGGGACACACAGCTAGCTGCCTCCACTAAAGAAGAAGGGAGGCTTAACTGTATTTGTTTCAACTGACAATTTTTTCATTAAAACGACTTCAGAATGTAAACACGATTTAAAAGAAATGCTTTTCAGCACTTTCCCAAAGATTTAACCACGCCTATTTACTTAGAAACGGGTAAAACCATACCTTCTTTTCATCTCTTCTTTTTAGGCAGATCTCAAAAGGATTCCAGCTATCAGTGATCCCAAATTAGCCCAGTTGATTACCCTGTGTACATGAAATTAATAACTGAATTTCACCAATTTCCCTTCATTCCAACTGTCTTTTCCTCAATTAGGCTGCACAACTAGGTTTAATTATATTCTTTTGATAGTCACCAGAATCCCATAACAAGCTCCTCTTTCACAATCCTATTATTAATCAGGGTAATTCAATTTATGGAAAAATAAAGACAGACAAATAGAGAAAAATGACTGAGCTGGCAAGAAGCACCGTGTTCTGCAGTCTGGCTAAAATGGCTGTCAATGAAGGGTTTACAGAATTAAGACAGAAGCAAGACTTGGATTCAGCGGCAGCAGGTTTTAAACGATGTACGAGGCATCACCAAAGCAAATCCCATTCTCCATGGTCCCCTCGGGGTCAAGTACCATGTTTCAATTACAATTTCACCAAATTGCTGTGATGCCGCGAATGTTCCAGATTAACAGTGGTACAGCACCGATCTTGGCAGGACGGAATCAAAAAAATCTAGTTCAGAGGTTTGTTGAAATACACCCCAAGATACTCAGCTGCAAAACACATTAAAGACTCCAAGATGATGGGAATGTTTCTGATCTGTATTCCCCAAAGAGGTTACTTTTGCAGACAGCAAGTTTATTATTTATGGTAGCGAATAAAACTTCTCAGTGCAGCCAAGGAGGCTTCTTGCAATTACATCAGGAAGGCACCATCATGCAGTCCATTATGGAAATCGTATTGACATGAATACGCAAGGCTATTGTTTCACCAGGATGCATATTTCTTTCCAGAGCATGCTCATGATGGCCTGGCAAGGAGATAATGAATTGTTTGGTTCAACTTATCATTTCAAATGGCTGTATTCCTTGGAAGAGGATTTTGTATAGAGAGACATTATTTTGCAAATTCTACTTCAGATGATCAGCTGAGTTTTATGAGACAATCTCATAAGGGGCTTGACATGGGTCAGACGGCCAGTGCCATACTGGGCATACTGGGAGCTCCAGAAGACTGTGAGTTTGATCCACACTGGTGACTCTGTTAGCATTTTCAAGCCTTGAAGTGAGTCTCTTGGGAACTGTATCTTTGGCTAATTCCTTCCACATATCCTATCCTCGAGAAATATTAGCAATCTGGGATCTAACATCTCTATTTGAGGGGCAGTGCTGAGGAACTCCTTATGATTTTAAGTAGAGGAGAAAGAACTTTCCCTGAAAGAAATGAAGACTGGAAAAACCTTTGGACCCTCTCTCCAGGAGTAATTTACCTAGTAGGAATGGGAAGAGACCAATTGTGAATATATAGCCGCTGATTTCTTTGGCTTTCTTCTTTCTCAACTGCACACGCTCCCTCCCCTAATTCTCAGCTTCATGAGGGTGAGGCAGTTGAATCTTCTATATAACTGCTAGCTAAGTGTCCACTATGGGGCTTCCCTGATGGCTTAAGCAGTAAAGAATCTGCCTGCAGTGCAGGAGACTCAAGAGATGTGGGTTCAACCCCTGGGCTGGGAAGATCACCTAGAGAAGGAAATGGCAACTCACTCCCATATTCTTGCCTGGGTAATTCCACAGACAAAGGAGCCTGGCGAGCTGTGGTCCACAGGTTCACAAAGACTAAAGCAACTTAGCACAGCATGCACAGTGGACATTTGCGTGCGTATGTGCTCAGTCATGTCCAACTCTTTGCAACCCTATGGACCACAGTCCACCAGGCTCCTCCCTCCATGGGATTCCCCAGGCAAGAATACTGGAGTGGGTTGCCATGCCCTTTTCTAGGGGATCTTTTCGATCAGGGATCGAACCCACGTCTCCTCCATTGTAGGTGGACACTTTACCACTGAGCCACCAGGGAAGCCCACTTCAACCTCCCCTACATAATTCAAAAATCAGAGAGTCACTTGAGTCTCTAAGACACAAGTGCCCAAGGCATGGTAGAGCCCCCCAGTAATTTATCCAGTGGTCTAAATTACTTGCTCTTCTCTTGCTTCCTCATCCTGAGTCTTAGCTCATGTACCTACTGGGAACTACTAAGGACAAGTGACAGAAATCTGTTCTAGCACACTGAGTTAAGAAAAAAGGAAGAAAGAAACATGGTTTCTGATACTTGTATGAGCATTTTTGTCCCCAAAGCTACAAGTTCAAATACTACCTGGATGATTACAATGTCAAGTGTTCAACACAGCAAAAACCAAAAAATTTCAACTGGAAGATACGTTCCAATATCATAGAGCTCAACTGTCTTAAACCCAAGACCACTGCTGCACAGCCTTGTGCTGTTTTATTCTTGTGTGCTAGTCACCATTTAAGCATATTAAGCACAAGCCATGTGAAGGGCAATAATGAAAACGAGAAACAGGGTTTCCGCCTTCACAGAGGCTACTCTCTGGTGGGGCAAATGGACTGTTTGTTCTTTTTTTCCCCCCTCAATTTATTTATTTTTAATGGAAGGATAATTGCTTTACAATATTGTGTTGGTTTCTGCCATACGTCAACATGCATCAGCCATAGGTATACGTATGTCCCCTCGTCTGGAAACTCCCTCCCACCTCCCACCCCATCCCCCACATCTAGGTTGTCACAGAGCACCAATTTGAGCTCCCCGAGTCATACAGCAAATTCCCAGGGGCTACCTATTTAACACACGGAAAAGTATGTTTCATTCTCTTTTGGCCAAACCAATACTTGACCCCAGTAGTGTTGTTGTGAGGTGTGGAGTGTGAAACAGTGTATGTTAATTTCCTGGTCCGTATATTTTTTTTCTGCTCATAATAGGATTGGTTACTGCATGAGACTCAGATTAAATAACCAGCACTTGTCATTTATTAGGCCATTTTGTGGTTACAGATGGATAAATTCCAACGTGAAACACCTGAAGCGTTTTTGCTTTGGGGAAATTTAGAGAAGGATATTGTGAGACTTTGCATACTTTACATACCAGTGAAGCAATAGAAAAGGCAGGTAGAAAGCCAGGGCCCAAGAAGGATATAATCCGGAGTTCAAAAGCCATCAGAATGTTAATTCTCCTTCTGCATGTCAACTTCAATCTTCTGGTTCACTGACCCTTTCTATACAGAGGCAAACTTGGCCACAGAAGCTCCCAAGCTTCACCTTTTCCAAATTCAGTTCCGCCCCCCGGACAGAGAAAACCTCAGCCTTCAGGGTCTCAAGTTCAAGCATCTCAGGGAAGAGCTCCAGTTGGCCCAGTTGAAGTCAGGTCCCTATTTCTGGACAAACCATCCCCAACAGAGAACAGGGTCCTGGTGTATCAAATCACTACTCCTACAGAAACCAGGGAAATAGGGCTCTTTGGAGGCAATTCCCCAAAGACTGAGTGAGCTTCCCAAGTGGCACGGTGGTAAAGAGTCTGCCTGCCAATGTAGGAGACACAAGAGAAGTAGGTTTGTTATCTGGGTTGGGAAGATCCCTTGGAGAAGGAAATGGCAACCCACTCCAGTAGTCTTGCCTGGAAGATCCCATGGACAGAGGAGCCTGGCAGGCTACAGTCCATGGAGTCACAAACAGTTGGACACGACTGAGCGTGCAACTGAGCAGAAAATTCCACAAATACTGACTAGATGTTTTTATGCTAACTGCTTCCATAAAGTGACGCCATAGACAACAATAATTGAATAAACAGGACAGGTTCTTTTAAAAGCTGAAGTTCTGTTGGGGGGAAAAATCATCACCTGTGTTTCAGAAATAACTGAGCATGCACTATTTATTTGATTTGCTTGTGCCAAAATGTTCCTTTGGACCTGTTGTTAGGCACCCAAGTTCAAGTTCCTTAGACTTTCCTTTGCTTTCTGAGGGGTTGAAAGGTAAAAGCTGCAGTGAGACAAGGCACTTTAAAAATACCCTAAACAAGCATTGTTGCTGAGAGCTCTTCTGCAGCCCTAAGAATATCACAGAAGTGAGCACGCTGGGAATTGCAGGTCATACCCTGGAGACATGGGAAGTGTGTCTGCTCCTGTACTTAATGATCAGACACAGACTCCCACAGGTGACTGGTCCTGTGAACATGACTAATAAGAAGTGAGAAGGAGGAGGAAGGAGAAGCAGGAGAGGAAAAGACAGGAGGAAGAGGGGAAGGGATGCGAGGAAGAGGGGAAGGGATGCGAGGAAGAGGGAGGGTGGAAATGAGGGGCGAGACAGGAAAGTTAACCCAGTCTGACCTGGGGACCTGCTGTAATATCTTTCTTCAAAAAGAAAATTTCATGCAAACATTTCACAGAGGAGGTTTTTCTAGGTACTCACACCAACTTTCCTCTAATTTAAGGATCAAAGCTTTTACCAACATCTCCTAAAGTATGTTGAAGGAGACAGGAATTGCCAAGTTGGTCCAGAGACTGCCAAAGTGTGGGTGTGTGCTGTTGTTTGAGATGACCTCGTGGGGTCCCCAGAGGGGCCCCTCAATGATACCACAATCCAGGGTAAAATGTTGCCCCTTTTTGCTTCTCTTTCAATCCCTCTAAATAGTCCTCAAAGAGTTTCAGTTTGGTGTGAGAAGGAAAGTTAAAATTTTGCTAACTATAAGCAATAGGCCCTTATCTCATGGAATGAGACCTTTAGGCTCACTCAGGCAGCAAACTCTTATCTCAGGCCTCCAGGCCTACCCCCTGATGGACCCCCTAGAGAGGCTGTTTGTTTTTCCCTCAGAGACTTTCCAGGAGAGTGTTTTTCTGAGAATTAGCTAACCATTGAAATGTGGTAATGAGGTCTAACATTTCGATCAGCTGTTTCAACCTGATAAGCATATGAACCTATCCACGTAAAGGTCAAAACCTGCCCACCAATCAGGACCTCCCCACCCTACCTGCACCTGTTTGTAACTCATATGCTTAAATACTGCTCTGTAACCATTGTTCAGGGTTCGTTCCTCCTCGGAGGTGACTGAACCCCGGCGCGCCGGCTTAATAAATCCTCTTGCTGTTTGCATCGAATCCAAGTCTTGGTGGTCTTGGGAGCGATGGGTCCCAGGAAAAGGCCGTGAGGTCTAACAGGTGTTATTACTTAGCACTTCTCTAAAATCAATTCTATCCCCACTGTTGCACAGAGAAAAAGTAGAGCCTCCAGGAGGACCTAGATGGAGCTTAATAACAAAGATGTGTTTACACTGAATTTAATATCCCAATAATCTTCAGTTTTCGCCTGGGATTGTTGGTCTTTCTTTTATAGCAGGCATGTAAAGTTACCTTTACAACATATATATATTTCGAGTTTTAAAAAGTCAACAAACCTAGAAAGTATCAGAAGTGGTAATGACCACAGGTTAGCAGAGAGATGGAAAATACTCTTAGTCACTGAGCATGTACAACTGATGGTGAGATTCCTGGGTCAAAAGGAGACCCTGTGTTCCCAACCTTTGTCAGTGTGAGAGTAACAGTCAAATACTGTAGGTGGGAAAGAACGCTGATGTATTCCGAGACCTTTGCCAGAGATTCGTTTGTTTTAAAATGTTTTTGTGTGTTTTTCCTTTTAAATCTGTTTTAATTGCACAGACACACAGACAAAAAGTCATTTTGTATCTGCCAAGTGTGGTACCTTCCTTTGTTTATTTGCTATTAAACTGTTTGAGAAGAAAAAACTAACTAACTAAATAAATAAAATGAGTCTTCGGAGCTTCTTTCCTTCAGCACAAAGATTTTCCCTTATAAAGTGCTGAATACTGACAATAATGATTGTAACAACTGAGAAGCCTAAAGATATTTCCTCTTGAACTTTTTAGTTTAGGAAGATATTGTGGAGTCCATGACAGAATTGCTATTAAACTGTTTGAGAAGAAAAAACTAACTAACTAAATAAATAAAATGAGTCTTCGGAGCTTCTTTCCTTCAGCACAAAGATTTTCCCTTATAAAGTGCTGAATACTGACAATAATGATTGTAACAACTGAGAAGCCTAAAGATATTTCCTCTTGAACTTTTTAGTTTAGGAAGATATTGTGGAGTCCATGACAGAACGGAAGTGGACTAATGTTCAGTGTTTGACTAAAGAAAAGCTCAAAATGGACTGGAAAACTACCTCATCTCATATTAATGATAAAAGAATGGAACATAAAGGACTGTCTTGGGAGCCAGCCACCAGTGGGGCATCTCCCCACATTTCATGCTGGGAAACTTCATGAGAAGAAGACACAAAAACCGGGAAACTGCTTGTGGAAAAACAGTGATCCATCTCTTTGCCAACTCTTAAAAATAAAAGCATTAAATGTTAACCAACTGCGGACCCATGAAGTTATTTTTAAAATCAACTGAAAGAAAATAGAGATTTAGTTTCCATTATGATGACCTTATTATCAGGGCAAAAGCCCTGAACTGGTTGCCTCATTCGAAAGAAAATGTCCTTTAAAAATAAAAACCAGTTACATCCCACAAATAGATAATGTTATCAGAACACTAGTTAGTGAGGCTTTCCTGGGTTCAACTTGCAGATTTGGTTTTCCTTTAAATAAAATACATCTTACTGTGCCTTTTTCCTTTATCTATGAAATTTTGGCAACCATATTTATTTTATGCTGCTTGTTTCTTTGGTTCTGATTCTCTGAATTTCTCTTCTATTTCCTTAGGGTGCAGGTCTGTTAAAAACACTACCTGAAATCTTTTACGCAAGGAGTGGGATAGTTTCAGCAAGATGAAAGAGATTAAAATTACTTTGCCTCATTTATTTAGTACCTTACACGTACAAACTCTCACGGGAGGTACTATAGAAGGAGTATCTTTTTAAATCTTTAATCACATCATTTACTCTTTTCTTAAAAGGAGTATATAAGGTAAATCTCTGACCACCTCCCACATCCCAGTCCCAGCAGTAACCACTGACCACTGTCAACACTCTGGTGGTTGAGTCTTTTTTCTCTATGATCATCAAACTATACCTATAGAATCAGTACAGACAAATACATCAGTGATAGCTTTTTAAAAAAATGGTGATCATGCTTTTTTCGTCCACTTAACTATACTTCCCAGATTTCCCTGATAATCAGTATAGTATTTACAGATTGACCTCATGTTACTTTGAGCCCTCACATAATAGTCCAGTATATAGATTACAACTTGTCTAAACAGTCTCTTATTGATAGACATTTGGCTTGTTTCAAGACATCTGTTAATACAAAAAGTGCCACAGAAACCATCTTGGTGTATATTTTTTACACACTGCCCAATTCACATCTTTTTAGAGCATTTAGCATTTGCCTAAAGGTGTCAGATGGTTAGGATCCATCCCACCTCCCTTGAACCACCCAGATAAAACTTAACTGAATATTTACTTTTTAGAGTCCTTGATTTAGAAGGAGTATTTTTATTGAATGATTTAACATTCAAGATAACAAGAAGAAGTAGTTAGTCATAAGACCTTACAGGATTAACTGTCCAGGCAGACTCCCACAGAGGCTGGATGCGGAATCTACACACACACACACACCCACCCACCTACCCACCAAGTTAAATGGGGAAACTTAAGAGAGCAATCACCCATGGTTACCACCTGGGAATACAGAGCCCTGCTTTGAAGTTGACTGGTGAAGAACCTAGTTAGTTAGTTAGTTGAGTCTCTCAGTCTTTGCGACTCCATGGACTGTAGTCCACCAGATTCCTCCGTCCATGGGATTCTCTAGGCAAGAATACTGGAGTGGGTCGCCATTTAAGCCACCTCATTTTGTTAAAAAAGACTCCATTTTAGAGTTCTGAGGAAAGAGTCTTTGGAAATCCCCTGATCTCACCCCACCACCTGTGAGCCAATCAGATCCCAGATCAGGGCAATTCAAATTAAGCCCGGGAAAATGAAAACCAATCAGAACCCAACACCTAATCCTTTCGCAGAAAGTACTCCCAACCTGGAAACTCATGTTTTTCGAACTTTTTGTGCGAGAATACCCTATATAAGCAATGAAACCCGGAGTTTGAGGCTCCTCTCCTTAGCCGCTGCGTCGGTAATTGTGGGAGCCCCAGCTCGAGCTTGGTAATAAAAACTCTCTTGCTTTTGCATCAGATATCAGCTCCCTGGTGGTCACTGGGAGATTTCGCAACTTGGGCATAACATTGCAAATCTATTTTTTAAACTTAGTGATAGATCAAACTTTTAGCTATTGGTTCTAACTGAAAATTAAAAAACAAAACAACACACACACAATGTGGGGAACTTCCTGGGAAGTCCAGTGGTTAAGATTTCACCTTTCAATGCAAGGGATGAGGGTTCAATCCCTAGCTGAGGAGCTAAGATCCCACATGCCTTGTAGTCAAAAAAATCAAAGCATAAAACAGAAGTAGTATTGTTACAAATTAAGATGTTAAAAATGGTCCATGTCAAAACAACAACAACCTAAAGAAAACCACACATACGCACAATGTGAATGAAAGAAAACACAACAGCAAACTGAACCTGGCTCGTGGATTGACAGTTTGCAACTTGACCTTCTACCATGGAACTAAGCCTCGAAGGATCTCGATTTGAACCCATCACTCATGGTAGAGTAACCAGAAGAAGTAGGATTTATACTGAGTCTTGAAAGAAAGAGAGTTGTATCAATATAAGGAGAAGGAAGGGAGGGTGGTAGGCATACTACATGGACTGTAGAGGGTAAAGGAAGCCCCAGAAAAAGCTCAAGGTCTGTTTGGGAAGCACTTAACAGCGTGGCTTGGAAGAGAGACAAACTCATATATGGAGGACGTCAGAGAAAAGGCTTGGAAAGCAAGTGAAAGGCAGCTCAGAAAAGGATTTTGAATATCAAGTGAAGAAGTTTAAGTTTTATCCTAAAGTCAATGAAGATCTGGGGCTCTAGAGAAGGATGTAATCAATGAGTTTTCCAACAAAATCAATCCAATCTATCTGGAAGAGAAAGAGCCTGCAGGGGAAGAGACTGGTCAGAATTTTATTGCACTAATTCAGGAGAATCACTTGGAGGCAAAAGGAATGGAAATCTAGTAGATAACACACTTCCGCAATGGCTAAATCTACCAGACGTGTACATTGTTTGCTGTTTTAAAATGTCAAAGATAATTCTACTGTTTGGGACCTGAGGCATTAGTAGGCATCCTAGTGAAAATACCCAGTAGGACACTTAGGACCTGAGTTCAGGACACTGTCCAGGCATGTTAATGCAGTTGGAGCATTATCCACATGAGGATGGTGCAGGGAGAAAATTCCCAAGGGAAAAGTGTTAGAAAGAAGAAGCATACATCATGGGAGAATGAATGCTCAGTTTCATATTTCTTATCATCTACTTCAAAAACTTTGCTAAATTAAGAAGTCATTACACTGAGTTTGTGTGATTACATAATCTCATATGTCCAAATATTCTGTTCTATCCACATCATTGTTAAAATGGGCTTCCCTAGTGGCTCAGATGGTAAAGAATCTGCTATTGTAGGCATCACCTAGTTTAACTGCTCTTTTTTTTTAAATTTTTTAAATTATTTATTATTATTTACTTTACAGTATTGTATTGGTTTTGCCATACATCAACACGAATCTGCCACGGGCGTACACGTGTTCCCCATCCTGAACCCCCCTCCCCACTCCCTCCCCACACCATCCCTCTGGGTCATCCTAGTGCACCAGCCCCAAGCATCCTGTATCCTGCATTGAACCTAGACTGGCGATTCGTTTCTTATATGATATTATACATGTTTCAATGCCGTCCTCCCAAATCATCCCACCCTCTCCCTCTCCCACAGAGTCCAAAAGACTGTTCTATACATCTGTGTCTCTTTTGCTGTCTCGCATACAGGGTTATCATTACCATCTTTCTAAATTCCATATATATGCGTTAGTATACTGTATTGGTGTTTTTCTTTCTGGCTTACTTCACTCTGTATAATCGGTTCCAGTTTCATCCATCTTATTAGAACTGATTCAAATGTATTCTTTTTAATGGCTGAGTAATACTCCATTGTGTATATGTACCACAGCTTTCTTATCCATTCATCTGCTGATGGACATCTAGGTTGTTTCCATGTCCTGGCTATTATAAACAGTGCTGCAATGAACATTGGGGTACATGTGTCTCTTTCTATTCTGGTTTCCTCGGTGTGTATGCCCAGCAGTGGGATTGCTGGGTCATAAGGCAGTTCTATTTGCAATTTCTTAAGGAATCTCCACACTGTTCTCCATAGTGGCTGTACTAGTTTGCATTCCCACCAACAGTGTAAGAGGGTTCCCTTTTCTCCACACCCTCTCCAGCATTTATTGCTTGCAGACTTTTGGATCGCAGCCATTCTGACTGGTGTGAAGTGGTATCTCATTGTGGTCTTGATTTGCATTTCTCTGATAATGAGTGACGTTGAGCATCTTTTCATGTGTTTGTTAGCCATCCGTATGTCTTCTTTGGAGAAATGTCTATTTAGTTCTTTGGCCCATTTTTTGATTGGGTCGTTTATTTTTCTGGAATTGAGCTGTATAAGTTGCTTGTATATTTTTGAGATTAGTTGTTTGTCAGTTGCTTCATTTGCTATTATTTTCTCCCATTCAGAGGGTTGTCTTTTCACCTTGCTTATAGTTTCCTTTGTTGTGCAGAAGCTTTTAATTTTAATTAGATCCCATTTGTTTATATTTGCTTTTATTTCCAGTATTCTGGGAGGTGGGTCATAGAGGATCTTGCTGTGATTTATGTCAGAGAGTGTTTTGCCTATGTTCTCCTCTAGGAGTTTTATAGTTTCTGGTTTAGATCTTTAATCCATTTTGAGTTTATTTTTGTGTATGGTGTTAGAAAGTTTTATAGTTTCATTATTTTACAAGTGGTTGACCAGTTTTCCCAGCACCACTTGTTAAAGAGATTGTCTTTAATCCATTGTATATTCTTGCCTCCTTTGTCGAAGATAAGGTGTCCCTAGGTGTGTGGATTTATCTCTGGGCTTTCTATTTTGTTCCATTGATCTATATTTCTGTCTTTGTGCCAGTACCTACTGTCTTGATGACTGTGGCTTTGTAGTAGAGCCTGAAGTCAGGCAGGTTGATTCCTCCAGTTCCATTCTTCTTTCTCAAGATTGCTTTGGCTATTTGAGGTTTTTTGTATTTCCATACAAATTGTGAAATTTAACTGCTCCTCTCGTGACAGAGGATGAGATGGTTGGATGGCATCACTGACTCAATGGACGTGAGTCTGGGTAAACTCCAGGAGTTGGTGATGGACAGGGAGGCCTGGCGTGCTGCAGTCCATGCGGTCACAAAGAGTCAGACATGACTGAGCGACTGACCTGACTGACTTGTATCATGACTATAAATCTCATCTCTTCAACCTAAGTTAGGATTTAAAGAAAGAAATGAAGAAAGAATCAAAGGAAAGGAGTGGGGAGAGGTAGAAACAGGAAGGAAGGAAAGAAAGTAGGAGGGAAGGAAGGAAAAGAGGAATGGGAAAGGACAGGAAAGAAACAGGAAACTAAATAGAATAGATATTGCCCTGTCAATGATGGTTCAGATGAAGCCCTATTAAGTGTCTGAAAATTGCCTGAAGGATCTTTTCAGTGCTATAGGTATAAATACTACCAGAGCCTTCATCCAGAAATTCACTTTATAATCAGAGAAAATGAAGCCTCTTCACACCAGAATTTACCTGACAGCTACTTTACTACCAAACCAGAGCTTGCCTCTTTGAAGCCTTCATACCATGTTAGAAAAATGCCATTAATTAAAAATGCATCCTTCTTAGAGCCCAGAAATAAACTCTAATGCTCATGGTCAGCTGATTTCCTACAAAGGGGCCAATGTAATTCAATAAGGAAACATTCTTTTCAACAAATTATACCAGGACACCTGGTTAAGTACTTTAAAAATAATGAACTTGGACACATTTCATAAATTAAAAAACAACTAAAAGTGTGTCAGACCTAAATATAAGAGCTAAGAGTGTAAAAATCTGAAAAAAACACACTATGAAATCTTTGCGACTTTGAGATTTCTTACATAATGTCAAAAGCACAAGCAGAAAAAGAAATAATAAATTACATTTGCTCAAAATTAAAAATATTTTTGCCTCAAAGGATACCATCAAGAAAGTGAAAAGATAACCCACTGTCTTGTGGAAATTATCTGCAAATCATATATCTAATAAGGAACTTATCTCCAGAATATTAAAAATAACTTATATAACTAAAAAATAAAAAGGCAAGTAGCTCACCTAAAATATAGACAAAGGATCTGAAATGGACATTTCTCCAAAGAAAACATATGAAAGGCTAATAAGCACCTATGAAAATGTTTCAGCATCATTAATCATTATGGAAGCACAAATCAAAGCCACAATGAAACATCACTTCAAAACCACTAGAATGGCTATTTTAAAAAAGACAGACAATAACAAGTGTTAGTAAGGATGTGGAAAAATCGTAACCCTTACACATTGCTCATGTAAATGTAAAATAGCGCAGCCACAGTGGAAAACTACTCAGTAGTTTCTCAAAATGTTAAATGGAGAATTGCCATAGGACCCAGAAATTCTACTCCTAGGTATCTACCCAAGGGAAATAAAAATATATGTCTACACCAAAACTTGTACACAAATGTTCATAGCAGCATTATTCATAAGAGCCAAACAGTGGAAACAGCCCAAATGTCCCTCAACTGATGAATGGACAGATAAAATGTATATTAATACAAGGGAATACTATTTGGCAACGAAAAGAAATTAAATACTAATAGCACTATAACATAGAAGAACGTAAAAAGCATTCTAGAGCCATCAGGTAAGATCACATATTGTATGAGCTTATGTATATAAAATGTAAAGAATAAGTGAATCTGCAGACACAGGAAGTAAGTAGTCTTGTGTCTCAACAGTGGTTGCTGTAGGGATTGGAAATATGGGAAGGGACTGCTAATGGGTGCAGGATTTCTGCTGGGTGGTAGTGAAAATTTTCTAAAGTAAGATTATGGTGACAGTTGTTCAACTCTGTCAACACACTATGAGTCATTGAACTATACATTTTATCATTTTTATTTATTTATTTATGGCTGTGCTGGGTCTTCTTTGCTGTGTGGGCTTTTCTCTAGCTGAGGCAAGCGTGCTCTACTCTCTGGTTGCGATGCACAGGCATCTTATTGGGGGGGGGCCTCTCTTGCTGTGGAGCACGGGCTCTGGGGCATGTGGGCTTCAGCAGCTGAGACACAGGGGCTCAGTTGGTGCAGCTCCCCGACTCTAGAGCGCTGGCTCAGTGGTTGCTCCATGGCATGTGGGATCTTCGGGATCAGAGCGCATTCCCATGTCTCCTGCATTGGCAGGCGGATTCTTTACCACTGAGCCACGAGGGAAGGCCCTGAACTATACATTTTAAATCGGTAACATTTCAAATGGATAAGCATATCTCATGGGATGTTGCTGTGTAAATTACATGCCATTCTTTGGTGAAGGTTATTTAAAAAGAACATGCGCACCATATATTGCATGAAGTTTTCAGTACTAGCCAGACAGCATCTGCTATTCTTCCGTCTCCCTTCATAAAGACCTTTGCCCCAGTTCTTCCCTTTCTCAGGAAAGTCTTGATTCTGTTCAGTACAAACTGGCTCCTCTCATCTTTCAGAAGAGCTTAAATGTTCCTGTCTCTCGAACATGCCAGCCTTGTTCCTGTCTCAGGCATTTGCAGTAGTGCTTCCTTCTGCCTAGAAAACTTTTCTCACAGACCTTTGCAGAACTGCTGACTTTTCAACATTTTGGTTCAATGCAAAAGAGAAACTTCTGCGGTTCAGGCAGTCCACAGTCACTCATTATCACTCATTTTGTTTCATGGCATGAGCTTCTACCTAATGTTAGCTTGTGCTCCTGTTTCCATATTCACATTTGTGTTGGCTTATGGGTTTTCTGTCTATCTTACACACTAGAGCATGTACTCACTGGGGCCACAGTTGACTCCACCACGATCGTGTGCTAAGTCACTTCTCTTGTGTCCTACTCTTTGAGACCCCCACGGACTGTAGCCCGCCAGGCTCCTCTGTCCATGGGGTTTCCCAGGCAAGAATACTGGAGTGGGTTGCCATTTCCTTCTTCAAGGGATCGTCCTGACCCAGGGATTGAACCCGCATGTCTCACATCTCCTGCATTGGCATGAAGGTTCTTTATAGCTAGTACCACTTGGGACTCTACCACACCAAGCCAGTAATCAAGACTTGCTGGCTGATCAACTTTTAGGTTGAATGGAGCCCAGGATAAGATTTTCTGCCTCAGCATTGATAATAGGGTGGGGGGAAAAGGGATTGCCTAATAGCTCTCCCAAACCACTCTCATTCACCTCCACCTACAACGTGCCCCCTGCCCCCTAACCAAAAAAAAAAAAAAAAAACCTGCAAGAATTTCCTCAACAACATTTTACACTGAAAATCTCCTCATAAAAGACTGATTTCAGGAAAAGATTCTTCAGCATCTGGAGATTCAGCACTGGCTTGATGAATGTTACATTTCAGGATAACTAGATTCTCAAACAAGATGGATGAGACGAAAGAGAGAAAAGCAAATGACAGAGGCTAGTGCTACTTGTAATGAAAGGAAAATCAAAGCAGAGCTCAAACAATAGGTGTCAGAAGTCAGGCGGGACTGTGCTGTTTCTCTTTTCAGTGAGGTGTTCTCCGGCTAGCAACCCCCTTGATAAAATGATGATCTCTCAGGAAACAAAGAGGAGAATGCGGACTTCTTGAATTTATAGCTGCCTTTGTGCAGCTGGTTGCAAAGCACTGAGCCCTTCAATCGTTTTTGTTTTTGTTTTTGTTTTTTTAAAAAAGGAGAGGGAAGGAGGGAGAAAGGGAGGGAAAGGAGAGAGAGGGAGAGAGAGAAAGACCAGAAAAAAAGGAAAAGAAGTAAAAACAAGAGCATACCCTCATCTAACACTCTTTTAGATCAGAGTATCAAGAGAAAGAGAATGGTCAGTGTGTCGAGAGAAAGAGAATGGTCAGAGTGTCGACAGAAAGAGAATGGTCAGAGTGCTGAGAGAAAGAGAATGGTCAGTGTGTTGAGAGAAAGAGAATGGTCAGAGTGTCAAGAGAAAGAGAATGGTCAGAGTGTCAAGAGAAAGAGAATGGTCAGAGTTTCGAGAGAAAGAAAATGGCACCTATATAGAACTGAAGAAGCTTCATGTAAAAGCACCGTATCTTTTTTGCTTTCAGCTTTTCACTTATTTATACTTTACATTTGAATCTTTAACCATTAAGAATTATTTTGGTATCTGTTTTATGGTGAGATGCTATTTTTGTCCTCTATTTTCCAATTTGCAAACTGTCCCAGCACTATTTTTGTACCCTTTTGTACACTATTTTGTACCCCAAAAGTGTACCCTTTTTCTTGATAATTCATAATGCACCTTTATCATATGTTACAATTTTATAAATGGAAAAGATGGATTTACCGTATAGCACAGGGAACTATATTTATATCTGATAATAACCGATAATGGAAAAGAACATGAAGCTGTACATCTGAAACTAACACAATATTCTAAACCAACTATCATCAAATTAAAAGAAAAAAGCACCCTATCTTTTTTCATATCCTGAACTATTTTTTCTCTTCTGCAAAAAAGAAAAAGAAACAGAGTTAAAGTTAGGAAAACAAAGCCATTCAACAGATGCTCAATTTCTTTTTAACCTAAGAAAGTGTTGGTAAACAGCAAGGTCAATAAGAAAAATGTCAGAAGTCCTTCACAATTTACCTGTTACACCACGAGAGACATCCTGTCCAAATATCTTGCCAATAGACTCAGGCCAGATGCACAAAACGCAGGAAGGAGTTTGCATACAGCAAACCATTCAGCATTGTTTCCCTGTGTCGGGCATGGACGTTTGCAGACTAGTCTTACATCTGAATGACTACTAGATATTTAAGACCAGCATTCAGGAAATGTACTCATGCTCAAACAAGAGGAGATCAGAGATTACAAAAGGATCCTTGCACCTAAGCCCCTACTTCCCCCTCCTCCGCCCTGCCCCCACATGTCCCAAGACGGTCAGCCAAGAACAAATTTAGTATCAGCTTATCATAGGCTCTAGAGAGCCCTGTAATTACATCTCCCGGGCAGGAATCTGAAACTGGCAATCAAGACTCCCTCTTGCCTCTGATTTCTACATCTTGCCTGTTTGGGGAGGTGGAGCATATGGGATGACACATGCAGAAGCGAGAGTTTCCAAGACCTAGTTTGGGCGAGAGAGCTTGGGCAGCTGGGTATTTGTAAGGATACAGAGCATCTAATGGTTTATAGGGATATGGAGCATCGAATACTTCCTGGCACCTGGTAACCACTCAATAGGCGTTCCTTTTTATAAAATTTCTGAGACTCTTCCACCAGTAGATGGGTTATGGGCTTCCCTGGTAGCTCAGTTGGTAAAGAATCTGCCTGCAATGCAGGAGACCTGAGTTCGATCCCTGGGTTAGGAAGACCCCCCGTGGAGAAAGAAATAGCAACCCACTCCAGTGTTTTTGCCTGGAAAATCCCATCGACAGAGGAGCCTTGAGGGCCGCAGTCCAGGAGGTCACAGGAGTCTGATACAACTTAGCCACTAAACCACTGATGGGATTATAATGCCCCAGAGGACAAATGCAAATGGTCAGATGCCCACAGCACAGCAATGGTTAAGAGCTTGGGATCTGAATTCATTTAGACCTGCAATTCTGTTCAAATTCCTCTTCATGACCTGAAAATACCTCAACACTCAGGTTTCACATAGTGACTCTCTTCCAGCTCCTTGACATAAAGGGAAAACTAAAAATTTGTGTTGTGCTCGGTTTCAGGCGTCAGTTCAGTTCAGTTCAGTCGCTCAGTCGCGTCCGACTCTTTGCGACCCCATGAATCGCAGCACGCCAGGCCTCCCTGTCCATCACCAACTCCCGGAGTTCACTCAGACTCACACCCTAACCACCATTTCTACATATTACAACATAGGAAGTGAATGTTAATGTTTGTAAACATTTCTAAGGGAAAATTTGGGTGGGTGAATGTTTCTTTAAGAACATGGTGGACAACCTGCTTATTGAGTTGGCTTCAAGCGAAGACACAGAGTTAAGACCAGACATCAGAGGGACTTCCCTGGCAGCCCAGTGCTTAAGACTTCGCCTTCCAATGCAGGGGGTGTGGGTTCAATCCCAGAACTAAGACCCCACGGGGCTTGTGGCCAAAAAACCAAAACACAGAACAGAAGCAATAATACAACAAAGTTAATAAAGACTTTTAAAATGGTCCACATAAAAAAAATCTTAAAAAAAAAGACTAGACATCTAGAAGCTACTGCAGTGGATAGCTTCTGTCCCACGGGAGTCACCTGTGTCACTGTGCTTGTTCCAACCTCTGGCCTGAGAACTACACCAGCTCTGGAGCCAGGACTGCTCAGCCCTAGGAGAACAAATCCCCCATTTCCGAGAGCTGTGAATGCTGGGGACCCGTTCACACATTGTTGGTATAACTAGACTGCAGCAGTGACAAACCTTTGTTTTCTTATTGTAGATTACACTTCTCTGAGTTCAAAAGAATTCAGGTAAGACCTACTCGAGAGAATAAACCCGTCTCTAATCTGGACAAGATTTTAAAACAGTGAGTTCAAATTCTAGCTCTAGCTGAGCAGTCTTGAGGGAGTTCCTTAATTACCCTGTGTCTCAGTCTATTTATAAAATGGAGATAAGAGCTGTTCCCACCTAATACTACAGGTCCAAGTGATACTCTACCAAGTGAGTAAATGAGGCACTGTATGCAAAGTGCTTGGCCCAGAGCGGTGGCACCTTCTGAGGCACAGTGGCTCGACTGTCTTAAGCGCACTCCCCAAAGAGGAGCAGACGGTGAGAATACACTTTGATGTCCCAGTGGTAATTTGGCCTCAAGGAAATTTGCCCAGCCTGCTCTGAGACTGAACTCTATTAATCAAAATGACTAAAAAAAAAATATGGGAGACATTATCAAATAAGCTGTTTAACAAAATATGGAAGGATTTCTTTCTATCAAGTTCTATAGTCGAATTTCCAACTACGCAACATCTCTTTTCAAAAGAAAGGTTTTATTTCTTGTTACATAAAGAGTTACGCTTATATTATTTTTCTACTTTGTTCAAAGGAGAAAAGGGAGAAATATGCTCAAGAGAGAAAACAAGTTTCAAAGTCTTTGAGTCACTCAAATGCTATTTGGCAGAAACTGAATGCAATATAAGACAGTGAAGAAGCAAGACCGTTGCTTCTGAACCAGGGTGAATAAAGCAGTTTTCTTTAAGTTTTGAATTACGAATCAAAGGTTATTCATTTGGGAAATCCCTGTTTTAGAGATATCATGCCTTGAGCTTGCTTTTGTCATGAGTTAGAACACATGTACAATTACTGTATCAACTCCAAACTTATTTCCTAAGAGCAATATTATTCTTCACATATCTTTTTTTCTTATCTCTGAAAAATAATCTGTACCTTGTCCCACTATTTTAAACCAGTTCTGATAATGTTTTTTCAGGACTTGGATCTATAGTGCTCTAAGTTATCTAAATACCTTTCAATCAAGCCAGATCTTCAGAAGGCTATAAATTTGGGTCATTCTTGACCTCACAAAATTATATTTTATCATTACAACCCTGGCTTTTATCAAAGGCTGATACAAGAAACACCGTGATGACAAAGACAGATGGACAAGGGTACGCACTGCAGCACTGGTCACTGTAGGAAAGATTATAAACATTCTAAGTCAATAGGTGCTGGTTAAACAGACCATGACACATCCATACAGTAGAATTCAATGTGGATATCAGAAGAAATGACGCAGCTTTGCAAGTACTGATATGGAATGACTTCATTTACATTAAGAAGAAAAATAATGTGCAGAACAACATACACAATGTGTTCAAAAACTGAGATGCACACACATACTTATACACATATGCACATATATATATACACATACAGACATGACTGCACATCTTGAAAACAAATGCTTATCTCTCAAGAGAGGATCTCAGAGAACTTCCCTGGAGGTCCAGTGGTTAAGACTTCACCTTCCGATTCAAGGGGCATGAGCTCGATTCCTGGTCAGGGAACTAAGTTTCCACGTGTCTCTGATGCTGCTGCTGCTAAGTCACTTCAGTCGTGTCCAACTCTGAGCGACCCCATAGACGGCAGCCCACCAGGCTCCTCCATCCATGGGATTTTCCAGGCAAGAGCACTGGAGTGGGTTGCCATTGCCTTCTCCGCCCCAGGGTGTGGTAAATTTAAATTTTTAAAAAAAAATTTAAAAGAGCATCTCAGAGGCAATGGTCAAAAGCAGAGAGACATACCTTTCCACTGAAACCTTTGCATACTCTGAGTTTATCACATATATCTATTATCTATTAAAAAAATTAAACCAAAAAAGAAGGGCGTTATGAAGTTCCTTCTGCCTGTGTGAATCACAAACACCAGCTCTTTAAACCACTAACAGGTGTTCCACAAACAAAGGATTTATGCTCTACCCATCTTGGGGTTTCACAATGTACAATTCTGCAGTAGAGTCTGTGAGAAGGTCTGTAATCTAGAGTCTTATGTGTCTTAATTTACGCCAACATTTCCCAAATTTCTTGATCATAGAAACTGTTTTTTTTTTTTTTTTTTTTTAAGGCATTTTCTCTGAACACCACACCTCAGTGAGTATAACACTGCAGCATTTATTTCTTAATGGTTATGCCACCAAGACATGTACCATCCTAACTGACAGGTAAGAATTTAGCAGTAGGGTTATTTGTGTTTATTTTTAGAAATAACTGTACTTCCTATGCTGTAATCATAAGTCTGTATTCAACTGGAATGATTTTTTACACCTCATCTGCCAGGAGGCACAGATGAATGATGTCTCAACTTTCCCATCCTTAGAATGGGCCTGAAAGCCCAACTTCATGGGTAGTCATGACATTGAAATTGGATATCTTATATAAAAATCCCTCACATAAGAGAGGTCCAGCACTTAGGAGTCCCTGCCAGACTTTTTCTCATCTAGGCAATGCTCTCATAAATGCACACTGTTGTTCTCAAGAGGCAGCAAAGTAAAGATCCAGGCAAGCCCATCAGCATCACTGATGACAACATCAGGGAGCCTCAGGGGATGCGGTAGATGGTCTTCCTACAAAGGGCAGAGTATTTTAATCACCTCTGCTGCTTAAGGCCAGAAAGATCAGTGGAAGAAGAATATCCGGGGGTGAAGGTGAGGACAAAATCAGCTGTCCTAATCATCACGATTCAACGAATATTTTTCAGGCTCTGGAAAGACTAAATGCAGCTGTAAGGGAGGCAGAGCTCTTATCTGCCGCTAGTCGGTTGCTGCAGAGACCATTCTATTTGTAAACATTATCCAGGATTCACACTGACTGAGGCTTAAGCTTGGTCTTTATCCACCAGCTGACATCTCTGCAGGATCCTTTCATATAATAAAGAAGATGTGTGAGTAGATTTTACCCGGGAGGCCACCCCAAGTGTTTACAGCTATGTTGAATTAAAAACCACAGCATGTAGCTTAGAAATTTTCACTTACTTCCACATTTTTAAAGGAGGAGGTAAGTCAGTTAAGCATTAACATATTTTAAATAAATAAGATTATAAGCCAAATGATATGTGATGTGAAACCTTGGGTCAACATTCCACTGACACAGAAATAATTTTTCTGGATGTCAACCACTTCCAAGAGGTTTGAAGGGGATATACATACTTAAAGGGCAAAGTGAGACAATTCAAAGAGACCATCTAGCACTTACAAGGCTCTGCTGATTTTCCTTAATGCCAGATGATAAGAAGGTTTCCAACTAAAAACGATAAAGACTTCTATAAGTTAATATAATGTGTTCCCTTTAGGAATATTACTGTCTTACGGCCTCTGACACACAACATAGGATAGAATCCCTGAGAACAGTTCTCTAGAATATTAGAAATTGTAAATACCTCCAGGTGTCACAAGGAAAACAAAGGTTTTGTAGTAAAAATGATGAAGAACACAGTCATTAACATACTCAAATGAGAGATAAAGATTGAATTAGAAGTGCGTGATGGTCAAAACAATGGAAACAGTGAGAGACTTTATTTTGTTGGGTTCCAAAATCACTTGCAGATGGTGACTGCAGCTACGAAATTAAAAGACACTTGGCTCCTTGTTAGAAAAGCTATGACCAACCTAGACAGCATACGAGAAACCAGAGACATTACTTTGCAAACAAAGGTCCATCTAGTCAAGGCTATGGTTTTTCCAGTGGTCATGTATGGATGTGAGAGTTGGACTATAAAGAAAGCTGAGCACAGAAGAATTGATGCTTTTGAACTGTGGTGCTGGAGAAGATTCTTGAGAGTCCCTTGGACTGCAAGGAGATCCAACCAATCCAACCTAAAGGAAATCAGTCCTGATTATTCACTGGAAAGACTGATGCTGAAGCTGAAACTCCAATACGTCGGCCACCTGATGGGAAGAAGTGACTCATCTAAAAAGGCTATGATGCTGGGAAAGATTGAAGGCAGAAGGAGAAGGGGATGACAGAGGATGAGATGGTTGGCTGGCATCACCGACTCAATGGAGATGAGTTTGGGTAATCTCCGGGAGTTGGTGATGGACAGGGAGGCCTAGCATGCTGTGGTCCATGGGGTCACAAAGAGTCAGACACAACTGAGCGACTGAACTGAAATGATTGCATATTCTGTTGTGGACCTGTTAAAAACAGGTGTAAAATCTTATAAGGTCACAATAATTTATTCACCCACCCCTATTGCTGGTCATTTGTGTTTTTTCTAAGGTTTTTCCGTTTTAGACAACACTGTGATGAATAGTCTGTTTTTAACAGGCTTATTGGGATGTTGTTTATGTACCATTAAACAACCCACATAAAGTGTGTGGACCACAGCCTTGTCTAACTCAGTGAAACTATGACCATGCCATGTAGTGCCACCCAAGACAGGCGGGTCATGGTGGAAAGTTCTGACAGAATGTGGTCCACTGGAGAAGGGAAGGGCAAACCACTTCAGTATTCTTGCCTTGAGAACCCAATGAACAGTATGAAAAGGCAAAAAGACAGGACACTGAAAAATGAACTCCCCATGTCGGTTCAGTTCAGTTCAGTTCAGTTCAGTCGCTCAGTCGTGTCCGACTCTTTGCGACCCCATGAATCGCAGCACGCCAGGCCTCCCTGTCCATCACCATCTCCCGGAGTTCACTCAGACTCACGTCCATCGAGTCCGTGATGCCATCCAGCCATCTCATCCTCGGTCGTCCCCTTCTCCTCCTGCCCCCAATCCCTCCCAGCATCAGAGTCTTTTCCAATGAGTCAACTCTTCGCATGAGGTGGCCAAAGTACTGGAGTTTCAGCTTTAGCATCATTCCTTCCAAAGAAATCCCAGGGTTGATCTCCTTCAGAATGGACTGGTTGGATCTCCTTGCAGTCCAAGGGACTCTCAAGAGTCTTCTCCAACACCACAGTTCAAAAGCATCGATTCTTCGGCGCTCAGCTTTCTTCACAGTCCAACTTTCACATCCATACATGACCACAGGAAAAACCATAGCCTTGACTAGGCGGACCTTAGTCGGCAAAGTAATGTCTCTGCTTTTGAATATACTATCCAGGTTGGTCATAACTTTTCTTCCAAGGAGTAAGCGTCTTTTAATTTCATGGCTGCAGTCACCATCTGCAGTGATTTTGGAGCCCAAAAAAATAAAGTCTGACACTGTTTCCACTGTTTCCCCATCTATTTCCCATGAAGTGATGGGACCGGATGCCATGATCTTCGTTTTCTGAATGTTGAGCTTTAAGCCAACTTTTTCGCTCTCCTCCTTCACTTTCATCAAGAGGCTTTTTAGCTCCTCCTCACTTTCTGCCATAAGGGTGGTGTCATCAGCATATCTGAGGTTATTGATATTTCTCCCGGCAATCTTGATTCCAGCTTGTGTTTCTTCCAGTCCAGCGTTTCTCATGATGTACTCTGCATATAAGTTAAATAAGCAGGGAGACAATATACAGCCTTGACGTACTCCTTTTCCTATTTGGAACCAGTCTGTTGTTCCATGTCCAGTTCTAACTGTTGCTTCCTGACCTGCATACAGATTTCTCAAGAGGCAGGTTAGGTGGTCTGGTATTCCCATCTCTTTCAGAATTTTCCACAGTTTATTGTGATCCACACAGTCAAAGGCTTTGGCATAGTCAATAAAGCAGAAATAGATGTTTTTCTGGAACTCTCTTGCTTTTTCCATGATCCAGCGGATGTTGGCAATTTGATCTCTGGTTCCTCTGCCTGTTCTAAAACCAGCTTGAACATCAGGGAGTTCACGGTTCACATATTGCTGAAGCCTGGCTTGGAGAATTTTGAGCATTACTTTACTAGCGTGTGAGATGAGTGCAATTGTGCGGTAGTTTGAGCATTCTTTGGCATTGCCTTTCTTTGGAATTGGAATGAAAACTGACCTTTTCCAGTCCTGTGGCCACTGCTGAGTTTTCCAAATTTGCTGGCATATTGAGTGCAGCACTTTCACAGCATCATCTTCCAGGATTTGAAACAGCTCAACGGGAATTCCATCACCTCCACTAGCTTTGTTCTTACTGATGCTTTCTAAGGCCACTTGACTTCACATTCCAAGATGTCTGGCTCTAGATTAGTGATCACATCCTCATGATTATCTGGGTCGTGAAGATCTTTTCTGTACAGTTCTTCTGTGTATTCTTGCCACCTCTTCTTAATATCTTCTGCTTCTGTTAGGTCCATACCATTTCTATCCTTTATCGAGCCCATCTTTGCATGAAAAGTTCCCTCGGTATCTCCAATTCTCTTGAAGAGTAGGTGCCCAATATGCTACTGGAAATCAGTGGAGAAATAACTCCAGAAAGAATGAAGAGACGGAGCCAAAGGAAAAACAACACCCAGTTGTGGATGTGACTGGTGATGGAAGTAAAGTCCGATACTGTAAAGAGCAATATTGTATAGGAACCTAGAATGTTAGTTCCATGAATCAAGAAATTGGAAGTGGTCAAACAGGAGATGGCAAGAGTGAACATCACCATTTTAGGAACCGGTGAACTAAAATGGACTGGAATGGGTAAATTTAACTCAGATGACCATTATATCTACTACTGTGGGCAGGAATCCCTTGGAAGAAATGGAGTAGCCTTCAGAGTCAACAAAAGAGTCTGAAATGCAGTACTTGGATGCAATTTCAAAAATGACAGAATGATTGATCTCTGTTCATTTCCAAGGCAAGCCATTCTGTATCACAGAAATCCAAGTTCATGCCCCAACCAGTAATGTTGAAGAAGTTGCAGCTGAATGGTTTTATAAAGACCTATAAGACCTTCCAGAACTAGCACCCAAAAAAGATGTCCCTTTCAGCAGAGGGGACTGGAATGCAAAAGTAGGAAGTCAAGAAACACCTGGAATAGCAGGCAAATTTGGCTTTGGAGTACAGAATGAAGCAGGGCAAAGGCTAATAGAGTTTTGCCAAGAGAATGCACTGATCATAGCAAACACCCTCTCCCAACAACACAAGAGAAGACTTTACATATGGACATCACCAGATGGTCAACACCGAAATCAGATTGATTATATTCTTTGCAGCCAAAGATGGAGTAGCTCTATACAGTCAGCAACAACAAGACCGGGAGCTGACTATGGCTCTGATCATTAAAACATTATTGCCAAATTCAGACTTAATTTTTTTTTTTTTTTTTTTTAAGGGCATTTTCTCTGAACACCACACCTCAGTGAGTATAACACTGCAGCATTTATTTCTTAATGGTTATGCCACCAAGACATGTACCATCCTAACTGACAGGTAAGAATTTAGCAGTAGGGTTATTTGTGTTTATTTTTAGAAATAACTGTACTTCCTATGCTGTAATCATAAGTCTGTATTCAACTGGAATGATTTTTTACACCTCATCTGCCAGGAGGCACAGATGAATGATGTCTCAACTTTCCCATCCTTAGAATGGGCCTGAAAGCCCAACTTCATGGGTAGTCATGACATTGAAATTGGATATCTTATATAAAAATCCCTCACATAAGAGAGGTCCAGCACTTAGGAGTCCCTGCCAGACTTTTTCTCATCTGGGCAATGCTCTCATAAATGCACACTGTTGTTCTCAAGAGGCAGCAAAGTAAAGATCCAGGCAAGCCCATCAGCATCACTGATGACAACATCAGGGAGCCTCAGGGGATGCGGTAGATGGTCTTCGTACAAAGGGCAGAGTATTTTAATCACCTCTGCTGCTTAAGGCCAGAAAGATCAGTGGAAGAAGAATATCCGGGGGTGAAGGTGAGGACAAAATCAGCTGTCCTAATCATCACGATTCAACGAATATTTTTCAGGCTCTGGAAAGACTAAATGCAGCTGTAAGGGAGGCAGAGCTCTTATCTGCCGCTAGTCGGTTGCTGCAGAGACCATTCTATTTGTAAACATTATCCAGGATTCACACTGACTGAGGCTTAAGCTTGGTCTTTATCCACCAGCTGACATCTCTGCAGGATCCTTTCATATAATAAAGAAGATGTGTGAGTAGATTTTACCCGGGAGGCCACCCCAAGTGTTTACAGCTATGTTGAATTAAAAACCACAGCATGTAGCTTAGAAATTTTCACTTACTTCCACATTTTTAAAGGAGGAGGTAAGTCAGTTAAGCATTAACATATTTTAAATAAATAAGATTATAAGCCAAATGATATGTGATGTGAAACCTTGGGTCAACATTCCACTGACACAGAAATAATTTTTCTGGATGTCAACCACTTCCAAGAGGTTTGAAGGGGATATACATACTTAAAGGGCAAAGTGAGACAATTCAAAGAGACCATCTAGCACTTACAAGGCTCTGCTGATTTTCCTTAATGCCAGATGATAAGAAGGTTTCCAACTAAAAACGATAAAGACTTCTATAAGTTAATATAATGTGTTCCCTTTAGGAATATTACTGTCTTACGGCCTCTGACACACAACATAGGATAGAATCCCTGAGAACAGTTCTCTAGAATATTAGAAATTGTAAATACCTCCAGGTGTCACAAGGAAAACAAAGGTTTTGTAGTAAAAATGATGAAGAACACAGTCATTAACATACTCAAATGAGAGATAAAGATTGAATTAGAAGTGCGTGATGGTCAAAACAATGGAAACAGTGAGAGACTTTATTTTGTTGGGTTCCAAAATCACTTGCAGATGGTGACTGCAGCTACGAAATTAAAAGACACTTGGCTCCTTGTTAGAAAAGCTATGACCAACCTAGACAGCATACGAGAAACCAGAGACATTACTTTGCAAACAAAGGTCCATCTAGTCAAGGCTATGGTTTTTCCAGTGGTCATGTATGGATGTGAGAGTTGGACTATAAAGAAAGCTGAGCACAGAAGAATTGATGCTTTTGAACTGTGGTGCTGGAGAAGATTCTTGAGAGTCCCTTGGACTGCAAGGAGATCCAACCAATCCAACCTAAAGGAAATCAGTCCTGATTATTCACTGGAAAGACTGATGCTGAAGCTGAAACTCCAATACGTCGGCCACCTGATGGGAAGAAGTGACTCATCTAAAAAGGCTATGATGCTGGGAAAGATTGAAGGCAGAAGGAGAAGGGGATGACAGAGGATGAGATGGTTGGCTGGCATCACCGACTCAATGGAGATGAGTTTGGGTAATCTCCGGGAGTTGGTGATGGACAGGGAGGCCTAGCATGCTGTGGTCCATGGGGTCACAAAGAGTCAGACACAACTGAGCGACTGAACTGAAATGATTGCATATTCTGTTGTGGACCTGTTAAAAACAGGTGTAAAATCTTATAAGGTCACAATAATTTATTCACCCACCCCTATTGCTGGTCATTTGTGTTTTTTCTAAGGTTTTTCCGTTTTAGACAACACTGTGATGAATAGTCTGTTTTTAACAGGCTTATTGGGATGTTGTTTATGTACCATTAAACAACCCACATAAAGTGTGTGGACCACAGCCTTGTCTAACTCAGTGAAACTATGACCATGCCATGTAGTGCCACCCAAGACAGGCGGGTCATGGTGGAAAGTTCTGACAGAATGTGGTCCACTGGAGAAGGGAAGGGCAAACCACTTCAGTATTCTTGCCTTGAGAACCCAATGAACAGTATGAAAAGGCAAAAAGACAGGACACTGAAAAATGAACTCCCCATGTCGGTTCAGTTCAGTTCAGTTCAGTTCAGTNCGGACCTTTGTCGGCAAAGTAATGTCTCGGCTTTTGAATATGCGATCTAGGTTGGTCATAACTTTCCTTCCAAGGAGTAAGCGTCTTTTAATTTCATGGCTGCAGTCACCATCGGCAATGATTTTGGAGCCCAAAAAAATAAAGTCTGACACTGTGTCCACTGTTTCCCCATCTATTTCCCATGAAGTGATAGATGTGTATAAGAGACAGGAGAATGCACTGATCATAGCAAACACCCTCTCCCAACAACACAAGAGAAGACTTTACATATGGACATCACCAGATGGTCAACACCGAAATCAGATTGATTATATTCTTTGCAGCCAAAGATGGAGTAGCTCTATACAGTCAGCAACAACAAGACCGGGAGCTGACTATGGCTCTGATCATTAAAACATTATTGCCAAATTCAGACTTAAATTGAAGAAAGTAGAGAAGACCACTAGACCATTCAGATATGACCTAAATCAAATCCCTTACAATTATACAGTGGAAGTGACAAATAGATTCAAGGCATTAGATCTGATTAAGTGCCCGAAGAATCATGGATGGAAGTTCATGACATAGTATAGGAGGCAGTGATCAAGACCATCTCCAAGAAAAAGAAACGCAAAAAGGCAAAATGGTTGTCTGAGGAGGCCTTACAAATAGCTGTGAAAAGAAGAGAAGCAAAAGGCAAAGGAGAAAAAGGATATACCCATTTGAATGCAGAGTTCCAAAGACTAGCAAGGAGAGATAAGAAAGCTTTCCTCAGTGATCAATGCAAAGAAATAGAAGAAAAAAATAGAATGGGAAAGACTAGAGATCTCTTCAAGAAAATGAGAGATACCAAGGCAA
This sequence comes from Oreotragus oreotragus, assembly GCA_006410675.1. Lineage (NCBI taxonomy): Eukaryota > Metazoa > Chordata > Mammalia > Artiodactyla > Bovidae > Oreotragus > Oreotragus oreotragus. Next base: position 84,989 of record SJYX01013076.1, on the reverse strand, counting down.
CATTTCATGCAAAGATGGGCTCGATAAAGGACAGAAATGGTATGGACTTAACAGAAGCAGAATATATTAAGAAGAGGTGGCAAGAATACATAGACGAACTATACAAAAAAATATCTTCATAACTCAGATAACCATGATGGTGTGATCACTAACCTAGAGCCAGACATCCTGGAATATGAAGTCAAGTGGGCCTTAGGAAGCATCACTACGAACAAAGCTAGTGGAGGTGATGGAATTCCCGTTGAGCTGTTTCAAATCCTAAAAGATGATGCTATAAAAGTGCTGCACTCAATATGCCACCAAATTTGGGATACGCAGCAGTGGCCACAGGACTGGAAAAGGTCAGTTTTCATTCCAATCCCAAAGAATGGCAATGCCAAAGAATGCTCCAACTACTGCACAATTGCACTCAACTCACACGCTAGCAAAGTAATGCTCAAGATTCTCCAAGCCAAGCTTCAACAGTACATGAACTGTGAACTTCTAGACGTTCACCTGGATTTAGACAAGGCAAAGGAACCAGAGATCAAATTGCCAACAACCGCTGGATCATCGAAACAGCGAGAGCTCCAGAAAAACATCTCTTTGCTTTACTGACTATGCCAAAGCCTTTGACTATGTAGATCATGACAAACTGTGGAAAATTCTGAAACAGATGGGAAAACTAGACCACCTGACCTGCCTCTTGAGAAATCTGTATGCAGGTCAGGAAGCAATAGTTAGAACTGGACATGGAACAACAGACTGGTTCCAAATTGGGAAAGGAATATGTCTAGGCTGTGTATTGTCACCCTGCTTATTTAACTTATATGCAGAGTACCTCATGAGAAATGCTGGACTGAATGAAGCACAAGCTGGAAACAATATTGCTGGGAGAAATACCAATAACCTCATATATGCAGATGATACCACACTTATGGCAGAAAGCAAAGAAAAACTAAACAGCCTCTTAATGAAAGTGAAAGAGAAGAGAGAACAGTTGGCCTAAAACTCAACATTCAGAAAACTAAGATCAAGGCATCTGGTCCCATCACTTCATGGCAAATAGATGGGCAAACAATGGAAATAGTGACAGACTTTATTTTTCTGGGCTCCAAAATCACTGCAGATGGTGACTGCAGCCATGAAATTAAAAGACACTTGCTCCTTGAAAGAAAAGTTATGACCAACCTAGACAGCATATTAAAAAGCAGAGACATTACTTTGTCAACAAAGGTCCACCTAGTCTAAGCTATGGTTTTTCCAGTAGTCATGTATGGATGTAAGATTTGGTTTATAGAGAAAGCTGAGCACCGAAGAATTGATGCTTTTGAACTGTGGTGTTGGAGAAGACTCTTGAGAGTCCTTTGGACTGCAAGGAGATCCAACCAGTCCATCCTAAAGGAAATCAGTCCTGAATACTCATTGGAAGGACTGATGCTGAAGCTGAAACTCCAAAACTTTGGCCACCTGATGCAAAGAACTGACTCACTGGAAAAGACCCTGATGCTGGGAAAGATTGAAGGCAGGAGGAGAAGGGGACGACAGAGTATGAGATGGTTGGATGGTATCACCGACTCAATGGACATGAGTTTGAGTAAGCTCCAGGAGTTGGTGATAGACAGGGAAGTCTGGCATGCTGCAGTCCATGGGGTCACAAAGAGTCAGACACAACTGAGCAACTGAACTGAACTGAAGATGCATCAGGCAGGGCCTGGGCTAAGTGGATGTGGTATATTTAATCCTCTATCAGCCCTGTAAAGCAGGCACAATTAACTGCCCTCATCTCATAGAGGAGGAGAGTGAGGTTGGAAAAGTGAATTTACTCAAGATAGCAGTCTGTCTGCCAGCAAATACTAAGTCTCAACTGGTGGACTCCAAAGTGAGGATTTTACACGCCCCAGAAGCTGTGCAAGATGGAGTGTGGAAACATATATTCTTATATATTTTATATATATATGTAAACTTCTATTTATATACTTTGGTTTAACCCTTAAAATGCTTGTGTTTGGGATATGTTTCTGACTGCAGTGTAACCCACATTCTGCTGACTTCATGTCAGGCGTTGTTCTAAGGTCTTTGAGGATTATCATTTTTCAAAACAAAAAAAATTTGAGATTCAGGGTTCATGCTCTTACCGCAGCATGTCAATAAGGTACTACTGAGGAGAGATGCAATTTATAAATAAATATGTGAACTTTGGTTTGTCTGAACTTTTTTGCTGCTAAGATATATAACCAAAAATATAACTGTGCCTTAAACAAGCCCTTAAGAAACTGGACCAGATATCAACTTGGCAGCTTTAAATCAAACCACCTCAAACCCATCTCTTCCCGTGTAGAAAGCTCATCTTTGAAGCTCATTTTGACTCCCACCCTTAGTCTACAGGAAACACATACCTTGACCCTCTCTATCTCCAAATGCCATTGTCTTTGGGGTGAGAATTTTTCTTATTCACCCTGAGCCCCTCTCTCATTCTGCCAGTCAACTCCCAACCAGCAATAGGGTCTAAGCCAGGACCCCTACCCACACTCCCTGCTCCATCCCATGCTCTCCCTATGAATACCTGGATGCCCTCATGTTCCATCACTCTCCCCCGCAGTGGTTTATGTGTGTCTTGGGGTTTGAAGATTATTATTATAAATCTATAAAAAGAAAAGGAAGAGGAGAGAAAGGATGGGTATGTGTGTGTGTCTAAAGACAATACCAAGACTTCCCTGGTGGTCCAGTGGTTAAGAATCCACCTAGAAACGCTGGGGACATGGTTCAATCCCTGGTCTGGGAAGATCCCACATACCATGGAGGAACTAAGCCCATGTGCCACAACTACTGAGCCTGCGCTCTACGGCCTACTGCTGCTGCTGCTGCTAAGTCACTTCAGTCATGTCTGACTCTGTACGACCCCACAGACGGCAGCCCACCAGGCTCCACCATCCCTGGGATTCTCCAGGCAAGAACACTGGAGTGGGTTGCCATTTCCTTCTTCAATGCATAAAAGTGAAACGTGAAAGTGAAGTCGCTCAGCCGGGTCCGACTCTTAGCGACCCCGTGGACTGCAGACTACCAGGCTCCTCCATCCATGGGATTTTCCAGGCGAGAGTACTGGAGTGGGGTGCCATCGCCTGTACGCTACGGCCTAGGAGCTGCAACTGCTGTAGCCTGTGAGCCTAGAGCCTGTGCGCCATAAGAGAAGCCGCTGCAACGTGACGCCCATGCACGGCAAGGAAGAGCAGTCCCCGCTTGCTGCAACTAGAGAAAGCCTGTGTGCAGCAGTGAAGACTCTGGGCACCCAAAAAATAAATTAACTAATTAATTAAATTAAAACATTTGTTTTAAATTTTAGAAAAAGTGAAGACGATGCCAACACTATGATCTGGAGTGCATAATGACATCCCTCTGGTATTGCTGGTCTTTCATCTGCTCTTCCAGATCTACCTCCCTCTTTTTCCTCCCTCTTCTTTCTCCCACAGGCAGGCAGGAGACGATGGAACAGAGGCGGTGAATAAACTTCCTCAGTCGCTCCCGCTTCTGAGCCACTTCTCTGGCAGCAAACGCTCCCTCCACCACTCCAGCCCCTGCTGGGGGCTCCTGCTCTATGGCTTGGGTTCTCCCCTGGCTCAGCTAACTACGGTTCTGTCTTTATCTTCTTTGGGCCCTGGAGTGGTAACAGTTTGCCCTGCTGCCAGCCTCTTGGTGACTCCCCTGCCCTTTCATTGCCCCTGAGCCCCACCTAGACTTCTGCAAATAGTTGCTTCATTCATTCTCTTCACATGAACCATCAGAAGTGAAGTGAAGTGAAGTGAAAGTCGCTCTGTCATGTCGCAACCCCAAGAACTATAAGTCCATGGAATTCTCCAGGCCAGAATACTAGAGTGGCTAGCCTTTCCCTTCTCCAGGAGATCTTCCCAACCCAGGGATTGAAACCAGGTCTTCCTCACTGAGACGGATTCTTTACCAGCTGAGCCACAAAGGCAGCCCCCAAATACTGGAGTGGGTAGCCTATCCCTTCTCCAGGGGATCTTCCCAACACAGGAATCAAACCTGAGTCTCCTGCATTGCAGGCGGATTCTTTACCAACTAAGCTATGAGGGAAGCCCCTCAGCGGTGAATCCTATTTCCTGCCAGGATCCTGACTGGTTGACACTCTGGGCCTGCTCAGGAGACTTTCAAAAGACAAGGGTGACTCACTCACTGTCAGAATTCAGATCTCCACCTGCAGTAAGAAATGATCTTAGAGACCCTCCAAGCATCTTCAACCGAGAAGTGATCATTGCCAAGTACAGCTGAAGTTATAAAATCTATTTTTACAAATCCTGACATGAATTCTGCCAGGGACACATGTGTAATTTCAACCACAGGCCTGACCTTAGTCTCTCTTCTGAAGCCAGCTCCGGAGCAGCCTGGGGACACTTTACCCCACCCTGCTGTCTGTCCAAACCACGGTGGTGAACCAGTTCCACAGCATCATGGATTTCTAGAACCTGCTCTGACCAGGAGCCGAAGGGGACCAGCCTTCGGCTCTGGGGACCATCAGAGTCCCGGGACCACAGTCCAGATCTCCATCTGTCAACCCTTGCTGGCAGACGTGTACCCAAAGTCTTCTTGACCAAGTCAGGACACCAGATGCAGGAAGTAGGCTGCAGGCAAAGGGGAGCACTGGGCAACAAGAAGGCCAGTCAGGTTGATGCTATCAGTCTCTTTGTCTTCTTTTAGAGCAAAGGAACTGGACACTGAGGCAGGCATCCTCACTGGCAGAGCCAATGTCCCACAACTATCACTAACCTAGTCAGAAGGCTTGGAGGAGATAGCTGGGGCGGGCAACCTGAATTCAAATGCAACCTATAAATATCAATCTCCCTCCCTGCTTCCTGTAGACAGAATAATAAGGTAACACTTCAAAAGGAAAAATACCTCACTAGAACAAGCAATTAGACAATGCCTTACAGAAGAGTATGCTGGAGTGGCAAGGTGATCTGAGTTGAATCCTCAGTACTACAGAGATTCATAATTTAATTGCGTTAGTCAAAAACATAGAAGTTTCCCTTATTTCTGTTTTACTCCTTACCTCCTATCACCAGTCCACCAGTAACCCCTGCCACCTGATACCCAAAGATATTATAAATTCACCGACTTCTCTATCTCTGTTCCTACAATGATGGTTCAAACCACCAGCTTTCTTTGCAGCTATCTTTCTTCTCACACTCTGCTATATCTACTCTGTCCATTCTACCCAGCAACTGGATGATCTTCTTAAATTCTATTTAGATCATGTTACTTTAGTGCTTAAAATCCTCTCAAGACTTCCCATTACCCTTAGATAAAATCCAAGCTCTTTACTGTAGCCCTAAAAATTTTCTAATCTCTCTGCCTTCAAATACACTTCTTCCTGGTGTGGATTTAAAAAGTATTCACAACCTAGAAGTTGAGAGTTATATTTTATTTGGTGGAACTTTTAGGACTTCAAGTCTAGGAGGCAGCATCTCAAGTAACGCTGAGAGAACTATTCTGAGGAGGTGCATGGGAAGCCAGGTTATACAGAAATTTTGTAACAAAAGACAGGTAGTCTGAACGTCAAAAAAAAAAAAGAAAAGTGAAAGTGTTCGTTGATCAGTGTGTCCAACTTTGCAACACCAAGAACTGTGGCTCCTCTGTCCATGGGATTCCCCAGGCAAGAATACTGCAGTGAGTTGCCATTTCTTCTCCAGTGGATCGACTCAGGAATTGAATCCGGGTCTCCTGCATTGCAGGCAGATTCTTTACCATTGGAGTCTGAACATCGAAAGATTATCCTTTATTAAAGAAAACCATATGTCTCAAGTTAAGGAATTTAGCACTTTTCTACATGTGGGAAGATGCAAGACTCTGGCCCCACTGAAATCATTCTTTTGATATGCATCTCACCTATTTAGGGCCAATATCTTGTGTTTTCATATCCTGAGTTTCCACCGGGCTCACCATAGGGAGTGGCTACAGTCGATGGCTACAAGATGGCAGGTATTCTTTTCCTTTCCGAGTTTCCTCAGGGCAGACCAGCTCAGGCTGGAGGGCTGCTGCTAAGTCACTTCAGCCGTGTCCGACGCTGTGCAACCCCACAGACGGCAGCCCACCAGACTCCTCTGTCCCTGGGATTCTCTAGGCAAGAAGACTGGAGTGGGTTGCCATTTCCTTCTCCAGAGGATCTTTCCAAGCCAGACACTGAACCTGTGTCTACTGCGTCCCTTGCATTGGCAGGCAGATTCTTTACCACTGTGCCACCTGGGAAACTGGATATGGCAGGAGATAGTCCATCTGTCACTGGATTTGCCACATCCCCACCAGATGACTTTTTCTTTTTTGTTGTCAAACCTGCTGAGTTATTTCCTGCCTCAGGATCTTTGCATTTGATGTTCCCTACCTAGAATGATTTCCTTCTCATCAATCCCATCTCAGCTCAAATATCTTCCCTTCACAAAGGACTTCTTTGACAAAGGGCTGTTTTAATGTGTTTAATTACATTCTATCCCTTACCCTGTTTTATTCTTCATGGTATTATATGAAATTATACAACTTTTTCTTATTTATCTTTCCAAGTAGAACATGAGCTCTATGTGAACAAAAATGTATTAGGGTAACATTATTTACTTGGAAATAGTCCTGGCAAACGGCACTCAATAAATATTTGTTGAAGGAACAAGTTCTGACATAAATATAAGCTTTGAATATTAATGAGTACCCAAGAGTCCAAAAGCAAGTTAGTTAATATTGGTGGGTCTCAATTTTCACATTTGTAAGTGACATTAATCAATGCCCACTAAGTGTCCACTTTTATAACTCATCCAAAAGTTACATATTATATATTCTAAAGCTGTAAATTATATCAGTTATGTTTTAGCATAAGTGTATGCTTTTCTAGCTATGCCACACAGAAACAGAGTCTGAGAAATAAAAAACACTGAGCACAAATGAAGTCATGCAAGTTTCTCTTCATTAAGTTGTGAAGTTAATTCCTTGAAGAGCAGGCTGTTACATGATATCCCTCAGGCTCTGCAAACAGCTCTGAAATGTAAAGAGCATCAAGCACTTGGGATGGGAGAGAAGACAGAGAATATTACAGGACCACACAAAACTAGACTTCACAGTTTGGCCTGAGGCTGGAATATTCAAATTGTGTCCTTGAGCAGAACATTATAGTCTGGGTACTTGTGCTGACTTTGGCTACATATCGTGCAACAAATACATCATATTCTAATCTTTAAACACTGAGCCCTCGGGAAATTGAGCTCAAGGGTCAGTGACGGGACATTTTCTTCCAAGTCCCACTTCTCTGTGCCATAACTTTGCTTATGCTTGGGCAAACACTTTATTTTTCATAGTGCATTTATGAGGTCCTAGAGGCCAGAGAGAGAGGCTTAAAACCCAGGAATCATTCTTGACAGTACTTCCCTCTTCTCTCTCACCCAATTCTTCACCAAGTTCAATTGAGTTCACCTCTTCAAGATTTCTGAAACTGGTCCACTTCTCTATCATCACCTCCCTGTTCTAAGCCAACCACGTTTCTTCCTGGGATCCTTGCACTAGACTTCTAACTGATTCTCTGTACTCACTATTGAATCTTCTTTTCAACCACAAAGCCAGAATAATCTTTCAAAAGACAAATTGGACCATATCATTTCCCTGACACTAACAGGCAAAGTGATAAATCCCTCTGGTAAACATCCTCCTGTTTTTTTTTTTTTTTTTAACTTTTCTTCCTTGTAGCTAACATCATTGTAATTTCATAGTTACGCATGTCATGATTTAATCATCCATTTCTTCTTAGACTCTCAGTTCTATGAGGGTCACAGACAATACCTTTTTTTCCAAGGTTTGCATTCTCTATTGTATTCCCAGGTGGCTAGCACAGTGCCAGGCACATTGTAGGTGCTCAGTAAATATTTGCTGAATGAATGAAAGAATGAGTGAGTTTATACCTTTAGGCCCTAATACAATGCCTGAACACACTATTTGATTCAGGAATCTTTATTGTAAAAAGAAAAACTGGAAGCATACCCAATTCCCAAGCTCAGTGCCTCCCTTCCTCCTATTAGGTCACATTCTGATCCTTTCCATACCATCCGAAAAGCATATGTGCGTGGATGCAAACATACACACATACACAGCTTTCAGTCTGAATCACTCAAGACTTACTCTTTATTAGTCAGAGATATTTGTCCTAAGAGGTACTCCTGTCATAAAAATTCCTTATCCCCTTTTCTAAGATTCTTAAATAATTAGTTCAACCAATGTAACCCTGTGCCCTCTAACAAAACAAATCTGCCAAAAGGCACTTGTAAACGAAGAATGTGCAAGAACCCCAACTAGATGCTACTGTCCTCAGTGCTGGGCTGAGGACCAGTTCTGCAAGCGCTGATCTCTTTTCATTTACTTTCAAGTACAAAGAAATGCAGAAGATGAATGTCTATCCTACTTCTCACTATATTCCCTCAACTCTCATCCAACCTTCTCCACAGCATTCTTCCCAGTTACTGCTTCCTGAAATGATATAGATGCAATTTTATAAGTAATGTCTTGGGACTTCCCTGGTGGTTCAGTGGTCAAGACTCCACACTCCCAATGCAGGGAGCCTGGGTTTAATCCTGTTAGGGAACTAGATCCCACATGTCATAACTAAGACCTGGCACAGCCAAATAAATAAATAAAAATATAAAAGTACTATCTTGGGAGGCTTCCCAGAATGCCACCCATTAAGTAGTGTTTAATATTGGTTAAGCTTTTCTTGGACCCCATCCAAGGGGGTTTGTTACTGGAAGCATCAAAAAGAGTTCATAAGGGCACTTTCCTCTGTAATGATAAAAATAGTAGTTGCTATTTACTGAGTGTTTTATCATGTGCCTTGCATTGTGTTTAATTCTGTATCCACAAAAATCCTATGAGGAAGATATTATTATTATAAGGAGGACGTTGAGAATCAAAGTAGTTTGGTAGCTTATTAGTTAATAATTCATGTTTGGTAACTTGCAGGATATACTCAGTGATTATAACTGCTCTAGGTTTATACCCAATTATAAATTTTGGCAAGCATTCCAAAGATATCAAGTATATTAGTCAGTTCATAGGAGAAGAGCAAATAATCAATAATAATAATATATTCCACCATAGCAAATAAAGACATAATCAATACATTTCATCATGGTAGGAATAATCAACATATCTCATCTGTGTTACCTGAAAGTAGATATAAATGACAGGAAACTTAACCCAATCAGCTTAAGCAAAAAGGGTAACTTACTGATGTGGGTTAATGAAAAGGCCATGAAGCTCTAGGTAGGACTTAATAACTTGGCCTAGATATTCAAATGATGTCATTAAAACCTAATCTCTCTTTCTATCTTCATCTTCAATCTCTCTATCTCTATCTACATCATTCTTCATGATGAAGAATAAAACAGATGAAATCCTAATCCTTGCGCCCATTTGCATGTGACTTGCATTAACTACCCTCTGGGAGGAGAATAGTTCTCTAATCTGTGATGGCAAGTCTGGTCATGTGACTTGCTGTGGCCAATAGGGTGTTGGAAGAAATGACATGTGCCATATCCATGCAGAAGATTTAAGGGCCATCACATGGTTCTGCCATTTTCTCTTTCTCTATTTTTCAATCTGTCCAGTAGCCATAGATCCCAAAATGAATTCCAGAATGGAGAAGATATTTGGAACAGAGCCTTAGTGGACCCACAGATGACAAGTAGCATGAACGAGAAACAATTTTACTTTGTTGTAAACTATTGATGTTTTAGTGGTTTTGTTAATGAAGCATCTATGCTTGATGAAGCAGCTTCCATCTATGTTCTTTATGATGGCTTCATTCTTAAGTAAGATCGTTGCCCATAGCTTGTGGCTTACAGTCTTAATCCAAATCAGCCAAAAATAAAGTATGTTTCTTCTGACAAATCCTGAACAAGTCCCAAGCTTGACCCTCACCTTTGTGTGTGCATTCAAACTCGCTTCAGTCATGTCCGACTCTTTGCGACTCTATAGACTGTAGCGCACCAGGGTCCTCTGTCCATGGGATTCTCTGGGCAAGAATACTAAAGCGGGTTGCCATATCCTCCCCCAGGGGATCTTTTCCACCCAGGGATTGAACCCACATCTCTTATATTTTCTGCACTGGCAGGTGAGTTCTTTACCACTAGCACCACCTGGGAAGCCCTGACCCTCACCTAGCCCCTCTCTAATTTTATCAATATAGCCAAAGAGTTCAGTGTTCAGTTGTCCAGCCTTGGTGACTTCAGATGAAGAGGTGGGTCCCCCTGGACTCTGGCACCCCCAGGCACTGAGAGTATTGATGTCTTTCTTCTAGAATTCCTGAAAAAACACAATCCCTAAAGAGTTTCAATATTAATCCATTTCAAAGCATTCACAGTAACTCACAGAGTCAAACAGATTTAAGAATTTGGCATTTTTACAATATTTACTAAAACTACCATCTGTAACATTTTTTATTCTCCTACTTTACAAGTCTAACTTGTCTTCTTTACAAACAATAACCAATAAGATGATGTGAAAGATTAACTTAACATTTACTGAATAAAACAGATGAAATCCTAAATAAAACAAATTTTGACTTGAAACACAACCTAACCTACTTATTAAGGTCAGAATCCAAATATTTTTCATCCATGATACAAACCAAATACTCAAAATCCATTCCCATGCCATAAAATCAATGAATACTGATTTGCATGATTTTAGTTAGGGAAATCTGTGCTGTGAATTACTGGTCAATTTTAAGTATTAAAACAATGGCCCACAATTTAATAGTGCAACCTAGGCAGACAGCAATAAAAATATATGTCCGTTTCATAAGTTAAATGATCACAGCTCCTTCAGTACATTTCTTATATTACTTAAGGCAATCAATGCTAGCTGCTCCCAAACAGAAAGACCCCAAATTTCAAAGATTTAACACATTAGAGGCTTCTTTCCATTCAGATGACTCTCCAAGGTAGGTGCTCCAAACTGACTGGTGACTTTCCTTGATGCAGTGACGCAGCACCCAGGGCTCTTACATCTCTCAGCCTTATGCTCTCCATCTCTAGGGCAGGGTTTATAAACTTTCCCACAGTTCAGACCAGATGAGTCTTTGTTTGGGGGGCAGGGGCGGTGGAAATGTCCTGTGCATTGTAGGATGTTTAGCAATATCCCTGGCCTCTGCTTACTGGATTCCAATAACTCCTGCACACAACAGTGATAACCGAAGATATTCTCAGATTTTGCCAAATGCCCACTAGGGGGCCCAAAATGCCCCTTGGTTAAGAACCACTGGTCTAATGTCAGGCCTGGCATCAGTTTTGTTAAGATAACTAACTGATTCCATTGTGTAAAAGAATATTGAGGACAATGTCCTCATCACATAACAAGGAGAAAGTATGGAGAAAACAAGATCACCTCTTTAAAAAGCCTTGGTTTGGAAGGATCACATATCACTTCAACCTCACGACGTGGATAAGAACTAGTCCAGTGTTTTCCCTCTCACTTTCTCATCTCCCATGCAGAGGAGGGAAGATGCTAGGAAATACAGACCCGAGCTGGGCAGTCACTTCCCAGCAACAATTCTATATGGGAGGGGAGTACAAAATGTGGCGGACAGAGGCAGCTATGCCTCCTTTCTCAATTGTCTCCCCTTTTCATAGGAGATCGCACCTCTTATATGGCCAATGCATCTGTCTCAGTTTCAGCTAATGAGTCTTCCTAGACAACTGTTTTTAATCAGCATTGGCAGGGTGAATCATTCTCTACCCTCTGGCATCAGAACTGTTGTTACGAGCCAGAGCTGCTGGGAGCCAATAATAATAACAACAGAGTACTTTCTATGTACCAGGCACCATTCTGAGTGTTTCACATTTATGTGCTCATTTAATCCTTGCAAACAATCTATGGTGTTGGTGCTATTAATTATGCACAGTTTATAGATGATGATTTCATCTAAGGTCAAAGGGGAGTGGTGGGCTTTACACCCAGGCTGTGGGACTGCCCCAGTTCATCACCACCAGGTTATGCTGTTTTCTACAGGGAAATCTCTCCCAGAGAGCAGAGTGAAGTCATAGCAGAGAGCAGCACATAAATCTGGGGAGAGAAGAAACCCCCAGGCCAGTTCTGCTCTGCCTTTGCATGCTTTATTTATACCAGCCAATAGCTTCCTCTTTCTCACTTAAGTTAATATGATCTTTCTGTTACCTATATAACCAAAGAGTCCTGATTGCTAAATATATGAAAGCATTAACCCACATGGGTTCTCCTGTTCTAAAAATTGAACATCCTAGGTTCACAGTCACTTAGAACAAAAGTTAGGACTGGAATCTCTTCTCCCTAGAGCCAAGGGAACTGATGTGAACCTTCAGGTTACTGGCATCTTAGTTGGGGTAGAATCTATTAGAGAACTCAACACCAAGCAACACTAACGCTGGTGTGGGCTTGATCTGGGCTCCAACAACTGTTCTATCTGGACACTGAGAGCAAATCTACACCTTATGCTCATTTCTGGAATTTTAGAACCCTAAACCCATCCTGGATGTCCAGATGGTTTCTCAGTATCCTGTCGGGCCTTTCTCTCGCCATTCTCCTTCTTACCACACGTGTGAACGCAACCTTCAGCCCCAGTGGATTTAGTTCTAGCATCAACAGGCTTACCCAAGGCAGACTGCATATCTTTACCTGGGAATGCTGACCTTTTCTGGATTTCCTGTTTTTATCCATCATCAGACATTCCTGATGCCAAGCAACTTGCTCTGATTACTAGTCATGCTTTATTAATATCCATAAAACTTGCCATTTACTTCCTGGCAGAGCTGAGTCCACTGCCTGAGTATCTCCCCAGTCTACTGACCACATCTATTTTGAGAACCTGCCCTCTGTCCAGTGTAAACTAGTTCCATGTGGTTAACCATCTGTGGTGGACCATCATCACCAATCATTTTATCTAATGTATACTTACTGCATCACCACATTGTACTAGGCACTGGGGGTTCCAGGATGAAAAAGATACATCACATGATGATAAGATATATCACACTCTTTTCTTCATCCCCTCAACAATTTTCTATTTTCGAAGCCAACTATGTATCTTTCCCTGGCCAGTGCAAGCAACCCACTCCAGTACTCTTGCCTAGAGAATCCCACAGACAGAGGAGGCTGGCAGGCTGCAGTCCATAGGGTCGCACAGAGTTGGGCACAACTGAAGCGCTTAAGCAGCAGCAGCAGCGGCGGCAGCGGCGGCAGTACAGGTTAATTACAGAGATGAGCTAGATAAATGAGGTCCCTGCCTTCACAAAGCTTAACATTGACAGAAAGAGATTATAAATAAGAAAACAAATTAAAAGCAGAAACTAATTATACAGACTGTAATAAGTACTTGAAAGGGGAATAAAAGGAGTGCTGAAATAGGGAATAAAAGAAGGGATCCATTTGGATGCAATAGTCAAACTTATGAGACCTGTAGGTATTTCCCTGTCCTGTGCTAATCTTGCACTTCAGAAACTGGAAAATTTCAAATGACAGCCAGTGATTTGGCTGTTTTATTTGATCAGCATAATACTTCAAAAAAAGTATTAAAAAAAAAAAAAAAGTCAAGTGAGGTATGGTTCGCCAATGTGCCCCGGGCCTCACCTTCCACTATTGCTTTACTCAGACTTAATTATATACTTGTGTAATCTGGTTTTTTTTAAGTAATTATTTATTTTTGGCTGCTCTGGGTCTTCGTTGCTGCATGCGAGCTTTCTCTCGCTGTGGCCTGAAGGCTTCTCCTGTTGTGGATCACTCTAGGGCATGTGGGCTCAGTAGCTGTGGCACACAGCCTTCATTGCTCCATGGCATGTGGGATCTTCCCGGACCAGGGATTGAACCTATGTTCCTTGCATCAACAGGCAGATTCTTTACCCCTGGACCATCAGGGAAGTCCTGTAATCTGTTTTATTGGCCCTTTCCAGCACTTTGAGATTGCAATTCTTGACACAATCTTTCAAATACTTGAGGCAACTGATTAGATTTCCATCCACTCCTCATCCCTATAATTTGATAGATTCTCTCCAAGTTTATCTGGATGAATACTCCTCTTCTACCTTTAAACTGGAAATGAAGCTGAAAAATCATATGTGTTAATGTGAATTTGTGCTGTTGAGTGTGTACACAAGGAAGCATACTGTTGACTGCTTGCAAAATAGAAGAATTAAGTTTGCCAGCTCTTGAAGTAATAGCTCTTGCCTCGATAATGACTTCAGCCAGTCACTTAAGAATCGTAATGAAGATACAGAAGTGATCCCTCAGAAACATCTCTCATCTTTGAACCATTTGTCCATAAAACTGAACTAGAAGACCAAGAACACTAAAGTAGATCTGAAAATACTGGCCAGCTATGAAGTGATGAAGTTCACTCAGAAAGGCTGCAAGCAACTTAGCAGACACCCAAGGCATTCCAGACAAGCTAGAAGATTATGATATTATAACTTAAAATGACAGTGTCAGACTCCATGGTCAAATGAAGATCAGAAATGAAGTCAGTCCAGTACAGCAAAGGAAATCATGAACAAAATGAAAAGACAACCTGCAGAATGGGAGAAGATATTTGCAAATGATGCAACTGCTGCTACTGCTGCTGCTAAGTCACTTCAGTCGTGTCCGACTCTGTGTGACCCCATAGACGGCAGCCCACCAGGCTCCCTCATCCCTGGGATTCTCCAGGCAAGAACACTGGAGTGGGTTGCCATGTCCTTCTCCAATGCATGAAAGAGAAAAGTGAAAGTGAAGTCGCTCAGTCGTGTCCGACTGTTAGCGACCCCATGGACCACAGCCCACCAGGCTACTCCGTCCATTGGATTTTCCAGGCAAGAGTACTGGGGTGGAGTGCCATTGCCTTCCCCGGATGCAACTGACTATGGCTTAATTTCCAAAATATACAAACAGCTCATATAACTTGAGAACAGTAAAGCAAATAACTCAATAGAAAAATGGGCAGAGAGAGAGGGTTGGATTGGGAGTTTGGGATTAGCAGATATAAACTGGTATACATATAATAGATAAATAACAAATTCTTATTGTACAGCACAGGGAACTGTATTCAAGACAAATTATAATGGCAAAGAATATGGAAAAGAATGTATATATATATATATATATATATGTGCAACTGAGTCACTCTGTTGTACAGCAGTAACTAACACAACATTGTAATTCAACTATACTTGAATAAAAGATAAATTTTTTTAAGAAGAGGGACTTTCTGTGTGGTCCAGTGGTTAAGAATCCGCCATGCATAATGCACCGGTTCAATCTCTGATCCAGGGAGGCAACATATTCCACAGGACAACTAAGCCAGTATACCGCAACTACCGAAGCCTGTGCACTCCAGGGCCCCTGTTCCGGAACGAGAGACCACCACAGTGAGAAGCTCGCGTACCACAACTAGAGAAAGTCCTCACTTTCTCTAGTAGCGAAGACTCAGCACAGCTAAAAATAATAAAAATAACCAAATAAGTAAACATTAAAAAAAAGAAATCAAATCAGTCTAGAATTCATTTTATGAAATGTCGAGCAGCTTCTTTCACGGTGATGAAATTACAAATTTTTTATTTCCCCCCTTGATATTGAATTGCTTTAATAACAATACTTTTTATTATCAGATAAAACAATAAGACAGTTTCCATTTGGGATAAAAAGAAACTTAAATGAATTCAAGGCACATCTGAAAGTACAAATCAAGAGTGAAACTGGATTCAGCTTCCAAACACCTGATTTCCTGCACCCTCAGAGGAGACAAATCCAGCAGCGGGAGCACACTTGTAAATTACAGATCTAAATTTACACCTAGAGGGCTACTGAGAGGCAACAGGAAAGCAAATGGTGTTGATGACTGCAGTAGGCAGGCTCACACTTAGGTTTGCCACTTGGGGCCCTAGACTCCCACATACTACACTATAAGCAAAGAACTTTCAAGACCACCCACATGTACAAGAGCAAGTCCCCCAACAGGTAAGACAAGAGTTCTCATACAGCCCTGTACAGTGCCCAGATCTCATGTCTACGCTTTCCTGATACTTCCTCTCTTTGCCTAACTTCAAAGCAGTGAGCATGGAAGAATTATCTATACTTTTATGTGTGTGTGTGTGTGTGTGTATGCTCAGTCATAGTCCGACTCTGTGACCTCATGTAGCTGGCCAGGCTTCTCTCCAGGCAAGAAAACTGAAGTGGGTTGCCATCTCCTATTCCAGAGGATCTTCCTGACCCTGGGATCGAACCCACATCTCTTGTGTCTCCTGCACTGGCAAGCGGATTCTTTACCACCAGTGCTAGCTGGGAAGCCCAACATTTTTTAGGCCGTGCTACATGGCATGTGGGATCTTAGTTCCCCAATCAGGGATTAAATCTGGGCCCCCTACATTGGAAATGCTTAGTCTTAACCACTAGACCACCAGAGAAGTAAAAAAAAAATTTTTTACAGTTGACCAATATATATGACCATTTATCTGACTCCTGCAGACCAGTAAAGCAGTTTACTTACATGTGGGGTCATTTATAAATACTTTATTAAACTCATAAAGATATCCCAGAATAAACACCATCTTTCTAAACAGAATGAATAGATAATTGAGCTTAAGATTTTCTTGTAATTAGGTATTTCCAGTATTTCGCCTGATCAATAGTCATAAATTCATTTACTTCCTTACATTTCATCTAACAGATTTTCAGGTTAGTGTTTTCAGTTGTTTACAACCAGTATTGCAGATTTTACTGATTTTTGAACTGCCCCCTCCACAGGGCACTTTTTTCTTTAAGCCAAGTTGAAGTTTTGTTTTTTTTTTCCTTATATTAATAAATTCTTTCTTNAAAAGCAGTGATACTCTACAGCAGAACTTCTTAACATTTTTGTGCCAGGGACTCCTTTGACAATCTGGTCAAGTTTATAGTTGCTTTCTCAGATAATTTTTTGATGCTTAAAGCATACCACACATAATCATAAAGAAAAACAATCTTATGAAAATCTAGTTATCAAAATATAAATTCATGATATAGTAATACATGTGTTTATTTTTTAACACATTAAATAATGATATCTAGCCTAGGTCAATAACTGTAATTTTATGACATGGATGAGCATACATAATACTTTGAAATGTCTGTAATAAGTCTTTGTTGATATGAAAACAGTTATGATGTCTAATTTGTTTTTCTGATTGTTATCTACATTGATTATTTAAGTAAGCTAAATTTCATTTGAAGCTTCTTGGAAATAGAGATAATATTTTTCTCCTCTCCAATTTCTTCATAGACAGCAATTCTCTTCTAATTGAAATATAGTTGTTTTTTTAATATTGTTTAAGGTGTACAGCGAAGTGATTTGGTTGTGTATATATATATATGTAAATATGTATATATTCTTTTTGATCCTTTTCTATTATAATTCATTATGCTATAGAATATAGTTGCCTGTGTTATACAGTAAATCCTTCTTTATTCATATATGGGAGTGTGCACCTGTTAATCCTATACTCCCAGTTTATCCCCCTTCCCCTTCCCCTTTGGTAACCATATGCTTCTTTTCTATGTCTGTGGATCTGTTTCTGTTTTATAAATAAGTTCATTTGTAATATTATTAGATTCTACATATAAGTGGTAGTCCTTCCCTTCCCCCCTCACAGGGGCCAGACTCTAATCATGATCAGAAGGTCTCCCTATCAGTTTGCAAAAATGTTTGCAAATCCTGTATCTGATAAAGGGTTGCTATTTCTAGGATGTATAAAGATTTCCTACAACTCCACACTGATCACTAGGTTACCTTCCCCTGGAGAGCTGGGGAAGGGTCTGCTCTGGTATCATGTTGAAAAGACAGTGATCTTTTTGCTACATTTCCAAGTTTCAAATAATCTTTTTAAGCATCTGTTTGTTGTGCTCATACTTATTTCTGAAGCAATCACTTAGTTCCTTTTCTGCCCTCCTTTAAAAATCTATTGACCAACTGCACATCAGCCAACATCATTCTTGAAGCTAGAACTTGTATATATTTCTTGTTTATTCAAACTAGCATTCAATCCACACAATAAACTCCCTTTGTTCCACCTTCCTCTGTGATGGCTTGCCCAGCCACTATCTTCTGTCAGCTTGATTTGTTCAGCCTAGCAACCTTGTGGACAAAAAGCAGCAAATCATACACATAAATCTTAAAAATGAACTTCATAAAGGCTGAGGAAGAGCTGAATAGACAGGGGGAAAATTCTAATGCAAGCAGTATTAGGATTAGACGTGTGACCTAAACCCTTTTAAAGGGGAGGAAAGCTACTTAACTGCCAAATCTCATCATAAGATAAAAACCTTTGCAAATACCTCATGGCACAAAGTCTAAAACTACCAAAGTCCTCAAAAAGTGGAGCAATGTACTTCCATGCTTTTGCAGTGACAATGGATCTTCCAGAATCTGCTATAAAAGGAGCTGGTCTTTTTGACTCCAACCTTCTGCCTTCAAATCCATCCTTCAGGCCCCACCCAGCCTTTTCTTCAGAAAACACTTCATCAGCTCACGCCATTTTTGTACTTCCTTTTGATTCTGGGGCAGGTTCTCAAGTGTTTCTGTGATCCATCTGGCTCCACTCCAGCTGCTCCTTTTAAATGATCAGTGCAGCTGATCTCGTGCAGTGTTTATCAAATGTAAGCTTTCACCAGCATCACACAGCTTGCAGGGTCCCATCCTGAAAGTTTCTGATTCTGCAGGTCAGGGGTTTGGGCCCAAAGATTTGCATTGCTACCCAGTTTCCAGGAAAGGCTTGTGCTCCTAGGTGAGAGAGCACACTGTGAGAACCACCTCCCGAATCCAAGCTTGAACTACTCTTTTCTAAAGCAAATTAAGAATTAAGAAGCAGCCCTTTGAGAAAGGAGACTTGGGTGATGGAAATGTTCTGTATCTTGATTGACACATGGTTACACTGGTACACACCTTTGTCATACTCATCAAACTGTTCCCTTAAAATGGGTATATTTTACTGTATGTGAACAATGCCTTGATAATATTGATTTCAAACTTAAAAAACAGTGGAACTGTGCTCCTATACATTTGCAGTGACATATCTGGTCAGTCTTAATTATTGAGTCCTCTCTTGGGGATAAGCACTCTGGTAAGTTTTACAAATATAGATTTCTCTCAGTCTGATGGTGGATAACATTAATAGATGTTAGAATCAGGAAAGTCAAAGCCCCATGGGATGCTGCACTAGAAATGATGATTTCTATTCTTTTTGTAAAAAAAAAACCTGCCTGGTCCACAGTAATTGCAGAGAAGGTGACATCAACTCTTTCATCGCCTGACCACAGCTGGCTGAAGCAAGGGTGACCTCTGGTCCAAGATGGATTAATCCAGGACTGGCGATGGGGACTCAGGCTGAGCCAGTTGGCTGTTAGAACAACAGAATTTAGAACTGAGGGAACCAAGCGTAAGCAAAGGAGAGCAAGTAAGGAGACCAGTGGGGAAACAAGAAACCAAACTTCTACAGATCTAAAATGCTTGACAAAGTTCTGGTTCCTCTCAGGCCCAGTTATAAGTACTGCTCTTTGCAAAGAGCACTGGGAGAATCTCCTGGCTCTTGAAAATGGATACGCAGAAGAAACATCCAGGCAGCTTGCTTACGTGCCAGTTCCTTAGATTTGGGGTTGAGCAGGTGTGGGCAGGCTGCAGGGATGAGTAGTTAGAACCAGCACCCAGTGATTCTGAGGTAGGCAGTCTATGGAATCACATGCTGAGAAAGAAACACTACCCTACATCTATTTGCTTGGTTGGTTGTTTTTAACTTGAACTGTGAGTGGGGGTCTGGTTCTTAGAATTTAAGAAATGGAATATTTCCTACTATATCAGTAAACAAAAGATGTCACAGTCATTAGTGATTGCAGCCCTGAGGAAACAGAGGAAGAAAAAGAATATCTGCCATCTAGCAGCCGTCAGACTGCAGCCATTCCCTTAGGTGAGGCCTGAAGAAACTTAGGATATGAACACATGGATACTGGCCCCAGATAGGAGAGGTGCATATCAAAGGAATAATTTCAGTGAGCCCAGACTCTTGGATCATCCCATCCACAAAAAGCACTAAATTCCTTGAGATATCTGATTTATTTCAATTAAAAACAATCTTTTGATGTTCAGACTACCTGTCTTTTGTTACTAAACTTCTATATAAGCTGGATCTTCCCTTCACCTCACTGGAGCAGTTCTCTCAGGGTAGAGATGCTGCCTCCTAGGTTTGAAGTCTGAAAAATTCCTGCTGAATAAAACGTAACTCAACTTTTAGGTTGTGAATATTTTTAAGTTGACAAATCAAAAGGCTCTAAGACAGTGTATATTATTATCAGGTTTAGAAAGTTAAGGAAAGCCATCAAATTGAGATATGGGTCTTCAGGGATAAATGAGAAATAGTCAGGCAAAGCGTATATGTGTGTATGACTGGGGATGGGCAAGAGAAGGAGGTTGTACAAAGGATCTAAGTCAAGAGAAGGGTATTATTTGGGGGGAGGGCAAAAATCCTTCCAAGTGGTTTGTACTCTGTGTGTGTGTGAGAGAGAGAGAGAGAGAGATAAGAAACCACAGCATGCAACAAGCACAAAACGCTATTGAAAAAGAGTCATCTCTCATTTCTTCCAACAGGCAGCCTTCTCTTCCTTTCCATGCCTCGGGGCTTCTGCTGGCATTTTGGCTGCCATTTTCTATTTCCCCTACCCAGACCCTGTTTCTCTCTGGCTAGCTTCTCAGACATTTGTAGAATCAAAACCCACCCACCATTTTAAAAGAGCATTTAATGCTAAAGCCTACAGGAGAAGGCCTTGAGGCTTTTTGCCCTGGGGCTCAGCTTGAGAGTTTGCCAGGAGCACTCAGTGCTGAGGCCTGATTGAACCTGGAAAAAGGAGGCAGCTTATACTCAAGAAGTGTTTAAGACCAAGGGGGCCAAGAGCCCATGGGAAAAAAATCCTGTTTTCCTCCCCATTGTGTGGAAAAATTCTCAGGTGCATGTAGCATGGTGTTTCTGGGAGCACCCCCAAGTGGGACGGAGGTGCAGCTGCCCTCTGGTGATGGTATGCGTGTGCATCCTTCTTCCTGTGAGGATGAAGAACTGTCACCTGCCGAATCAGTAAACAAAGGATGTTGTGACCTGTGACCTTCATTATGCACCTGAAGGGATTCAAGGTGGGGAAAAAAAAGGTATTAGCTCTAGATAGTTACAGCCATATCAAAAGAATGATTTCAGTAAGTACAAACTCTTGCACCTTCCCATTCATAGAAAAGTGTTAAATTCATTAACTTTAAAGGTATCTTTTTTCTTTAATCTGGAGAAGGAAATGGCAACCTGGAAAACCCCATGGATGGAGGACCCTGGTAGGCTACAGACCATGAGGTCGCAAAGAGTTGGACACGACTGAGCGACTTCACTTTTTTTTTCTTTAATTAACAGTAATCTTTTGATATTTGGACTACCCGGATTTTGTTGCAAATATTCCCATTTATTCTGGTCCCTCTCTTACCTATCTGAGAGCACTGTTCCCAAGCTTAAACCCTCAGCAAATACACTGACTAAAACATAATTCTGCACTTCTAGGTTGTGCTTTTTTTTTTTTTCCTTTCAGCACTTGTTTACAAACTCCTGCTCCTTGAGATTTCCTCCTAAAATAAACCACAGGCACCCAAGCACTCATCTCCAGTTGTACTCTAAGGAGAAGCTCAATAATGATAATGAAAGACAAGAATGAAAGAAAAATATAGCAAGGCTTGTCAGTTCCTCCTGGCCTTCCCTGTAAGGTGCTTGTTCATGTTAAAAGTCTAAGCTCGGTCTGTTCACCACACGATAGGCCAATTAAACAAGAGATGAGGTGTTAAGGCAAGGAAAGTGAAAGTGAAGTCGCTCAGTCGTGTCCAATTCTGCATCCCCATGGACTGTAGCCCACCAGGCTCCTCCACCCATGGAATTTTCTAGGCAAGAGTACTGGAATACAACTTTATTCAGAAAGCTGACTGACAGAGAAGATGGAAGACTAATGCCTCAAAATAACCATCCTGTCTGGGTCTGAAAGCCAGGTTCTTTTATAGGACAGAGAGGGGGAGGAGTTGAGGAAGTAAAGATCCTTATCTTGAAAAAACTCTTAGAATGACCAACCTCAAGGAGGTGATGTGTTAACTGCTTCAGGCAATGTGCAGGGCTCCCCAAGGAAGGTTATTATGCATGATTATAGTAACAAAAGCAATGGATAACAAAGGTTACAGTCAAAGAAACAGATTCATCATGGAGTCCAGATTTGGTTCTTCCCTGCAACATTCATGTCTTCAGCACTCTCCTGTTTTGACACTGTTCTAGGTATTCCCAGGAGAACACCCTTAGTTCTGTCTGGAGTGAGTGTCTATCTTATCCTGGGGGAATCAACACTTAAATCCTGTTGTGAATCAGATCCTGTCACCTCTCTGCTCACTATCCCATTGGCTTCCCATTAGACTCAGAATAAAATACAAAGGCAAAACCAATGTGGTGTACAAGGCACACCATGACTTAATCTCATCTTATCACTTTCTCCCCTGCTCACTCTGCTCCAATCACACTGGCTCATTTTCTGTCCTTAAAACTTAGCAGACAGTTCCTACTTCCGGCCTTTGCATTAGTCACACCCTCTGCTGGGAGTGCACACCTGCCCAGGTAGTCACAGGACTGCTTCCTTCTCAGCATTCTGCTGCTGCTGCTGCGGCTGCGGCTGCTAAGTCACTTCAGTCGTGTCTGACTGTGTAACCCCGTAGACAGCAGCCCACCAGGCTCCTCTGTCCCTGGGATTCTCCAGGCAATAATACTGGACTGGGTTGCCATTTCCTTCTCCAATGCATGCATGCATGCTAAGTCGCTTCAGTCATGTCCAACTCTGTGTGACCCTATGGACAGCAGCCACCAGGCTCCTCTGTCCACAGGCTTCTCCAGGTAAGAATACTGGAGTGGGTTGCCATTTCCTTCTCCAAGTCTCAGCTTTCTAGCTCAGATGAAACACAGACTCTAGAGAGGCTTTATTCCATTGCTAATCCAAAGTTACATCCCTCCCTAAGTCACATTCTCTCAATCTTTAGGGTCCTCATGGTGCCTCATACAATCACTGCAGGTACTCAAAAAGTGTTTCCTGGGACTTGCCTGGTGGTCCAGTGGCTAGAAATTCATGTTCCCAATGAATGGGGCTCAAGTTCAATCCCTAGTAGGGGAATGAGATTCCACATGCCACAACTAAAAGATTCTGCATGTCTCAACTAAGACCTGGTGCAGCCAAATAAATAAATACTGCAGGTACTCAAAAAGTGTTTCCTGGGACTTGCCTGGTGGTCCAGTGGCTAGAAATTCATGTTCCCAATGAATGGGGCTCAAGTTCAATCCCTAGTAGGGGAATGAGATTCCACATGCCACAACTAAAAGATTCTGCATGTCTCAACTAAGACCTGGTGCAGCCAAATAAATAAATATTAAAAAAAAAAATTACTTCCTGAAAGGATGAATTAATGAACAATGAAACCTCTATACAAGTTGTGAAGTCTGCACGTGTTTAGTGGTACTTTGATTAATTCACTTATTATTTATTCCAAGCCATTTTCTGACTTTGATTCTTGGGATCCAAGAGGCCTTGGGGTCAAAAGCTTTAATTTCAGAAGTCTGTCCACGTACTAGGTAAGGTATGTAAAGCTAATGTCTATAAAAACCAACCCCCAGATCTCATGGGGTAAGCACATTAAAGGTTGCTTTCTCATTGTGTCATGATCCAGGGCAGGACAGCTGTGGGGTAGAAAGGAATTCTGTTTCCTGAAATTCTCTGGGCATCCCAGGATCCTTCCTTCTAGTGTGTCAACTCCAGGGCCTCAGGATTGGGCACCAGATCTTCTGCATCCAGAAGGCAAATGAGGGTAAAGAAGGTCGGGAAAGTAGTGGAGGCACCTTGCATGGCACCTTATATAGTAATAGCAAAAAACACTTCCACCCTCATTCCACCAGCCAGAACTCAGCCTCCTCCTCTCCCCACCATAATCCTCCCACAGGGGAGGCTATAATTGTTGTGGTTCAGTTGCTCGGTCATATTTGACTCTTTACGCTCCCATGGACTGCAGCATCCCAGGCTTCCTTGTCCTTCATTATCTCCCTGAGTTTGCTCAAACTCATGTCCATTGAGTCGGTGATGCCATCAAACCAGCTCATCCTCTGTCATCCCCTTTTCCTTCTGCCTTCAATCTTTCCCACCATCAGGGTCTTTTCTAAGGAGTCAGTTCTTTGCGTCAGGTGGCCAAAGTATTGGAGCTTCAGCTTCAGCATCAGTCCTTCCAATGAATATTCAGGACTGATTTCCTTTAGGACTATCTAGTTTGATCTCCTTGCAGTCCAAGGGATTCTTCTCCAGCCACACTTTGAAAGTGTCAGTTCTTCAGCATTCATCCCTCGTTATGGTCCAACTCTCACATCCATAAATGGCTTCTGGAAAAACCATAGCTTTGACTATACCAGACCTTTGTCAACAAAGTGATGTCTCTGCTTTTTAATGTGCTATCTAGTTTTGTCATAGCTTTCCTTCCAAGAAGCAAACATCTTTTAATTTCAAGGCTGCAGTAACTGGCCTCAGTGATTTTGGGAGCCCAAGAAAGTCTCACTATTTCCATTGTTTCCCCATCTATTTATCATGAAGTGATGGGATGGAATGCCATGATATTAGTTTTTTGAATGTTGAGTTTTAAGCCAGTTTTTTCATTCTCCTCTTTTACTCTCATCAAGAGATTCTTTAGTTCCTCTTCACTTTCTGCCATTAGAGTGGTGAAGTGAAGTGAAGTCACTCAGTCGTGTCCGACTCTTTGTGACCCCATGGACTGTAGCCTACCAGGCTCCTCAGTCCGTGGAATTTTCCAGGCAAGAGTACTGGAGTGGGTTGCCATTTCCTTCTCCAGGGGATCTTCCCAACCCAGGGATTGAACCTGGGTATCCCGCACTGCAGGCAGACGCTTTACCGTCTGAGCCACCAGGGAAGCGGGAACCTCAAAAGCAAGCCCCTGGTTCTGCCTGCAGTGAATCGCGGGAGTTGCCACGTTTGTATTCCTCAGTCTTTGAGAGGTACCAAATGGAACTGACTCACCCTTTTTGTGGTAGCACTTGTATATTTGAGGTTATTGATATGTCTCCCAACAATCTTGATTCCAGCTTGTGCTTCATCCAGCCCGGCATTTTGCATGATGTACTCTGCATAAAAGTTAAATAAGCAAGGTATCGATACACAGCCTTGATGTACTCTTTTCCCAATTTTGAACAGGTTTGTTGTTCCATGTCCAGTTCTAACTGTTGCTTCTTTAGTTTCTCAGGAGGTAGGTAAGACGATCTGGTATTCTTACCTTTCTAAGAATTTTCCACAGTTTGTTATAATCCACAGTCAAAGGCTTTAGTATACTCAATGAAGCAGAAGTAGATCCTTTTCTGGAATTCTCTTGATTTCTCTGTGATCCAACAAATGTTGCCAATTTGATCTCTGGTTCCTCTGCCTTTTCTAAACCCAGCTTGTACATCTGGAATTTCTTGGTTCACGTACTGTTGAAGGGGAAGTTGAATACAGAATTTCTCTGTGTGCCACCCAGGAGGCAAAAGAAACAGGCTTTGGTGAAAAGTGCCCCTCAGCCTTCAGATGATGACATTTGTAAATATCGGACTGGATCAGTCTTCCCTCTCAAGTACACATTTGCAGGCTGAAGCACCACTGAGGTCCGCGGCTGCTGAGAAGATGCAAACTTGAGATGGAAGCATAAATAAATCCTTTCTCCCATCCCATCTATGGTCAACACCTCCCACTGACAGCCTAACCAGAAGCCAGTTAATAAGGGGCTGTGGCAAACATAGCATATAGACATCTACCTCAGATCATAGTTTAGAGGAGAGCAGGATGGGCTTGGAGATGACAATCAACAGATGAATAACCAGCAGAGTGTCAAATTTATTCACTGAACAGAAATGACCAGGAGGCTGCAAATCTCAGGTTACCCCACTGGATACTTTTCTAAGGCCTTTTCCAAGGATCTCTTCTCTGAGGGAACAGCCATCAGGAATCCATCCACATATTCAGGACAGAAAATACAAGAAGAAGAGTTACTGTATTTGGAAGAAACTTCCTGACCACCCGGAAAGGCCATTAAACAACAAATCAAAACAATTCGAGAGCAGTTAAGCACAGAAATGTCCAGTCCTTAGTGCAACGGACAGAACGATGGCATCATATGCCTATTTGACTGGGATGCTGGACTCTAGGCATTTGCAAGCTGGGTGAAGGAATTAAACCAGCCACAAAAGAGGATGAGAGTAGCTATGCAGTTCTTTAGCACTGGGACTTGTAGTCTTGAAGGCTTTTGAAATACGTAATATAAAATGAGGCCAAGGCTCATTCATACACATAAAGCCAGGATAATAGGGAGGATCTTTGGACAGCACTTGGAAATTTGGACAGAGGAGCATTTTCAAGCAGAATGAAGGTCCCCTCTATCTTCAACCTTGCCATCTTGAGCCTGTGGCTTCTGCCTTCAAAGTCACAGAAAGGTTGCTGAAGCTCCATCCATCATTTCTATGTTCTTGGCAGCAGGAAGAGGGGGAGGATGGAAAGGCAAAAAAGCAAGTCTCCCACCTGTGTCAGCTCCCAACTGGGATCCTTCCTGAATATCCCACAGAACACTACTTAAACCTCACTGGTCAGCAGTTGGTCGGCTGGTCATATTTAATATTGTGGGAGGAAGGGAGATGCAGTGTTTTAGCAAAGTACACTACCACCTCAAATAAGACTGGGGTTCTGTTATTCAGAATGGAGGAACTGGTATCAGGTAGGTGCTAAGGTTTTGGCTTCCTAGGTGAGTCAGGGAAAAGACTCAGTTTTTTTCTTGATCACCAGGTGCCTCACCCTTAGCTCCACCCTCACCCTTTGTGAGGGATCAGAAGGCACCACCCCAGGAGCCTGTCCACTGTATCCTAAGACACCCTTTACCCAAGATAGGTAAATGCCACGCACAGAGGCTAAGGGAACTTCTGGTTTCTGCTGGCCCGCTCATTGGCCATGGATCACCCAACCACTTCAGAAATTAGCAAAATTCATTCCAGACCTCAGAGCCAGCAGGTATAAAGTTACTAACACTGCTTGAGTTGATCAGCAACAACTTAGCATTGTGAATAATTAACCCTCATAGAAATAACATCAATAGTCATCTTTCACTGATTGTTGACTTTGTGCCAAGCACTGTGCCAGGCATTTTACCCCCAGAGGCTTGCTGCAGAATATTAAATATGGTAATAATGCATGTCAGTCACAGAAGAGGTTTAGGCTAGTTTCTTATTCAATATTATCCTGTTAGCAAGTGACAGAACTATGATTAAACCCAGGTCTTCTGGCTCCAGCTCCCATGATCTTTCTAGCAACTCCCAGTTGGTTTAACCTAAGTCATGTGTCAAACCTTTATATCAGTTACAACATAGGTTCTTGGTTGGAGCACAGACCAAGCAAGAGTGGTTTAGATTGGTTCTGGTTCGAGTCCAAGTCCAAGTAGAGAGTGGCCCTAGCAGCGGGTGGGAGCTGGTAGCAGTGCTCTGGCCCACACAGTAGTAGAGGGACCCAGACACTTTCCACCTTGAAGATCTGGCATCTCCTGGTGTGGGAGCAGGTCATCGAGAGGACATGCCTGCCAGATGACTCATAAGGTGGGCCCAAACAACTGGAAACTTCTCACCTCCCCCCATCCTTAGTATGTACATTCTGTCTACCATTCCTGCCCTTGGCCATTTCAAGGATGTAGGCTTGAAAGAATAATATTAAAAAGGAAAGAAAGAAAAGACATCTTTACCCAAAATTTTCAATCAAGAATTAATCACTATGAGTCTGACAGTGACCCATCAACAAGAGAACTTTAAGAATGATGTCTTGTTATCTTAACCTGTTGTTTTACACACACTGAAGAGTTGGGAGTAACCGTCCTCTTGAGGCTCACAGTGTACAATGATCTGCACAATGTAAGCACAACTGGGTGACGGACTCTGGAATCAAACACGTATCTTTCTGGTTCCAGACCTACTTACAACTTTCCTCCAAAGACTCACTTGCAACTTCAGGGTCAAAATTACCTTATTTGATACATAACATCACTCTCACTCTAATCTTCAAATTCCCATGTCTTCCTTTCACATTGTGCTGTGCATACAACACATGTGGATTCTGCTTCACAGAGGTTCCCATATCCTGGTGCATTCACACCCTCTGCTATTTATGTCCTCAGACCTGGGGCATGACTCCCCACCCCCACCCCAAAGACTCACTTGCAACTTCAGGGTCAAAATTACCTTATTTGATACATAACATCACTCTCACTCTAATCTTCAAATTCCCATGTCTTCCTTTCACATTGTGCTGTGCATACAACACATGTGGATTCTGCTTCACAGAGGTTCCCACATCCTGGTGCATTCACACCCTCTGCTATTTATGTACTCAGACCTGGGGCATGACTCCCCACCCCCACCCCGTCCCTCATTCAGCTGTGACATACTCTTTTATTTGGGGGCCAGAGATCTTCACAAGTTCATCTCTGATTAAAATATGTCACTAAAAATAGCTGGATGCCCAGGAGAAGAAAGGTGAGAGCGAACCCAGGGCGGAGCAAATGAGTGTCAGGGGTATCCTTTTGAACACACATGAGGCAACTCTTTTAGAGGTTTCCTTTCATCTCCAAATAGGATAGAGAACCCAGAGCTTCACAAGTGGGAAGTACACCTGCCAAGCCCCATCTTGATCGCTTGAGTGAAGGGGGTGAAAGGGAAGAGATAGAGAATGTTTCCAAATTCATTGTCTTAACTAAGAATGTTGTGTTATCCCACAGCCAGCCACATCCAAACAGCAGCAAAGCAGAGACACAGACGATAAAGGAAAACCAAAGTCACACTCTTCAATTTCACTCTAATTTTTACAACCAAAAAACTAGAGACAACTGTTTTATTTCAGCTGACATTTAAGTTTGGGGTCACTTTCAAAATGTAAATGTGCTCTGGGCATTGTTCTCAGTACTTGACAAACAATTCCTTTAATTTGCAAAGCAATCTTGAAAGGGAAGGACTATTATTGTCCTAACCTTAAAGACATAAAATCGAGAAACAGAGAGGTTAAGATAACTGGCTAAGTTACAGTAGTTAGTGAGTAAGATGGGAGACACATCCAGGCATTGTCTTCAGAGTCTCTGGGTGAAATCACTGCTCTACACAGCCTCTGAACTCTCACCCTAGCTTGGTTTTTTAAACACCCTGAGTGGCTCTTTTGTCCATTGTAACAGGTGTTGACAAACGACAAGCCTGTGGGCCAATCCCTGCCCACTGCTTGTTTCTGTAAATAGGTTTTACTTGAATACAGCTTCATGCATCATTTTATGTCTTATCTGTGGCTATTCTTGCCATGCAACGACTGATTAGGTAGCTACAACCCAGACCGATTGGCCTGCAAAACCTAATATATTTATTAACCGGCCCTTCACAGAAAAAAGTTTGCTGACCCCTAAGTTATAGACTTGTCAGGTATTCCTCTGATTGCAGGTTTCTTGATTATGCTATTAAATCATAATGCAGTAAATTCTATAACACAGTGATCCCCAACCTTTTTGGCACCAGGGACTTGTTTCATGGAAGACAATTTTTCTGTGGACCACGGGGTTGAGGGGATTGGTTTCGGGACATTACATTTACTGTGGCCTTTATTTCTACTATTATTATATCAGCTCCACCTCAGATCATCAGGCATTAGATTCCAGAGGTTGGGGACCCCTGCTATAACCAACCCACCCAAAGCCTTAGCTCATATAGTGAAGAACTCGCAGGTTTGACCTCTAGAAACTGCAATTGTGCAGAAGACGCCTGGGAACCTAGGAATCAGCAAAAATATTCTCAGAACTCCACTGAAGGAAAAAGATACCAACAAATGCTCCATAAAAAAAGACACAGAAGTCATCTTGGGCTTTTACTTGGGGGAAGGCTTCAGAAGTAGGAGGAGAGACAGAAATATACAGAGAGGAGAAGCAGAGCAAGAGGCAACTCTTGTAACACCTAGCAACAGACATCCTGCAGTTAAAGACCCAGGTTCAAATTACAGCTCCACCACTCGTTACTAGTTTTTTAAAGCTCAGTTTTCTCACCCTAAATGGAAGGAATAATCTCATTTATTGGTGGGGGTAGGGAGGCAGGCAGATTAACCAAGACTATAACGTATATGACATTCTTAGCACCCTGCCTGGGATTTGCTAACTACTCAGTGGAGCGCTATTATTAGGAATAACGATAACTACAGAAGAATAAAAATATGTGATTATTTATACAAAGTTACTCTGCCCAATGCAAGTCTGCTGTCAAACAGTAACAGGATGATGGCAAGGGACAAAATTGGATGTTTGTCATGAGAAGCCCAAGTCAAGGAAAGTTGTATCCACATTTGCAAACTCCATGTAAAAAAGTAAAGAAGTACGTGTCACGTTTCCATCAGAAACGGTTCAAGCAAAAATATAATGTAGGTGGGCAGAGGTAAGCTGTAATCACCTGGAAAAATCACTTCAATGAAACAGATGTCTTATTCCCTGACAATGCTGTGGGGTGGAAGTTCACACTGTCAAATCTGAAAGAAGGCAGTTAACATTTCCACCTTTTATTATCGAGTGAAAGAATCTATCCAATAGAATGAACATTTGCTGACAAAATACCAATTTTTAAATACCCTTTTTTCATAGCTTTCCTCTGAGATCTGGAAAGGACCAATGATAGTCCACCATTACGCTTTTCCAAGTGTAATCAAGCTCAGTGCTAGAGAGTGCACCAAGAACTGCTCATGACTCGGACTGTTTAAAGCAGCCGCATCATTGTAAAAATACTTTCTTACTCTTAATTTGTTTGCATCAAACTTTTGACCCCTAGTAAACTGGACAGCCCATTCTTCTAGGCAGTGAAAGTACAGCTAGAGTGGGCACAGGGAAGTATATAAAACAGCATGCTTCTTTTTTTTTTCCCTTCAAAATACAAATTGAATTAATTTAACACAGTTGGAGCAAATTACCATGATATGTCCTCAATTTGTGTCTTACAGCCGCATTGGGACTGGGCTTTCTGGTCCCAGTCTAAGGGCACATGGTTTTTATTACTTAATCAGGATCCTGCATTTCAACTTGCAGGTTTAAATGGATGCAATCACTTCATTTGTGGTGGCCTCAAATACCCTTAACTTTCCTGATTAATCAAAGAAGTCACACTATCTTAATGTTGCAAGATATGTTTAAAACTGAAAGGTCACTTGATAGGAAAAGTGACACTGACGATCATTTTTACCGCACAGCAAATAACATTACTGAAATGTTCCAACCAACATACTACAGATAAAGAAGCTCTTTTAAAGGGATTTATCTAAGACTTAAAAAAAAATTATAGTTAATTTACAATAGTATATTAGTTTCAGGTGTACAACATAGTGATTCAATATTTTTATAGCTTATATACTCCATTTAAAAGATAGAAAATACTGGCTATATTCCCTTGGCTGTACAATATATCCTGATGGGAGAGCCTGGTGGGCTGCCGTCTATGGGGTCACACAGAGTCGAACACGACTGAAGTGACTTAGCAGCAGCAGCAGCAGCTTCTCTGTGTTATACAGAGTAGTTTGTATCTCTTAATTCTCTACGTTCATCTTGTCTCTCCTCCATCCCTCTGAACACGGGGAGGTGTTCTCTGAGCCCTTTTAGAAGTTTTAATGCGAGAAGAGTGCAATGGCTGTGGATAAAGTGCAAATCTTTAATAAGATTTGAAGTCTGAGCACAGGTCTGGTGGTTCATAATGTAAATATCATCCCCCACTTGAGAAATCAGAGATGTAATTAATATGGCTAAGGTCAGTATGCTGCTGAGATAGGATCAGAACTCAGCCTTTCAGACTCTCCATCCAGGATCACAACTGTTTCTCCCCAACTCCACCCTCATCTGGCAGAACCCTGCTGGAGTATTACACTTGGATGAACCAGGGCCAGAGCTGGCTCTGTGATCTGGGCCTCCCATTCAGGTCACATATGGTCCCCCTGCTCTTTGGTGAGGACTGAATTGATGGCTAGGCTCAGTCAGGTGCAACAAGGGAAGCGAGAAAACAATCCTCAGGCCTCATCCATTGTCAGGTTCCCTACCGACGCTGTCGGCTGTTATAAGCATCAGCTGGAAGATGGATGCTGGTATTCCAGAAAGACCTTTTGAAAATCAGGAGGGGCAGTGATGGGCCCCATGCTGTGGCAGAGGCATAATTACTTTCAATAACTGTCTCTCTGGGCTACTTGGTGACTTCCTAAGAAAAGTGCCTCCTTGTTGCAACAAAACATTCAGTGTTTATTTGCAGAAGGAAGGGGTAGGGCAAGGGGGCAGTTTTGAACCCATTTCTCATGGAAGGTCACAATGCTAAAAACTGCAGTCTGGTCATGGCTTACTCAGCAAAGCAGAAATATAATCATCTCTGGCTGAGGGTTCAGGATCTGTTTTCGGGAGCAATATTCTCATCTGAAACAAGATGAGCCGTTAGCATCTCTGATGAGGTATGCTCTCTGGAGAGAGAGCTGAGCCTCTCTGGCTGTGACTGTCAGGGATAACATAAAGCAGAGTCACTTGCAGCGTGTCGTCCAAGAACACAGACCCAGCTGACTCTGAATTCCAGGTCGGTCACCAACCAGCTGTGTTTCTGAACAAGGGTGCAGCCCCTCCAAGCCTCCCTTTTCACCTCTACAAAGTGTGAGCTATGTGGCTCATGGTGGAGACAGTATGAAATATATACTGTCTGGAAAGCACGTGGCAAGTAGCTGGCACTGATAGAGACACAGTCAATGCAGACTATCAGGACCAGGCAACAGGGCTTGTTCTTAGAAGACAGAGCTTATTCTAAGCGAATGTTTCAGTGTGTCGGTCAGATTGTTCCTGAAATTACCACTTTGTAGGTGCAAGAATTTTTTTTGGAGTTTTATCTGCTTCTTGCACCCTTCCTCGTGCTCATCAAGCCTGTCTGGGAACTCTCCACTGGCTGCTATGAATCTTTCAGACCAAACCAAAACCCCACCCCCTCCTGCTACCCCACTGCAGCATCTCTGGGGCAGACCATGGTCTCTGTACCTCTCTCTCCTTCTGTGTTGCACTTTCTATAGATGGGTGACTTTACCACCCACCTTCCTTCACATCTTTTCTCCCCAACCAGCTTAAGCTTCTGAGAAATGGGATTCCCTTACATTTCTCTATGGTTTTTGTTTTTTGAAAAATAGTTGATGTATGATATGTTGGAGAAGACTCTTGAGAGTCCCTTGGACAACAAGGAGATCCAACCGGTCCATCCTAAAGGAAATCAGTCCTGAACATTCACTGGAAGGACTGATGCTGAAGCTGAAACTCCAATACTTCCACCTGATGCGAAGAATGGACTCACTGGAAAACACCTTGATTCTGGGAAAGACTGAAGGTGGGAGGAGAAGGCGACGACAGAGGATGAGATGGTTGGATGGCATCACCGACTCAACGGACCTGAGTTTGAGTAAACTCTAGGAGTTGGTGATGGACAGGGAGGTGTGGCGTGCTGCAGTCCATGCAATCCACAGGGTCTCAAAGAGTCAGATACAACTGAGCGACTAAACTGAACTGAATATAAGTTACAGATGTACAATATAGTTATCCACAATTTTTCAAAGGTATGCTCTATTTATAGTTATCATAAAATATTGGCTATATTCCCTGTGTTGTACAATATATCCTTGTAGCCTATTTATTTTACACCTAATAGTTTGTGCCTCTTAATCTTCTACTCCTATTTTGAACCCCGCTCCTTCCCTCTCCCCACTGGTCACCATTAATGTGTTCTCTATGTCCATAAGTCTGTTTCTTTCTGTTATATTCACCAATTTGTTTTATTTTTTATATTCTACATGTAAGCGATATCATGCATATTTGTCTCTTTTGAACTTACTTCATTTAGCATAATACTATCAAAGTCCACACATGTTGTTGAAAATGGCAAAATTCCATTCTGTTTTTATGACTGAGTAGTATTATTCCATTGTGTGTATATGTAGGTGTATATATACATGTGAAGGAAAAAGCCAACCCAATACATCACATTTTCTTTATCCATTCATCTGTGATGGACAAATAATGCTGCTATGAACGTTGAGGTACATTCAGTTCAGTTCAGTCGCTCAGTCGTGTCTGACTTTTTGCGACCCCATGGACTGCAGCACGCCCGGCTTCCCTGTCCATCGCCAACTCCCGGAGCTTGCTCAAACTCATGTCCATCAAGTCGGTGAAGCCATCCAACCATCTCATCCTCTGTTGTCCCCTTCTCCTCCTGCCTTCAGTTGGGGTGCATGTATCTTTTCAAATTAGTATTTTTGTTTCTTTCAGATATATACACGGGGTGGAATTGCTGGGTCATATGGTAGTATTTTTAGTTTATTTTTTTTTAGAAATCTATAGACTGTTTCCCATAGTAGCTGTACCAATTTGTATTCCTACCAATAGTGTAAGAGGGTTCCCTTTTCTCAACATCCTTGCCAACATTTGTCACTTGAAGATTTTTTGACAATTGCCATTCTGATAAGTGTGAGGTAGTATTTCATTATACCTTACATTTCTTTGAGTCCTCCTCAACATCCAGCATGTGTCAAAGAATCTTCTAGGTTCTCTGATCCCTTCCTAGGTGAAGTATGGTCCACAGACCAGCCCCACTGGCATCACCCGGGAGCCTGCTGGAAATCCAGAATCTCAGACTCCACCCCAGATCTACTGAATCACAATCTGATTCCCTACTAAGTCTTATGCACAGAGTTGGACAAACATTGCTCTAATCCAGCATTTCCCAGACTTCAGTCATTCACATCTTCCTTTTTATAGCTTTTGCCATTTTCCAGTACCACCCACCCTATGTTTCACCTAATATATATTTTTAAGTGATTTTACATTGACAGTGTCTTGCTAGCCTCACCCTAAACAATAATATTGTCTGTTAATAATTTATTAGGCAAGGCAAGAAGAAATTTATTATTTAATAAAGTTTGAAGTTCTGAGTGTAAAACCAAATTCTTTTGGCACACGTTAAAATAATCACTGAAGTAAAATGATTCTCCATCTATCACCTAAAATTAACCCATATACCCCCAGGAGATTAGGTACCCTAGTAAGACAGTACTAGACATTTTGTAGCTGAATTAGAAGACATCTTCCCAACTCCAGATCCAGTGTTCCCAGTTTGTTCCTGCTCTCACCTTGTTGGGTGGATGCATTTGTCCTCAATTTACCAATGGTTGTGGGAGGCAGAAAACCTTGGTTCTGGCCTGCACTACCCTTAAATAACTTACCAAGTCACATCACCTATTGGGGTCATCTTTGAAGGCGGGCTTATCTCAAAACTCCCTTCCAGTTCTAACAATGTAACATAATAAATGAGAGCAGAGGCTCTGGAATCAAAAGGACTGGGGGTTGCAACTAATGGCTTCATTACTTGCTAATTTCATTAAATCTCAGTTTTCCTCATCTGGAAAATAGGAGTAATAATAACAACAAATGGCCATAACATTCAGATCACAGAACTTGTGATAAAGAAAATGATAGCTAAAAAAATTCTTAGACTTAAATGTGGCGCACAGTGTTCAATTTAAAAAAATAACTATTACTATTGTTCCTAGCTTCATCAAAGCACAAATAATAGTTAACATTTATGAAATACTTAGTATGTAGCAGGCACCATATGAAACAATTTTATTTTATCCTCTATTCACACAATGAGGTAGGAACTCTTATTCTCCCTATTTTAGAGATGAAGAAATTAAAGCACAGAAAAGGTTAAGCCACTTTCCTTTATATTTTTACCATGTAAACATACATCCTCTTGCAATGGTAGATGGATTCTTTACCATTGGTGCCACCTGGGAAGCCCTGGCATGCATTCTTAAATATCATTTAATCTTGCCTGGTAAGACGAGCTCTTTATAATTTAATCTATTAAAAAGACCCCTAATCATGGCCCCCCAAAACATCCTTTATAGGTAAAGTAACCATATAAGTTATCATTCAAACTGGAGTCACAGACATTAACCAGGACTGACCCGGGTAAGCCAGCATGATCACCTGACTTCCAGGATCCTCTGCTGGAAGTGAGTATTATTCTCACAGCCAGACACAAATAGGGTCCCCTTCCCACTGGATACTTGTACATAAAGTGACAGAGGACAATTAAAAGCAGCACATCCCCAGGGGTGAAGCAACACTGACTCAAATAAATACCTCTAGGCCAAAGACCTGTCGAGCAGAGAATTTATTCACCTTGGGCCTTAAGGAGATGTACTCTTCATAGAATTTTCTGGAAGACACTACTGAAATAACCATGGTCACCACATTCACACAACACACTGACTAATAGAACTGCCTTCCAAGATTTGCACATAGGTGCAAAAAAGAGATTTGGGGTCTGCAATGGGTTTTAAATCAGTATATCTGCCTTTTTCTCCCCCTCAGTGTCACCAGAAAGTATAGACACCACCATCACTGACCTGTTCTACATTCTGATCTGCGACTCTTGATGCTGACCAAGGTAAAAGTGACAGCTAAAGCTTTCCGTACACACACGAAAAATCATAGCGAAAACCTATCTGCCTGAATATAAATCAGCCTGTCCTCCATTATCCTGGGCATCAGAGAGAACAGAAATCAGTCTATGTTGAGTTAGGCACTTGTGCCTTGTGGGGAACATTCATTCGACTTCCCAGCAACTGTGTTCACCTGGAGGTCCAGGCCTCCAGCATCCACGCTCCACATGGCCTGGCTGGGACTCCCACTAGGGCAAAGAGCTTCCTTCGGCCAAGCCAACTGGGCCAGTCAGAACTGGAGCTGAGACGTTTTGTTCAGCAACTGGAGAAGGAGGGTTTATGCTTTTCCTGCTGGTCTTGAATCTGGAATTGTGTAAACCAGCAACTGCTACCATCATTGTCACCCAACAGGAAACAAAAAGGAAGGAAGAAAAAGGCAGAACGAAAGATGAAAAAAATTAATCAGATCCTGAAGTCACTGTTCAACCCTGAGGAAGATGCTCTTGAAATCAGTCTTACTTATGCACCATTTAGAAAAGTCAGTCTGTATATATGGGATGTATATATGTGTGTCTATATTCTAATTCTATTTAAATCGGGTGTTTGTCAACCTATGATACAAACATATCCTGTGGCAGTGACTTGCAAACTTTTTCATAGCAAATCATAGTGTGAATTATACTTTATCCAGCAAAGTGTGCACAGTCTCAGATTCAGGACAGACTCAAAGGTTCATGAAACTACAGAACCTTTATTGACATTAAGATGACGCCGATATTTTCTGTCCTTGTAATACTTAAAAGGAAAATACTGATGTGACCCAATAAACTGATTTCCTGAACTTCGCTTTGAAAAACACTGCTTTATATGATTAGGTTAAAAATGGATTTCACCGGAAAGAATGAGATTTTTTTTAAAAACTGACACAGGCTATTGAGGAAAATAGGAGGTTTGGCTCCTAAACCAAACATCTAGCAACAGAAAATTGCTACTTAACAGTTTCTCTCTGACCACATAGGACACGCACTTAACAGAGAAGAGAAAAGAATCTTAATGATCGAGATATAAATGAATTACCAAAAAATAAGGTAAGTGGCTTTTAAAGCAAAACAAAAACCACGTCTACAAAGAGACAGAAGAGAGATATCTAAGGAAATTAACACCCAAGTGCTGCTGATGAGCTGAGTTACATGATTTATTTATCTATAAGCTAAAGATAATAATTTCAGTGAACCTCAGCAGTCACTGAGTATTTTAAAATAGTGCCTTCGTGATAACATCAGATCTCTAGGGCATATTTAGGGGGAGGGATGGAGAGAGGGAGGAGAAAGAGACAGAAATTCCTTGCAGTATAATAAGACTGATGCCTTCATTTAAGTGTGTAATGTGTGTAAAACAAAAATGAAGAGTTCCTGAAGTTTCAGACAATTACTGCAGGCTGGACAAGACAGGACATTTTTGACGGGGGTGGGAGTGGGGGACAGGATATTTTTAACTGTTTTCCATGTACCTTATTTGTATTGTCAGTTAGCCAAAATTTCCTTTTTGTCTGCTCAAAAGCACTGCAGAGTCTTGATTCAATCTGTGGACTCAAATGGAGAGCTGGGATTCTCAGGCTCACTAGAAATAGAGGCCAGTCAAGTAAACAGTCCTGAGAAAACTGCATTTCCCCTCTGGAGAGGCTGGTGAACTTAACTCTGCCCATGCTTTTCCAGCTTGTCAGGCTCATGAACAGTTGTCTGCCTGCTTGAGATGCCATTAACTTTCCCTCCACTAACATGCAAATTCAAAACCATTATTCATTTCCAAACCAAGTGAAGTTTAAGACAATCGCTCGCATGCTCAGAAGAGACTTCTGAGAACTTTTTCCCAGGGATCATGAAAAACAGACCTCACTATAATAGTAGTTTAGGTGGATTTCCATCATCATAGTGTTCAAATGCATTATACCTGCATTACTGAACTGAAGCAAATGAAGTGTTTAATTAATATCTGCAGATGTCATGAGGAAATGATAAACCTCTTATGTTCAAGAAGTTCTTGGAATTGCACAAATTCTTCTGGCCATCTTTTAGAAAACAATAATAAGCACTGTTCAAAAACTAAGGGTGAATGTGCGTGTGTGTGTGTGTGTGTGTGTGTCCGCATGCATGCACATGAGTGCAGGTACATTTGCTCTTTATTTCAAATTTTTCAGATACACAAAAGAAGTAAAACTCATAGAGTTATCAATATACCCATCACCTAGTTTATGACATTTAATTTAGAGACCAAATTATACCCTGAGTGTTTACCTTGGTTCAGCCATTCTTAATTTAAACGTCATTTGATTTAGTCTTACGAATCCATTGTTATTGTGTTGTAATTATTTTTGCTTCATCATTATCAGTGTCACCACAACACAGCCTTTTTAGAGGCACTGTTATGGTTAAGAGCCTGGCATTTGGAAACAGACCTGATGTAAATAAAAAACTATCAGTGTAACTTACAGCAGGTTACTTAACCTCCCTCAAGGGCTCAGCTGACACTCCCCCCCCGCCCCCCGCCCCGCCGCGGACTGCTTATGATGGCCCCAAACTGCCTATTGGGAAGCCTGTCTCATAGTAAATTCTCTTAAGCACCATTCCTAAAGGTTATGTGTGTGCTTGTGCTCAGTCACTAAGACGTGTCCGACTCTTTGTGACCCCATGGATTGTAGCCCGATAGGCTCCTCTGTCCAACCAATTCTCCAGGCAAGAATCCTGGAGTGGGTTGCCATTTCCTCTTCCAGGGGATTTTCCCGATCCAGGGATCTAGCCGGGGTCTCCTGCATTGGCAGGCGAGTGTGTTAAAGAGCAGTCTGCTGAGGTTAAGTAAGGTGAAGCTGCTTCTCCTCCCCTGTGGAGGTTTGATAGGGAAGCTCCACAGATCCATTCTCTTTACGACAGGAAACAGCATGTCAGGGACTGCACTAAAATCCTGCACCCAACCTCCAAATGAGTTGACAAGTTTATGGGCAAACACTAGCTAACCTTGAAGTATCAACAACCTTTCCAGAAAGACTGAGGCTGTCAGCACTCCAGGGTCGTTCTGCAACCCCCACCCGACCCCCCCAGGGGCCACCTTCCAGATGCTGCCGTCTGGGTACCAGCAAGCAGACCAAGTCGGTTCGCAAAGTTCAGAGGAGTTGGCTCTGGTATGCTTACAAGTCCTAGCAGATCGCAGGAATGTTCACGATAATTACCCCACCCAGGAGCGCCCAGCCCAGCCCTCTCACATCTGGAAGGAAGCGGCCACACAAAGGAGAACAAGCGAGATCTCCTCCTGCGGCAGCTTTCTCAGATCCGGGGAAGGTTTAATACAAGCTCTCACCCCTTTTGTGAACAAGCCCAGGCACTGCTCGGCAATATCGTTCGGAGCACAGATCATTCAACGCAAAGGAAGAGTTCATCCCCTAGCCCAGATCGAATGGAATTTCCCAAAATATCATCTTTGTTTTTCCCTCCCTAGACAAAAGTAAAAAGTGAAATATTCCAGAAAATAGGGAGCGAACCACACACATACAGCCACTTCAACACAGCAGCGGCTAGGGGCAGACACACCTATTTGAAAAGAGCAGCCAAACCAAACCCTTAGCATCCTCTGCAGACGCAACGGATTTTCCCCTTCCACTCTCTCGCCGCTTTTTGAAAGTATCTCTGGGCAGAGGGATCTGGGATTCATCAGCATTTCTCCCCACCTCCCACGAACGCGCGGCAACCAAAGCACATGGTCCCTGGCGGCGCGTTTGCAAACCCCACCAGCGCCAACGCCCAGAAACCGCCAAACTTCCTGTCTCCACACTACCAAAGCGACCGAAGCGCCGCCGCGCCAAGTGCCCGAGGGACTCCAGCGGAGGCTGCAGGCAGCCAGGGAGCGGCGGGGCGGGGTTTCCTGCCGGCAGGAGCGCCCGGGACCCGCACCTCCACTGGGGGTCTCCAAACGCGCGCGCTGCGCCCGGGGCGCACGGGAAGCGGCGCCGTGGTGGCGCGTCGCACGGTCGTCCCCCTCAGTGCGCTCCGGGCACCCGGGGCAGTCATCCACCTACCTGCTCTCCCGCTTCCAGCCTCGGGCGCTCGGCGGACTGTCGACCGCTACTTTATTGTCTCGGCTGCTCACCGCGCAGGACCTGGGGACCCGGCTCTGCGCCAGCTCCGCAACTCCGCTCTACGTAGCGCCTTCCTGGGCGACTGCTTTCTTCCTTCTCCTCTCTGCCCAACCTCCAGCTCAGCACACGAGCCGCGCAGCCAGACTCCGGGACCCGCAAGGCAGCCAGCGCCGGCCGCATCCCCCGACCCAGGGCTGTTAGTCGCTCCCGCCGCCGCTCCCCGCGCGTCCTCGCTTTGATCCACACTTAAAGCTGCGCTGCGGGCCGCCTTCCTCGCGTCCTGTAGTCCTTCCGTCCTGCCTGCATCCTCTTCGCTGTCAGCCCCGGCTCTGGGCTCCCTCTCCGCAGCTGCCCCCTCCCGCCGCCTCTCCGGGGGCTGGGGCGGCCGCTGCCAATGAGACACGGCTCAGGCGCTGTTCCGGCCCAGTCATTGTATCGGGAGGGGAAGAAGGGGAGGGGGAGCGAGAGAAGGGAGGGGGCGCCCTCGGCCCCCGCCGCGCGGCTGTGGGCTGGGCTCGTCTTTCCGACAGAGAAAAGGCGCCGGTGCCAAGGGGCGCGGAGCGGTTGGCGCTGCCAGGAGTGGGGAAAAGGGAGGGGGTCGCCAGCCCGCGCCTGTCTTCTCTCCCTCCGGCTCTAAAGCACTGGGAGGGACTTGATTCCGCTTTCCAGGTTTCAAGCATCCCGACTCGA
This sequence comes from Oreotragus oreotragus, assembly GCA_006410675.1. NCBI lineage: Eukaryota > Metazoa > Chordata > Mammalia > Artiodactyla > Bovidae > Oreotragus > Oreotragus oreotragus. The sequence goes on along the minus strand of SJYX01013076.1, from coordinate 43,561 downwards.
CTGCCCTTAGAATAAAGGGAATAAAACACCGGCGGCTGCAAGAGGCACAAAATCTAGCCAAGGATGGGACTGGGTCCGACTAATGACTTAATTTGAGATTCCAGCAAACCGGTGTTTCGGCTCTTGAAGAAAGAAACAGAAAGAAGGAAAGACGGGAGGGAGTGTAAAGAGAAAGAGAAAAGAAGAGAGAGGATGACACAGAGTAGCAGACAGATAAAGAAGAGGGGTGAAAGCGAAAGCCTCCCCAATGCCAGGCAGAACAGTTCTGTGATTCAAGAGTGTTTTTTTGTGTTTTCTTTACAGCTGAAGAAAGGAGAGAGGGGGGTTAATTCAAAATCGCTAATAAGTGGCAGGACAGGGGTTCCAACTTGATCTGATCGCTGAGTGTAGGATAGCAAAGAAGAGAAGAGGAAGAAGAAGGGCGGACCATTGGTGAAGGATCTATTGAGGTTTTCCTATTGTCTCCAAATGAGTTGGCAAATCGAGCCCTGGAGTACACGGGACAGGGCCAAGAGAAAATATTTCCCAAACAGCTTTAAATGTGTGTCCCAGTTCCACACCCACTACTCTATACAATATGAATGAATTCATTTTTAAAACTCAGTCCGCTTCGAAGAATATTTTGTGACTACTACACAATTATGCAGCTCTATATTTTGGTGAACGTTTTGGTTGAATCATCCAGTATCAATATTTGAAAGAGACTTGCTTCTGTTACCCTGGTATTGGCATTTCTCCTCCTCCTCCTCTTCCCTTTCTTCTTTTTCTTCTCCTCCTTATTTTGACCACCAGCCTACAAAAAAAAAAAAAAAAAAAAAAGATGGTAAGGGGGGAGAGAGGGGCCATCTTGATTTCCTAGGCCCTGGCATAGCTGCTACTGACATGAAATGAAAAGCAAAATCAGTAAAAGCTTGAGATGGAGTAATGTATAATATCATATCTGTGCAGTGTGAGGTTTAATTAAATTTTTTTTCAGGTATCAGAATGGATTGCTTGCTTTTAATTAAATAGAAGATATTAAATGAATAGCTAACATTTATTGAGTGCCTATTACATGACCCCCTGACCTAAGCTAAGGAAGCACTTTATTTGGTATCACGTCATTTCATTCTCCTGAGAGAAAGGGGTTGACCTGGAAGCCCCTTGAGGCCAGGGTTTGTGTTTGCCTAGTTCAGTTCTTAGCACATTGCAACAGACCATTCTCTGTCAGCTGAGTGAAAAGATCCCCATTTTGCAGAGGAGGAACCTGTGGCTCAGGGAAGTTTACTGCTCCACCCAAGAATATGAAACTAGAAAGAGGTCATGCCTATATTTAAACTTGGGTCTGCAGACTCCTTAACCACCATGCCATATTGTCTAGTCAAGGAGAACAGCAACAAAGGACCACAGGTGCCGGGGGCCACTTGCTGGGGTCCAGCCCTGGTGGATCCAGGAAATTCGAAGGTGGGGACGGCATCGGCGACCTTGGAAAACTTAATTACAGATAGAGGGAGATTAGAAAATTAGCAGAGAAAAAGAGGCCAAATAACTTGGCTTGCATGGAATACCAGTCACCACCTACGTAGGCTGCAGGCGTCTTCCCGTTTTCCCGAAGGAGAGGAGGCACTGAGGCCCCCCCCCCGGGTCCGATCTTAGAAGCCCAGGCAAAATTAATAGGCTTGGTGGGTACCCGTGCCCCAGATGGGAATTCGGCCAGAAAATAGTAGGAGAAGAAAAGAAGCTGAATAACTTGGTTTACGTGGGATACCAATAAAATTCCAAGACAAGGAATTTGTACCATCTACGTTGGGCCACCAGTGCCACTTGAATATTGGAAGGCGCCCCTCCTTGGGCTCCTTCTCACGTGGGCTTGAAAACCGGGGCAAGTAAGTAGACGTGGCGAGTACCCACACTCCAGAAGAGAATTCAGCCAGAAAA